>OZ023159.1:5941078-6398578 GCA_963678695.2 Diplodus puntazzo
GCCCGCTCATCAGGAGTGATGCAGGACTTCCTGTCTTCCTGTCGCCCCTGTATTTCGATGCTCAGCTGTTCACACATGCGCAGATGGAACAGCAGGTTCATTGTCTCAACCAGGATACTTGACCAGTCGACTTAATTGAACGATCGAACCACTAACCTGCTCAAAGTCCTAAGCCAGCAGTTGGTTACCGTCATTGACTGAGGCTGTGCTTCTATAACTGATTATTTGTTTTAATTAACAGAGCCTTAAAACTAATTAACTCCATGACTGTGATTAGACCAGAGGTGGGGGAGGGAGTTTTTCTGGGGCAAAATAGGGCAGTAATACATACAACAAAACATAAGCTACAGTGCTAGCAGGCTAACAAGAGCGTTCCACAAGATGAGGCCCCAGCTGGGACAGGGCTTTTCTGTGAGGAGGTTGCATGTTTCCCCCAGCATCAAAACACCTAAATAGGTCAATTCTAGGTCAGTCCCGGTGACCACGGGTCATGTAAGTAATGTCACGTTTTTCAATGTAGACTAAGAGAGACTAACATTACATCAGAGATACTTTTTTCATAAAATAATTCTCCACTCCATGAAATACCTACCATGCATTACTCTGACCATAGGGTTAGAAAATATGGGCTAACGTTAAATCTTCTTGCTCTAGTTGTAATGTTAAATGTGGGAACAGCTGATTTTTACTGGAGTATAGCATTCCAGTCATATCTAGTCTCATATAGCCAGACCTCTCTCATCTGACCGTTGTCAGTTTATTGAGTCTTTATTATATAACGTGACCATCGCCTTGTCCAAGAGAGGGACAGGCATGGAGGGCAGCCAGACAGCTAGGAACAGTTATGTTACGCTTCTTCATACTGTACTTACCAATGTGGCATTCTGTCATCCAAATAACCCAGCCACGTAACTATCCATCCATTCATGAAATGAAATGGCCCACTATGGATCCTCCGTACCCCGGGAATATGCAGAAGTTATCCTGGCCAGTTCAGCCACAGTCAGCTCATCTTTCATTGTAAAGAGAACAGATTCCAATGATGTAGTCCACTTAGTCACATGTTTCTAGATCTTGAGACTTGATATCAAACAGACAGCTTCTGCTAGCTTTTCAGCTCAAATTAAAGACTATGTCTTACACCGATCTATAGTTATTCTAATTCGAACGCCTGAGTTTCTTTGTAACTAATATACAGTATGTATATACAGTATATATATAAACACATATAGATATATCTATATATATATATATATGCATATATATATATATATATTGATGACTATTTTCTATTATTTCTATTATTCCATTGTTATTACTATGTTCCTGTTTAGCTTGCACCAACAAAATATAATTGCCATTTTAATTGTATATAAATATATATTTTTAATATTGACCAATTACTCGACTATTAGCTTTTTCCTTCTTCTTCTTTTCCTTCAGACTTTAAAATTCCACTACTGGTCGACCTCTACTATGTTGCACATGGCATGTGATACAAAATAAAGATTCTTCTTCTAATAAATAATTTGATCTTATCACTCTCTGTCATTCGGCTGCACTCACAATGATGCTTATTTGTGGTTGATGCATCAAAAATAATGTCTAAATTTGCTGAAATGTGGGGATGTGAGGACCCACTAATGTCATGACATTCTCAGGAACTGGCCTGTACATGATGAAACCTAAGAGCTGCATTATCTAATGCATCATTAGTGTTAGAAAATAATGGGTATTTTCTTTTGGAGGATACAGTTTATATCTCATTGATTATATACATAGTATTATCTTAGTTTTAGATTGGTTTGTCTGGATGTGAAGTTTTATATGTTTTTGCTGGACAGTTAACGCTGCCTGTGCGGGCTCTCACCACATGTCAAAATGAAAATGAACAGCAGCAGTATGCTGTGTCATGTTCAATTTATCAGCTTCAAACTCCCAAGAACGCAATAGCATATCTAGATAGAAAATCTCATTATGAAAAGCAGAGATTTTCTACAAGTGTGTTTTGTTTGGATACCACGCCCGGGGAAATGGGCCACAAATCTCATAAACAGGAATGTGGTAGGTGAAAGATACAGGCAGCTGAGCAGGTACAGATCAGGGAGAATCAGGAGCAGGCGTATATGGGCTTGTATAAATACTGAATGGGACATAGGTGAGCAGATCGATGTGGGAGTCACGTGACTGGGAAAGTGGAAAAGTATGAGGGCATCTGGTGGACAGATAGAGACCGCTGTGACAGGAAAAGCTTTGGTGTGTCTGATGTGGCCTGGCTGTGATTGACAGATCCTGTCATTTACAGAGAGTGTCTGCTATTGTCATCTCTTGTGCTGTTTGTCTGTATGTCCACATTGATATGACTTTGATTGTTGAGCTTGTGCAAAAATGATGTGAGAGATGGAAAAACATGTGGGAGGACAGATACTTAACAGAATAGATGAGGCAAAGGTTTATCTGGCAACGAAGTGAATGTGTTCCTCAGCTGTTGCTGCATTTAAAAATATCCCCCTTGATGTGTTGTTTTATTATCTTGGACATAAATGTTTTATTTGCAACATGTATTCGTCTGAATTTCTGTAATGACCTTGCAAACTATTCACTGAGTCAGTCTCTAATACACAGCAAGTTCCAAAGAGAAACAACACATTTTCTTGAGGCTGAATGGCTCAGGCCTTGGGTGATGTCTTATTTAAGAACAAATAAAGAGGCTTTTTCACCTGCCCATACAAGGCCTTATTGAATCAGGCCAGCATGAGTGGAAAAACAAGCTGAACAGCTCCTTTTCCCTGACAACACACTTGCATCTCATTTTGCTTATGCCATCAGACAAACAAGCAGCCCCAGATATTTTTCACATACAGAGATAGTTGCTGTTTGTTTTTTGCTGTCAGCATTCTTTTGAGTTTTGTATTTACCTTATCCCAAATGTTTCCAATAAAATTAGCTCTATGACTTTCCTAGTATAGTGCAAGGTAATGTGTTAATATTTTATTGATATCATAATAAGAAACTATATATTTGCAGTAGGGCTGTCAAAATTAAGGCGTTAATGTGAGATGATTAATTTGTATAATTAACGTGATCATTTTTAAAAAATGCATTAACACGTGCAGAATGACCTGCCCTTATATCCCATAATTCATCCCGCTCTGTCCACTTGTTCCGATGGTGAAATCTGAAGAACCTGCCAGCCCTTTGGATGGAAAGTTCAAGTATAAGAAAAACAAAGATGGAACAATCAGTAACAAGTTGTGATTTGCACACACTGCAGACCACCCTCACAGAAAGCAGGGCATTAAGTAAGTCTGGCTCTGACAAGTTGACTGACACGATTGCAAATGGCTTGCCAAGGACTGTAGACAGATTAATATTGTTGACACAGGCTTCAGAGAAGTTCTGAAAGTTGCACTCCTTGACATTTTCTGCAAGCCACCATCAAGAGGCACAGTAATGACTAAAATCCACAAACTCTATGGGTACAGTCAGCTTTACATTCAGAAAATGTTAACCAGTTAGTTTGCCTCAGCGACTGGCTAAAAGAAGAATAGGTAAAAGGGCCACATTTAATTATGTGAAAGTGCAGCTGTTTGTTCAAAAAAGAAAAACATTTGATCCATCCTATATTTGCTAAAAAAAAAAAAAGTAAATGGCTAAGATGCCAAAATTGTTTAGAATGAAGGTTATCTTTTAGTTTGATTAAAAAAAAAAATCTGATTAACAAATCCTGTATTCGCTAAGAGGCATAGAAGACAGCCAAATTGAGTTATTTTTCAATCTCAGCAATAACATCATTTGGATTTGTTATAAATAAAAAATAATGTTTAACATAGATATCTGCCTCCTGTCATTTATCTTTTTCGTTCCAACATCAATATACAGAGAAAATGTGAAATCTTCGGTCATATTTAGGAATGTCCATTAATCGTAATTAATCCACAGCTACCCTGTGATTAATCAGATTAAACTGTTGAAGAGATTTCAATATATATATATATATATATATATATATATATATATATATATATATATATATTATATATATATATATATATATATATACACATATATATGTAAATTGTGTATCGTGATATAGCTGGCCATATTGTGACTTTCCCAGTAACTGAATTTCATTCTTACAAATAACCAGTATCACATTATTTGTTATAAACGTTTAACATTAATGTCAAAACAAATTTTATGAAAATTGGTTCAGAATTATTCAGGATATAATCTTATTTATCTCCGCCTTCAGTCCAGGCTGGTCTATAGCACAGGACTGCCAGATATGTGAGTGCAGCCATTAACCTCTTCACAGGAACAACCATACTTGACAATCTCAGTGTGACGACATTTATTGTTCTCCAAGAATTAATTTTAACATGCAGCTCCTGTTCAAACCACAAGTAGTTGTTTTTTTATTTTCTGTATGCAGGTTATATAAATGAGGGAAAACAGTGAGTGTTGGGATCTGTAATTTAGAAAATTGGACACCCAGGTTATTTGTTTTTCCCTGCTCTTTGTCTTTATGCTAAGCTAGGCTAAACATATCCAGACTCCAAATCTGTACTTAATACAGAAAGAATGCAAATACTTGGTTTTTCAAAATGCGGAACTATTCCTTTAAGGTAACAGGAAATTTTTACAATGTCACTTTATCGGAAATTGTCTCAGTTAAGTGTTTAACTGACACAGTTAACACTTTTTCTTCTCTTTTAACAAATTAATACAATATTTCATATGTTATTATAATAGAGCCCTGCGATGAACTGGCGACTTGTCCAGGGTTTGTCCCTGCCCTCGCCCAGAGACAGCTGAGATTGGCTCCAACAAAAACCCTGCGACCCCATTAAAGGGATAAAGCGGTTAAGACAATAGATGGATGGATTATTATCATATATTTCATTTATATTCCATCCAGCTGTTTATATTTTCAAACCAAAAGAATTTTATGCTTGGTTGCAACACGCTCTCACTCCCAACTCCCCTTTACAAAAGTGGCAGAAGTTATGTAAGTTACAACGGAAATAACATAACTTGTGATGTGTGTCACTTATGTGAAGTTACATAAGTGACTCACATCACGTTACATTTTTTTTACGCATGTAAACTTGCTTATGTAACATAATTTAAAAACAAATCACTGTTGATTCTTGGTTACAAACGGGACATAAAACACAGTCTTCATAAGGAAAGTCCAGTGTATGACCTATCCAACCCCCCGACCTCTGCTCACTCCGACTTTTCTTACTCTTTATACCACTGCACTCGAGGTGGAGAGTGTGGTGGTACCATTACAACTGGGCAAAGGCTGCAAAGGCAGTGGCTGCAGATAAAGACTGCATATCACCATTTGCAAGCATGAAACCACCGCATATTGTTCACAAGAACAGGGCAGTCAGGCAGGAAGACAGGTACAGATCAGAGTTCAAGTTCAGGTACAGGTGGCAGAAAATATAGATAGATGTGGGAGTCAGGTGAATGGGAGAGGTGGAAACGTGTGAGGGTATCTGGTGGACAGGTAGAGACCGTTGTGACAGTATTAGCTTTGGTTTGTCTGACATGGCCTGGCTGTGATTGACAGATGCTGTGATTTATAGAGGGTGCCTGCTATTGTCATCTCCACTTGTTTTGCTGTTTTCCTGACTGTCCAGGTTGATATGACTTTGATTGTTGTGCTTGTGTAACAGAAATATGAAGTGAGAGAGTAAAAACATATGTGAGGACAGATATTACTGTATATACTTCAAAGATATCTGAGAGATACTTGCAGTCCTCAGTTGTCGCTGTGTTTAAAAATATCCCCCAATGATGTGTTGTTTTATTATTCCTGACATCAATGTTTTATTTGCAGCATGTATTGGGGCTGTCTAAGGAACTATTTTTTATGACCTTGCAAGCTCCAGGACCACATCCCTGTTCTCATTAAGAGCTGAGTAATTCATTACAGTTTTTAATAATGCTGTTAACATTTAAGGCCTTCTCCACCAAGGCGCTTCCCCTCGTCTGAAGCGTGACTTCAAAAGCTGTTTACCAGTAGAGCGGTAAAGGCCACGAAGGTAGCTGCATACACAGAGGACCTCATTTGTGAAGATAAGTGTATTTAATCTAGATTTAGTTCGGCAGTTCTGTAAGAACAGCGATGTGGAGAATTAATTGTGGGAAATTAATGAGTTGACTTGCCCCGAACACAGTAGGAACAAGTTAGGCTTTATCAAAATTTAGCTAATATAAAACTTTCAAGTTATTGTGGGCGAAGGACAATGTCTTCTTGTATTTTATTTTATATTTGGGTTTCTACTCATATGATCTCAGTATGGTGACATCACAGTTTTACAGATAATAAGAGTCCTGATGTGAGATTTGCATTATGACTGCCATTTGTTCCTGCAGTAAAAGTCCTTTGCATTTTCCCATAGACAGCTGGCCTCATTCATATATAGTTTGTGTGCACACAACTGTCGAGGACCAGTATGTAGAGGATTTAGTGGCATCTAGTAGTGAGGTTGCAAATTGCAACCAACTTAATACACCTTGTCTGTCCTGCTACTTAGGAGTACAGTGGCTGCTTACAACGTGAAAAAACGCAAATCAGTAAAATCACTGTGGATGCTTTAGAAGAGGAGCCACGTCCTCTGTAGATATAAAGAGTTAATTTTCAGCTGATTGTACACTGAAGAAAACATCTACAAAATGATGTATAATACTCTATTTCTGAACCTTTAAATGTTTTACACACAAATCCAGGATTTTACAGTTTATTTCTTGCCATAATGTGTTTGTACTCTGCGAAACTATTCCTCAGATCACCAAGGCCTGGCAGACACCAATTAACTAAATGCATATATGCATATATAAAACTGGTTTTATTATAATAAGCTTCAACGGACGACACCATCTTAAACAGATAATTTACTAATACTGGTAATGCACCCTGTCATTGGTGATGGTAGGCGTTATTATAGTTTTTCTTATAATATGTTAATGTTGTTCTGATTTGTGGATGATGGGTCTCAGTCATCCAGGTCATGGTACATCTAAGATATATACAACTATTTACATTAAAATGCAGGCAATGCCTCAGGCTCTGCGTCTACATTAGCTCCTCCCAGCTCAAACAAGAGCTGCACCGCCTGCTCCACATTCAGCACTCGCCTCATTGTTTTGACACACAAAACAAAAAAAACCTCTCCACTACACGCTAAACACACGACACTTCACATTACAATACACACTAACTATACACACCAAACAGGCTAAATGTCACAAATTTCTCAACTCTCAAAACTCGACATCGCTATCGATACCACTGTCTCTCTTTCGCCACCGTCCCCACCACAACTTTCTCCTCTTCCTCAGCAACCAAATGCTGTGTATTAACCTTTCCTTTTCGGCTCCCTGACCCCAGTCAGAGAGCGCAGGGAGCCTGTTTTCCTCCTGGGCTGAAGCCGATTAGCTTCAGGGCTAACATCCTTCACTCTCACAGACAGCAGTGGGTACACAATAGAGGATATGTTACGTAGTCTGGAGAAACTTGTGTTATTTGGCCACACACTGAAATGTACATTCGCTGTTTTAAGCTGTACATTCACTGTTCTACCTGCCACACATTCTCTTCACTTCCTCACATGCACTGCTCTGCACCTTAACGGGACCACACCACTCTTTTAACACTACCCCCAATCTTGATGGCAAGTATTATAAATTCCACTCCCGCACAGTAACATTCATCATCATGTGTCTTCACATACAGTACATACAGGTTCACAGTCACTATTTGCATTCAGTCCATTTGAGAGGATTCAGTTTATCCTGTAGATAAAGTGGGGTGATAGCAAAGGTGCAGCTTCTAAGTGCTATGTTAACGTGTAGCTGTCCATTTGTTTTAGTGCGCACACCCTACAATAGAGCATTACAAACCCTGAAAGGCATTAGTAACACCCATATACAGGCTATAAGTTATAGCAAACAGTTGAGCCTTTTTTTTCCTTTTTTTTTTTTTTTTACCCTGAAAAGAGTCTGTTAAACTTTGGAAACAATCCATAACCTGTGGAACTTAGTGAGCCACCCACTCACCATAACTGGTCTTCGCTGGTTTCTGAGAGCAATAGTTCTGGTCATGTTGTTCTGCCACATCACCCCCACTATCCTGAGGGTCCCCAGGGGCAGCAGAGTCCAGATGAGGAAAGGCTGAGGGGAGTGAAGGGGCAGCCGCAGGAATGTCCACTGCTGGATCTGATGAGGTGCAGCCAGCGGCTTCCCCAGTGTCAGTATTGGAGAACAGCTGAGAGAGACCCAGGTCTGTAAGATCCACATCCAAGGCTGGGGGTGAGACCTCAACTGGCGTCCAGCTCCAACCACTTTCACCTTGGTCTTCGGCCTTTCTGGATGCGATATACCAGATCATCCAGATTTCCCAGTATGAAGTATGGTCCTTCATACAACGGGAGGAACTTTCTGACCTTGTTCTTGTCCTTGTTCTGTGTGCCTTTGATAAGGTACCACACAGCATCACCAATCTGATCTGTTCTTGTCATATTGTGTCTTTGCACATTTCAAGGACTCACCGAGAGCATCTCTGGTGATTTGGTGAGCCAGCTCTGGGCACTCTTGGAGGTGTTTGACATATTCAGGGGCTGAAGTGGGGGCCTGGAGGCAGGCCAGCTACTAAGTCCACCGGCTCACTCACTTGTCTGCCAAACATCATGAAGTGGGGCATGAAACCAGTTGCACTGTGCTTTGTTGCTTTGTAGGCCATTGCAGCATAGAGGATCATGAGGTCCCAGTCCCAGTGGCAACGCTCGGCTGTTGTAGACACAATCTTTTGCAGGGCGGCATGACTCTTT
Source organism: Diplodus puntazzo (assembly GCA_963678695.2). NCBI lineage: Eukaryota > Metazoa > Chordata > Actinopteri > Spariformes > Sparidae > Diplodus > Diplodus puntazzo. Next base: position 5,949,925 of record OZ023159.1, read on the forward strand.
CAACCTGGTCATAAGACTGAGGTCGGAAGGGCGTGGTTCTGGAACACTTCAGACTTGAAGTTCCGGCCTCGGTCGCTGTGCCATGTCTGTCGTGCTCCATAATGGTACATCCACTCTGAGGCCAGCACTTCAGCCACGTTTGCAGCCTGCTCATTGGGTAGGGGGAAAGCTTCCACCCATTTTGTGAAATAGTCTTGTAACACAGGCACATAATAGTTGTTGCGCTCCATCTCGGTGGAGGTGGGCTAGTCCTGCTGCCAAGCTCTGTGTTTCTGTTGGTAAGCATCCTGTTGAATCTCCGCCATCGGCCGTGTTGGGTGTTTGACTGGCATGCCTGGCTGAGTTATGATGTCATGCTGCACCAGGCGGGTGTGACTGAGGTCACTTGGACCAGTCGAGAACACACTGCCATAGGTGCACAGCAGCTGTGCCAGCTGGAGCTACTCCTCTGCTTCAGGCTCAGTGGCATGCACCTGCAGAAGCTCTGGGCATAGAGCTCCTGCATAGTGCAGGTGCTCAGGGAAAGTGGGGGGACTGATGAGGCTCTGTTCTGGCTGGGCTGTGGTCTATGCAGGGCTTGGGCAGGGTGGAGGAACCTTGTGATGGCCCCCTTTTTGATGGTTACGGCAGTGTTTCCGGGATTGAAGATGTGTAAAGGCACAGTTTTAAAGGGCTGAGCCTCTATCAGGACTCGGGTGAACAGCACTTTGCGTTTTTGGACAAAGCCTTTAGTGGGGCACAGCATCACCCCCCCCTTCTACTGGTTCCATGGACTGGGTGTGGCCTCATACCAGATACTCCTGTCCAGCCTCCGGCACCACAGTTCGGGCTACTTTCACAGCATGTGCCCTTGGTTTGCTTTTTGAATGGCAATATGGCATTTCCGCACCGAACAGCACAATGCGGTGGTATTCAAAATCAAGGTGTGCTTTGGCTTGGGTCAGGAAAGGTGGTCTAGCACCGCTTCCTCACTAGCTATGTCAGCAACCAGGAAATGGACACTCACCTGGCAGTTATTGATCTGAACAGGAACGTGGGCTTCACCGAGCACAGGTGTTTTGTCCTTCCCAACATAGAGCAGCGTCTCTACAATTGAGGATTGGAGTGGAAGCCGAACCTCTGGGTGAATAGCGCTGTAGTGGAGCAGAGGCAATACAGTCTTCCGTGCCCCACTGTCCGAAACAGCGCATACTTCTAATTCATGCACGAGCAAGTTGATACTTATCTATTGACCTTGAGCTTTAAGGTGGAGCACAGCAGGCCCTGGGGTTTGAGAAGAGACTGTCGAAGCTTGGGCTCTGATGGTTTTCTTTGGTGAGGGGCAGTTTCTCCTCATGTGACCAAGCCCCGAGCAGTTATGACAGTGGATCTCCTCCCATTTAATGTCTTTGTGGCCCCTCTGTGTAGTTTGGGTCAGGAAAAGCATGCTGGATGTGTGGATTGGGGTCAGGAGGCTTAGGTTTTCTGGATAGCTGCTGGAAATGCTGCAGCAGTCTCTGCTTCCTCCGCCTCGGTTCCCTCCCTGATCACAGCAGCGCAGGGCCTCCGCTCAGTCATGCTGCGTGCCCTGGCGTGCATGAGGATGGTAACATATGAAGCTGCCTGCTTGATGGTTTCATGGCAGCAGGCGATGTCATAGGCTTGGGCTAGTGTGTGTGGCCGCTGTTCTAACAATGTACAATGTTTGCATCTCCTCCACCATTCATGTTCTCCTCCATGCCTCAGTCTCAGTCCTGTCTCGGTATATTGACACTTTCTCATATATATCATTTCTTAAAACATGAAGGGCTTCACCCGCTCTGCGGACATGCTGTCTCAGTTCAATAGCCACAGCAGCTGCATGCTCTGAAGAAGGGCCGTATGCAGTCTCTATCTCCTCCACTAGGCAGCTGTAATCAAACTGTGAGGAACAGGGATTTCTGTGGATGATAGTCCCTGCTATACCAACCAGGCAGAACTTCAACTGGACAGCCATTGTCTTTTCTGAATGTTAATTAGCTTTAGCACAGCTCTCAAACCTGTGCAGAAACTCTTTCCATGATGTGGTGCCACCGTACTGATTGAAAAGTCTGCAAACTCCCCTCCGGTTAGTTAGAACTGAAGGAGAGTCTTGAATGAGTTCTGAAATGTCTTCAAGAAACTGAAACAAGTCCAGTTGACTACAATATAGCACTCAGAGTTGTTCTGATTTAATTGTGCTCATCAAAAACAATACATGGGTGAATGCAAATATCATTGTACAATAATGAAATAATATGATATCAATGAGCTCTGACTGAAAGTCCTTGCTACATGTTACTCCTTTACCCTTATTTCATGGATATATTTCACTTGTAAGCTGACAGATCATGTGGTCCTTTTCTTTTTCTTTTTCTACCCGAGCCTTAGTCTGTATCTCAGAGTATTGAAGCCCAAGCTCTTTTTCTCCACCAAGATTACTCTGGAGAAATATTTTACTGGAAGAAAAACGTGGTATCAGCCAGGAGCAAACAAACTTGATGCTATTTATACACCAGTCTGTATCCTTTATCTAACATCACAAATAGCCAAAGTTCCTAAAAATGCCTGAAAAACAAACACAGCAACAAAGTGATATGAGAGGGATGACATAAACATTAATTCATGTGAGAACTGCTTCTATCATGGTGTTTTATGGAGCAGATTAAATACAAGGCAGTGACACAGCGCTGAAGAGAAAAGCTACTTTGACCTGCTTGTGACCTGCTTGGCACTGTGTGCCAACATGAGAAGCAGTTATATTGTGACCTGCCACCTGCTCTCAGCTGTTTGTGTTTTTGGACATAAATATCAATGCTTTCTCCCATGAAGTATATACCAGTTTATCATAATAACCTCAGGGTGACTTTCATGTTTTTTCAGTGCTTTCAACTCAACATCAGCCAACTGGCTGATGCAGACCACTAAATATAATTGTTATTATCTGGAATAAGCTGGAAGGCGGACCGGGCATTTACATTATTATGTCTAACTACGATTCAAAGATCAAGAATGAAATTCTATATATAAAATTATGAGACAAAGCGTCATAATTATGAAATACGTTGAAAATGTTTTAATAATTTGTTACTTTTCATTGGAACAACTGGGTGCCAGACAATAATGGGTTACATTAAAACCATGTAGACACAGAATTCTTAAGAAGATGGTGGAAGCTGTGGGATGCAGTCACAGGGAAGTAAGTACAGCAGGCTTTGAGTGTAGCCATTCACAGCAAACACTTTTTGTCTTTTTTGATAAGTCACATGTTACAACCTTGTTCATTTGAGGCATTTAGTCTAGAGTGTATTTTATGCTGGAGTATTCTGTTTTACCTCAGTGCTGCTCTCACCATGGTCCCTGTGCTCATAGATCTGTCTGAGGCTTCGTTACAGATCTGTCACTGTCCGCTCTGTTTCCCTTTGTCTCAGCTGTCACCTTGACTTGACCTGCCACACTTGTGTAAACTCCTCTTGTCCTTCTCTCCTCTTCCTTTCTCATTCTTCCAGGCTTCTCTCTTGCCCTTGTAAGGATACGCAATTTGTGTATCCTTTTGAGAAACTCTGACAGAATATTAATCCTGCAAACTCACTGCAGAGGAATGTTTACCAACAAACACTGCCTCGCCACATGAAACTTAAAATTGGAGTAGATATTTGTGGGGGATTTCAGTGGTGTTTGCTCTGCAAGAGAGCATTGATCTAGCATTGTTTGTACTTGCATAAGCCTATAAGTGAAACATACAGTCGTAGGTATAAACTTAAAGTGTAACTTTAACCAGTGGCGCAGGTATATGGTATACTACATATTTTTCAGTTGGCATTGACGCTTGGGGCCTTAATGTGTTAACTGCAGTGTGGACTGCTCACATGTGCCTACCTGGAGGATGTTGGTGTGAGCTGCAACTAATGCAAAATCAGCTGGATAAAATTAAAGCCCCCCCATGCTAAACCTTATGTGATCAGGTTGTCTGTCAGACGTACAGTGGTATAGATGTTTCTGGTATTTCATCCTAATTAAATGTCTCTCCAAAACTTTCACAACTAGGCAGACATCCCCCGAATGATGCTCTTGAGACGTAGAGATGTGAAGAGGAAGAAGGGAATTACGGCTTTTCATAAAATAACAAGCATCATCCAGTCTGTATGATACATGAATTATAATGAAGGTCTCTCTGCATAAGCCTAGTGGCCGAGGAAGTCCAGGGTAACCTGACCCAAAACTTTTTTTTCCTTTCATGTAACTGTGATTTAAAATGTAAAAAATGTGAAAAGGGTTGCTTTTCATGATGAACCCACAAAGAATATCACCTTAATCGGCAGCAGCCCCGTGCTTTATGGAGCTTTCCAGTGAGTTCCAGCACATTGTTTAGCTGCAAGACTGCAAATGTGGTCCTGTTTTTATCTGCGGCAGGCAGCTATTTTCAGAGAAAAGGCTCTAATTCATTGTCTGCTCAGCACCAAACATGAGACTAGCTGGTAAACATATCGGTGGATCTTGCCCACCAGGAGACTGAAAAGGGAGCTTAAAGGAGAGTGAATTATGGACATTCATCAGATGGACAAAAACACAACTCCAAATGAATGATGTTGCTAAGTAACTGCTTGATGTATTAACTCTGCCTTGCTAACTTGAAGGGTAACGTCACCAATTTTACACAGTAATGTGTGTCTACAGGTGTTGGGGAGTACGACTGCAAATGTGAAAAAAGTAGAATAAAGTATTTTGTGACTCCAGAGGAAGCTACATGTAATCTGATGAATTGCCCGAGTAATGTCACTCAAGTGCCTAAATTGCATTGTGGCTAATGTAGGCACAAGGTCAGTCTGGTGCAGTTTTCTAGTGAGTCAGTCTACCGCGGTGGTCCAGACAGAAATATCAAAATAAGTTGGAAGGGAAAAGTAGCATAAAAAGTAATGAGTCAAATCTTAATCAGGCTGTCATTGTTTGTTAAAAACAAAACATACATAGTGCCTGTTTTTAGCTTGTAGAATCAAGCATATTTGTATATGATATTGACAGCAGTGTGCTGTGTGTCTGACTTTGGCCACTGTTTGAATATATTTTTAAACAATGACTACTTCATTCTACCTGTGTGTAGAGAAATAACATTACATAATCACGACCAAATGACTATACCAGCACATCAGACCCTCAGCAAGCTCCGAAAAAAGCAACTCTCCCTCAGATTTTTCCGTACCGGATGGAGGAGGCAGAGGAAGTATTTCAGTAGGTGAAGTTATCCCTTTCTGTCAGTTTGATAAGGCCAACATAATGTGACCACTTGTTTTGAGAACAAACCTTGTTCACTGCTCGGCTCCCTTGGTGCCATATCAAAACTCCACTGCTGGATGCTGCTGTAGTTAAGTATCCTTCCTTCCATTTTTCAAAGTGCATATTCTAGATAACAGGTATCAGTGTGTGGGAGAGGCCAGTGGGAATCAGCTCCCTGACGTGGAGGAGCAGCCTGACACGCACTGTAACTACAGTAGATCAGAGAGCAGAATGGCTGTAGTATTATGTGTTATGCAAATGTAACAGTATTTTGACCAAGTACTCCTTTAAATAATGTGAGGATGCTTTAGGGATGGTACTTTGACAAAATATTAACATAATGACATTTTTGATCAATAATCATCAGTAATGTGGATAGAATGGCTAATTGGATGAAGGCATTAGAAAGAGTAGAACAGTCTGCACTGAATTACTATACCGTTTACAGTGCTCAACCTTTTTTTCTGTATCTTCAACTGCCATCGTCCATGAAAGCATACAGAGTGCCATGGAACACTTTACCTACCACTCATCCCCTCTGTGGTAGGGGATTCCATTAATTCCGGAAAATAAATGTCAAAAAAGAGGTTTGGTTTCTCAACTATATTCACTCTGTTCTGGATTATTCCTCTTAGGGTCAATGTAAATTGACTAAGGAGCTAAGGTACTATTTTGGATCGGCTGAATTGGGACAGGAAATGGCGTTTGATCAGTGCTTCCAAAAACCCAGATCATCAACAGATTAATTTTAACTCCAAGGAAGAGTTATCTCATGAAAAAGCTATCATCTACAGACTGCACTTTGTGCTTAGATAGACTTGAAGGGGCTAACATGGGATTGCATTTATGTGAGGTTTGAGCTACTCTATCTGATGTACGGGATATGGCTGTTCCACTGTGCTCCTCATTAAAATGAATATGATTGAATAGACATATTCTCCTGCTGGGCATCACTGCTGCCCAAAACATGCTGGCCTTGTGCTGGAAACCACCTCATACAATTACAAAACCTCAATGGATTATTCCATAAATTGATATAGTTGATATGGACTAATCAGTTGCATGAATGGGGCTGGAGCTGGTACTATGACAGCATGGCATAGCACTTGATGATGTTGCAACATTGGCAAGAATGAAATTCGAACACAGAACCATGGTCATCAGAAATGTGAATATGACCAGTAGGTTCCAGCTCTGAGTCCAGGGGGAGGCTATACCATCTGTCGAGGAAAGCCCAATAAATTGCCTCTCTGACAGAAGCAATGTATCCCAGACAGAGACGAGGGCAGATGAGAAACATGATGAGCTAAGAAAGATTAAGGGATCTGGTGTACCAGGAAGTTTTCCAGCATGGTCTCCTACCAAGACTCGTGGCTACTGACAATCTATGAAGTACTGATTGAGTGAGTCAAGGGCCGAATGAACAAACACCTCTGCCATCGGCTCGGCATTCCATAGCTCTTTACATCAGTAGGCTATACATACGGTCTGGCCATTGATACTGGAGCCTTTCTGCATCTCTTTCCTGCTCCAATCAGTGTATGACACCCTACCACCTCTGACAAACATACACAGACGGCAAATGAGAGAGGGCTGCGCAGGTAATGAATAGAGAGAGATGTGTGGCACACATACTGGCAGGGTTCGAGACTGCCCTTGGCCAGGGACGATACAGATGGCAGGATGACAAGGTCCTCAGAACACTGGTTGAAATATTGGAGCAGGAAAGACAGAAAAAGCATCAGTCCCATTAAAAAGCAGTCCCACCCACCCAGTTCCGTGCCCAATCATGGCAGATGAGAATGGACCTGGGAAGGAAACTACACTTTCGGTACTAACAATCCTGAGGCCTGACCTAGTCATGTCGTCCGAGGAAATAAAAAATAAGATCATCCTAGTGGAACTGACTGTCCCGCGGGGAGAGGGGTTGTGATGAGGTCGGGGAGAGGAAACAATCCAACAATGCAGGGACAAAGGGTGTCAAGCCTGGCTATTTCCCATCAAAGTCGGCTGCAGAGGGTTTCTGGCACAGTCTATGTGGAACAAGATCACAGCTCGGGGAATAGTAGGGACTGAGAGGAGGGCAGCTGCTTGCAGTTTTGGGGAACTAGCACAGAAAGCCTCATCGGCTCTGGAACAATAAGGATTCAAGCTGGAAGTCAGGAGAAGATGGGCAGTGACTTGCCACAACTGCTCACCTGCCAACTGGAGGACGTTGTAGTTCAGGGTTGAAATTTCTGTGGAAGTTTGGACACCATCTGACACCATCTTCTCCTCCTAAAGCTGATATCACAAGTGTGTGACTGAAGGAGTGAGCATCTACAGGTGATGTACCTAGCAGTTACTGTAAACCACACACACACACACACACACACACACACACACACACACACACACACACACACACACACACACACACACACACACACACACACACACACACACTTTTATCCCTCTCTAATCTGTCCACTTGCTCATGGTACAGTTATTCCAGAAAGGACTTTTTTCTGGTACAGCACATTGAAAAGTATGCATTTTTGACAGCAGTACTTCAGTCAGTAACAAAACGACAGAGTGGCTGGATGTGGAGGTTACAAAGACTTCAGTCCCGGCATACGGATATAAAAAACAGGTTAAGACCTGAAAACAGAATCTAACTCTTATTGAGGCTCGTTAGAGACAACATCTAGGATGATTCTGTTTCATCACAGCGTTACCATAATCAATAGAAATGATTATGGTAATGGCCACAACAATCAGATCCATGATGCAATAAAACAGAGTGTTTATTAGAATGTTCACATTTTATATGCAAGTGGCTGCAGATGTGCAGACATCTTAGCTCGTGTACAATTGCGTATGTTTGCACGCATGTACACAAAGAGAGACAGAAAGACACAGAGAGACAGACTGAAAGAGACAGAGACAGACAGGGACAAAGAGACAGACAGAGAGACAGACAGAGAGACAGGAATAAGGTGCAGTAACTGTGATAGATGAACAAGTAAATGAAAGCTGCTGGCACAGGAGATTTGAGGTGACAGTCAATTTAAGTCAATATACTGGCTACACAAACAGACACACACACAAACAAACTCAGCAGAAAATGAAAATAAAGCAGTTACATGGTAAACCATTCAGATATCACAGACAGTATACAGCTTTCAGAGCATGTGTTAATGTTCACCTCTCTGTGTGCTCCTGTACTATAATGTACAATGTGTGTGTCTCTACACATTCACACGCACACCACCTTATTATGTGAAGCTAATGCACCATGGGATACATTACTGCATGAGAGAGAGAGAGAGAGAGAGAGAGAGAGAGAGAGAGAGAGAGAGAGAGAGAGAGAGAGAGAGAGAGAGAGAGAGAGAGAGAGAGAGAATCTATGTGACTGTCAGTGTTGGGCACCTTACTAAAAACAGTTTCTTGCTAATAATTAATACACAGAAGCAGTTGTACATTACTAGAATACTTTCTGTTTCTCAGAACTCAGACCAGAGGTGCTTTTACACAAGTTCAAATCAGCTACACCCACACAGAACATCTTCTGTATTTAATGTAGACTAACTGAAGAAGGGAAAAAGCACAAGGTACAAAGTGAGTGTTTGTCATTATACAACACAGAACGAAATGAGAGTTTGGAAACTTTACAGAACATATATACATTGACATTACTTTGCAGGAAACTGTTTTCACATTGTCATTAGATTTTTTTTGTATATTTTTGTTTTGTATATTTTTTGTACATTGGCCATGATTCTATTTATAAAAACAATAAAAGAGGTAAACAATTAAAGGAAAATACTTTTTATAGGCACTGTACAGTTATGAATATACAAATATGCATAAACATGTAGTGCTTCTTCTGAATCTGTCAAAAGTTCAACATCACATAAATACTGTTCATTAATTTTGACTGTGTGAGTGTCAGGCATCGATGTTACAAACACAGAGTCCAGCTCTCCTTGTACAGTTGTAGTTCTGCACTCTGCTGGCTCAGAACACAGTCAGCCCGTCAAGAACAACGTCTTGATCCAAGATATTGTGGTGGAGACAGGTCTCTGTGGGCACAGTCTCTGATTTCATGTTGATTTGCCAGCCTGAGCCCCATTTCATCCATTTCCTTTTCCTGTGACCAGACATTAACCAGGAGCAGCCTTAAACCAAGCTGGATTAGCATGGCTTCATGACTCAAAGTCTGCTGCTCTTTATCCATTTAATTAGAGAAGCTACTGGCCTACCTCTTCATGCGCTGCCATTGCCAAAACAAATAAGGAAAAGGACACCTATGCTTTCTCAGTTTTTTCCTTTTCTTCAGTGTTGTATTGTATGTTCTTGTGCTGGTAAGAGGACTTGAAAGTTAAAAAGGTCTAAGGTAACTTCTCTTTACCACAGAAAACTGTCACCATGTCACACATTTGAATCAGTTTTGTTTAGCAGCTAGTTTGGCAAGTAAAAATGAATTCAGCAGAGCTGCTCTGTTGATGTTAGTGGTGCGTGTGGTTAGTTAGTGGTTCAGGTGTGCGTGAGCTGACCAATCAGAGCAGACTGGGTATTTGGGAGGAGAGCCTTAAAGAGACAAGAGCTACAACAGTGTTTAAGACAGAGGGTGATTACAGTGCTGAAGAACTGGACAGCCTAGACTTCGATTTTATTAAACCCTGACGGGCAATTGGTTTCGCAGCAGGGCATTAAAAAGGACGGTATGAGAAACCTGATGTATTTTTTTTAGAATTGAAGCAAACCTATTTTAGTAGTAATCCAAAACAAAATGATTAAACTGACAATAAACATAATATTTCACATATAATAACAATAATAATAACAACAACAATAATAATAATAATAATAATAATAATAATAATAATAATAATAATAATAATAATAACAACAATAATAATAATAATAATGTAAAATAATAATAAAATAAGTCAAAATATTGTTTTTATGTTTTGATGAGTCTGACTATAAATAAGTTTGTTGTGTTTCTCAAGTTTTCGGTTGGAAACTAACATAAGACAGAAATATATTGTTTCAGTAACATGTTCATTACATTGCCAATTAACCCTTTAATTAACCCCTTTGTTGTCACACTTCCACAACTCATGATGCTAAGTGGTAGATCAAAAAGTTAAAAGGAACTTCTGAGACATCACTCTATTATGATAAGGTATACAGTATATATTTCCAGTAAGTCTTATATGAATGCAACATTAGTCAGAGGAGCTGGTTTAAACATGGCTGTTATTTTCCTCCAGGTTCTTCAGTCCGGCAAGGATTAGCATTGTAACTTGGAGAAATAAGTGACACTTCAGATGATTTGGACTATTTTGGACCATATGTTCATCTCCAGACAAGCAGAGAATAAACTAACAGTGACTTCAGCACAAGTGATGCTCAGTGGCTGAAGTAGTGATGCAGTCACACAAAAGGGCCCTCCGAGAGGCCCCTATAGACTGAGTGACCAGCACTGACGTCTGCACTAGCCTCTAGTCATGCTCACCACCTCTCCTCCAGCGTAAAAATAAACCCATCCACCACATTTATCATAGCAACAATTGCCTCCCTTCCTCTCTCCATCCACCCACCCATCCTGCTCCAAACAAGACTGCTGAGAGCTCCTCTTCCACCCACTCCATCCCAGCCCGAGCACCATGGGGATGCATATATAGCCCGAATCACACTTGAGTGTCACTCGTCTCTGCCGGTTATGGTGTTGATCTTTGGCTCTCTAGTTCTGGATGGCTCTGAGCCTGCAGAAACATTGGGCCCAGAATAGAAAGCAACTACTTCTGCCTTAACCTCTAACTCACTGTAGTGATACAACACTGAATAAAGTCAATGGACCCGCCTGCGGAGTCTTTCTTTGTCATGCAGCATTTCCTGTCCGTCATTTGTTAGTGAAGCTCTAGTTGCAGACTACCATTGCTCTGTGTAGTTTATCTGGGTCGCTCTTTTTTAACTGAGTGCGCTGAATGGCCAGATACTTACATTTTTTTTTTATCAGGACTGTAATTGGGTCATGTGCTGTCAGAGGTAATGAATGGGAAACCAAATTTAATTGGTGGTATGAGGTCCCTGTCTTTGAGGACTCAGGACTTAGGAATAAGCTGAAGTTAACACTTTGTGTTTCTTGTGGGCTGATAATGGGTTGTAATAATGATTGATAATGGGTCCATACATAATCAGAACCACCGTGTTTTTTTCTTAATTTCTGTGACAGCTTCTCTCAGATTCACAGCATTTATATCTCTGCACAGCACAGCTGATGACCAACTCACGAATTTTGGCACATCCGCAGCTCCTTGCTGCAGACAAAAGTTTAAAAAGCAAACTCTCTGACTCATTGACCTGAAGATCCAGGTATGCCGTTATATTTGAGTCAAAAGGTGCTCTAATGATAACACAAGCACGATTTTGTGTCACGCGCGCAGATTTCAACTGCCCCGCGCACTTGTTTGATCGTCGCAGAGTGAAACAGGAAAGTGCGAGCGAGTAAAAAACAACAGCGACACGCACAGCAACACTGTGCAGCTGCTTTGTGCGCGCTGGCTCGATCCTGCTCTCGCTCTCACTCTCATCTGTGCTCGCTCGCGGTGGACTTCTGCTCGCTCGAAGCAAGGACCTTTGAGACTTTGGGGGGGGGAGACCAAGGCTGACCCCGGCCCTCTTATGATTGGTCATTTTCCAGCCCCACCACGTGGGGTAACACAGTGGCAGACTAACAGGTGACTGACAAGTCTGGACTCACAGCTGATAACTGTGTTCTAATTGGAAATTCATGGCAAATAAATTACATTTTGGTTTGAATTCATTGCAAATAAATGGAATTCTTTCACTATTTGTTAACTGTTCTTACCAATATATATGCGCTTGTGTTAATTGCTTTGAATCCTGTTAACTTTACTAAACCTGTACAAACATTGACAGCAAAAAATATGATGATGATATCAGATGATAACCGTGTTCTAATATCAAATCCATGGCCAAAAAAATGAATTTGGATTTGAATTCATTGCAAGTGAATGGAATTCTATCACTATTTGTTAGCTGTTCTTACTTATCCCAAACATACTCTGCAGATGCATAATAAATCCCTCACCATCTTGTTTTTCCCAATGCACTTAATACCACAATGAATTCCTTAAAAACAGTATCTAAAGAAGTCAAACAGATCAGCACGTCAAGCTGTTTGTATCCTTTCTGCTATGTTGTCCTTGAATACAGTCTTCACTATGGTATGCTGTGCTGCATGGGCAGGCCCATATTAACCCCATTTTGTGCCCCTGGGCACTATACCTCAAAAAATGACTTTTCTTGAACATGTCTGTATTTTAATTTAGAATAGTTTTTACATAAATGACACCAAAGAAAAAGAAAATATGATATGTTTTACCTATTTTACCTATATGGCAGAGAGGTCTGCATGCGTGCAGATGTGTTATCGCTCGCGGGTGACTTTTGACTCAAAAGTAACGCCATACCCCTCCAGGCTCTGCCCATAGCTGTCTCCTCTAGAGCTCACCAGCTCCAGCAGCTATATGCCATTTAACACTTAACAGGGTCACTCATTATTTCAAAACACTCCGGTCTGTTAGTAAAAATCAGCTGCACAGAAAGACATATTATTTGTTCAATATTTGCCTTTAAAATACTCTAAAAGGGTCCAACACCACAAACACAGCCGAGAGTTGACCTGAGATCTGTGTCTTAAATCAGCTGAGGTGATGGCCGGCTGACAGCTTGATGCTTGCTATAACTCAAAGCAGCCACACTCCTCAACTCAACCTTAAATGAATTAACACTAACAGAGTCTGGAGGTCTGGCAAAAAGAAACAAAAGAATGAAGGGAGTCTGGGCCAGCCACGCCATGGGCCGTAGGACCCAGACTTCCCTAAACTAAAATAGTGGTAACCTAAGCTACCCAAACGAAGACAGAGCTACCAGACCTCCACCATCCTCAAAGCGCAAAACAAAACAGAAAGGCTGCCTCGTCCCGCAGACAGTCTGGAACCCAAGAGCACGAGAGCTTGCGAGGAAGAGAAGAGCAGAGCAGAGCGAGAGAGACACCTCCAGCTTCTCTTACAGAGGCCGCGGGAGAGCAGGCCAATCACCCTCATCAGACACACCTGGTGAGAGGAGAAAAGGAGAAAGGGTGAGCACGCGTAACAAACATGTTGCCCTGCATTGGACAGACAATTTGCGGACTGTATAAATGGGATGTTTTTCGCTTTTCTTGGTAAGAGTGCTCTCAACCACTACTACAACTTTCACCAAAAACATTGGTGAATTCCAGAAATCAATGGGTACGAACAAAATATGAAAAAAATGTGGATACAAACAAAAATAGGAGAAAATGTGTTCATATCACTTCTTGGGGCGCAATGTTCGTCTTTCCACCGCCACATGTTTTAGAAACGTGCTAAGTCTATTTTTGAAAGAAGCATACCCTGCTGCATCAGGCTGCACAGAGCAGATCGAGCCAAACAGGAAGTCAGACAGCAGAACAGCATATTGCATTTAGTCAATTTTTAAAATAAAACACCCAGTGCAGACTCAGTAACTACAGCACATGGAAGTCAGAAATGATAACAGTAAAAACACACAAGTGACTACGAGGAACTCTTTGGATTTGTCCAATGATTATAAATGACCTGTAACAGCGAAGAGACCATCACCTGTTGCCAGCACCCGCTAGTAAAGGTCTTTATAACAGATCATACTGCTTTTGTCCAAAGGGGTGCTTAAATCAATTAAAACTGAAAGTTCCTCGTAGTTACTTCGATACAGACACAAAACAAACAGTTTAATTAATTAGTCAACCACAGTAGAAGCACAAGGAGAAATGATGAAACAAACACAGTCTGAGCAAATCAACAATATAAGTCATGAATGACATGGGGTCACTGTCATGGTTCTGTGTCTTGTGTCTTGATTTCCACACCTTCTTGTGTCCTTTCAGTGTTCTTCCTTGTTTTCCCTTCCTTCTTGTTGCATGTTTGTCTCCCTCTGCTGTCAGTATTGTTTCCCCAGTATTTTCTCCTTTGTGCTACCTCTTCGTTATCTCACCTGCTGTTCCACCTCACCTGTTCCTCGTCTCGTCGTTAGTGTCTGTGCTTATAGTCTCTGCCTGCCCTCTTGTCTTTGTCAGTTTGTTGTTGGTGATGTCCCCCTCGAGTTCCTTGTGTTTCCGCTTGTGTCTCCAGTTTCGGTATGTTTTGGGTTTTGATTTTCTTATTTTGCATTTTTGATTTGAACTTTGCTTTTGGTTGTACTTTGTTTTAGCCTTAGTTGCTACTTTGTTTTCGTCCTGGACCATTTTGGCTTTCTCATCTGTTCTCCTGGATTTTGGTTTTCTCAGCTTCTCTTAAATAAAGTCTTGCCTTTCATTCCTCCTTATCCTGCCTCTTGTGAGTCTGCATTGGGGTCCACCTCCAATTTCCCCCACCCCCTGACAGTCACAACACATGACAAGGCTATCCAAGTCATTTAATATACACTCTGATTTAGGTGAAGTTACTTGTATAACTTAATACTGGAAACAAATCACAAAGGTGTTTTGAGGTCATATGGCAGTTGCTCACCACTCACCGCATGTGGGCACTCCAAAAAAACAATCTATTTTACAAAGAAAAAAACACCATGTAGTTGGTCAACTGTGAAAGCAGATTATTATGACCTTTTCTTTTGTTTTGGTTTTTGCTAGGAGGCAACCTCCAGTGGCTGTAGTCATTATTACGCCAGTAAAATAGGAAGTCAGGCGAAGTAGAATAAAGTGAGAAAGTCACCTTAGGGATGAGCCTTGGGATGGATGGTCAGGTTAAACAAACACAGGACTTGTATCTTGTTAATAATTTCCCAGTCTGAGATCAGTAAAGTAATTCTATTCTATTCTATCTAGCACCACAGTTTGTTTCCGGTGTGAAACCCGAAGACAGCACTGAATTATTTAATATACTTATGTAGTGAGGTTGCATAACGTACATTAGGTAACTGCAGTGACGTATGGAATGTATTATGTTTGTATCTGAAGATACTGAAGCAACATTGTTTTTCAACTCACACCACAATGTTTTCCTAAATCTAACCAAACAGCCAGCTTACAGCGAAGGTCAGGTGTCACTGGTGTGCTGCAACAGTATGTTGTTCTGGGACTGACTTATTCAGTTGCTTATGTATGTGGATGTGTTGAAATTTGAATAACAAGACAACTGGCTTCAACAATAAATCAAAACCCTGTAACATTAATAAAACATGTTTTATTTTAACAACGCTTGATTGACTAAACCAAACTGTTAGTATGTCTCAGTCAGTACTTCAAGTCACGACGATTATTCATGGTGGTTGAGAGTAAACCTCATGATCTCTGCTAATTAATGAGTCATTTCCCTTTAATGTTTGCTCATTTCACAACGTCCATGGTGCCTGAGCACTGTATGAGGGAATGGAAGTGTAATTAATCTTCCATGACCATATTGTCTAAGCAGGTTTTGCAGTTTTCAAAACATTCATAGCAGTGCACTCACCTTCTCCACCACTGAGCCAATTTATATTGATTCATCCCTCTCCAAACAGAACCGACTGAGCTGTCTGGCAAAATGGAGAACTTTTCATGTCTCATCAGAAAGCTATTGTGCCACTGTAATGGTGACATATCTGGGAGAGCTGCAGTGTGACAATCATCTATCACACATGAAGTCAGGCACAAACCGGCAGAAAGGGGAACAGCACACATATATGTAGTGATGTTGCTGTGCCAAAAATGTGCAGAGTAGAAATTTTGTTTTATTTCTCAAAAATCATCTACAAACATTTCATTAATAGATCTAAGTCAAAGTTTATGAAGCACATTTTCCATGCAATGCAGAACACCCAGTATATAAATCATACATGGTTTATATGTAAACATATGGTTAATTAAAACTTGTTTTTCATATTGAAATAATTGAAAGAGAGGTAGATGTTATAGTGAAACTCTCGTTCAAAAACATTTTTAGTAAACTCTAAGTACACAAACAATGTTCTCAATGCTCGTGTTCAAATGAAACTACGGTAAATCTTAAAAGTGCCGCTTTAGTCGATATTATGCTTTTACACGAAGGTTTGACTCATATTCAATCACAAATAAAGCCTTGGTTGCTTTTTGGCGAGAGTTTCACTTTAAATTCATGCTCTCCAAGTAAGAGTTTGTTTGAAGACTACAAGCAGTCCGATGATCAGTTAGGTGGAAAACAGTTTAAATTCAGTATCTTGGCCCTTTATCTGAACATGAGCACATCTGAAATGTCGTTACAAATTCCTCATTGTGCATGGAAACATTAAGCATGCTGGGCCAATACACAAACACAGTGAGTCAAAGTTGAGGCAGGAAGTGAGTCTTTCAGTTATGAAAGCTTTTTACATCAGACAATCATTTTACTTCACTTTGACACATTTACTTGGATAGAAAACCAATCTGTAAGTTTGGTTCCACTGTAACAGCAACATAATGTTACAACACAGCATAAAAAAATAGAACTGCTGGCTGTAATTATACCAACACTGCAGTTGCTTGTCATGCGCAGTAACGACTGGGCTACTAAGGCATGATTTTTTCTTTTCTAAGTTACTAAGAAAAGCAACATTGGCAACACAGTGAAGTTTAGCACCAGAGGATAGGTCACTAGGAGTGTTTATCTCCTTGGCAGCATGAATGTACTCAGGACATTTTAAGCGTATTATTAATTAACGTGCCTTCATGAAATGTATGTACAGAAATTGGTCAGTTCTTTTTAATTGGTGTTGGACTGCAGTGTCTTTAGGCTGGAGGCGTTGAGCATGCCAACAGTCTACTTAGTGTACTGGAACCATCTGCTGGGATTGCATTGTTTCTCCCTGTGGAGAGGAGGGGCTGAGAGCTGAGTGAAGCCACTGCAGTAAGAGGCATGGTAGAGTCAGCGCCAGCAGCTCATCAGCTGAGTCAGCTAACGTTTGAGGTCAGACACACTGTCAGAATCATTCACTCACCAGTCCACCTGCCATGTTTCATTTGAAGTTATTTATTTCCAAAATGCAGGTAATTGATTGTCCACTTAATGCTGTGGCTTGTGCCAAATATCAGAACTCTTGGAGTCTGAAATGTAGTCTGTAATTGTGGAATTATTTTTAAACATGTGGGTAGTGATGAATGCAATTGTGACTGCGTTGTTGACTCCTGGTGTAAAAGGCCCTGCTGCATTCTGTCAGCCTGGAGCTGAGCGACTTCCTGATGGTTTCAGGGAGTAAATAAGGCTTATCAAAATGAGAGGACATAAAAGCAAGCATGAATCTTTCTGTGTCACAGAGTCGGGGATGATCTCATCTCTGCACTGTGTATTCAATGGAGAAAACAGGACTATAAGTTTATTTCTTTAGCAAATGTATCTACTGTCAGCTGACCACTATGACTGCCATCAGGGACTGTGAGCCTCTAAGTGGGAACATAGTCCACTGATGATGTTAACTGAGGGAAGCTTTTTCTTCCCTCTGCAGCTAAAGTACAAAACAATATTTGGGCAGAAAACCATTGCCTTACTCCCAACTATCAGTTTTGTCATCAGTCAAGCGCAACTTCTGCAATTTTGCCAACCAAATTTTGGCCAACTCTCCTTAAAAGGACAATCAATATACATTTTGTCTTTATTCTTTAAAGTTGGTCGTCCTTTTTCATGTTGTGCACTGCATTACACAACATACAAGTAGTGTTTATGCAACATGAAAAGGGAGTTTGAATTAAATTTGGCCATCAATGATAATTAGTGATTGTCAGGGATAATTATTTATGATAAATTTGATCCAAGTTACATTAGATCACCCCGGGGCACCACCCTTGAAGGGAAAAGATATCAAATTCAAGAATTCAGTCTCAAACTGTTACACTGATAATTAACAACCAAATTTACCATAACAGCTAGTAATGGTTAAAGGATTCTGGAGTTCTTGTCAGTGTAGAGGTTGGCAACATTCACTCTTGTACAATATTAAATAGACAGCAAGAAGGTTCAAAAGTCGTATTTAACAAACTATAAAAACACACAAACTAACATGTACCACACACACACACACACACACACACACACACACGTGTGACAGAACAAAGATATCACATGTGGGTGTGATATGCTCCATGCTCAAGGAGTGAGTGAGTGTGTGAGTCATGATGCCAGATTAGGGAAGATGGTTAGTTGCATGGAAAGACCATGAGTCTGTGTGAAGCACCATTTGACTAACGTTGTCCAGTGGAAAAGCACATAAATTGAACACATGTGCATTACATCAACCACAGTTTAAAGTCCTGTGCTTAGCCGTGCTATGCTATGCAAGCTAGGCCCAGTTCAATATTGCTAGTCTTCAAAGAAAAGGTTGCAGGAGAAAGTTGGGATTCCAGTGTTGAACAATGCTGTTCTTGCTTAGAAGGCTTGAAGAAAGTCAGCAGAGGAAACAGTTCGCTCCTTTCCTTTGCAAGGATAGCAGCTCGTGCTAACTTGCTTGGTGTTCCTCAGATTGTGAAGTTAGCTGGCAAGCTGTGCGTCACAGCTGCTGGTGCTAACTGATCTGGAATACTGGCAGGACCTCATGTCGTTGCAGTGAGGATCATTTCTTTGGGCCTCCTGCAAATGCAGCTCGCAGCTCTCCGCAGCTGTTAGGCCCAGAAGAAGAGATCTTGAGGGCAGGCAGCCCCGTGGGGGGAGATGGAGAGGAGCCCTTGAGGATAAGAACTGAAGGAGTAGAACGTAAGAGGAAGAACAAGGAAGGAGAGTTTTGACTATCAGGTCAGAGGGGGGTCTGTCACCCTGACCAGTAGTAGCTCAAAGCTAAATTTTGCACAGGTGTGAAGAATAGGGAATTCTGGGAAACTGAGTTCAGTTTAGATACCATTTTAAAATCCACAATGAACAACTTCATCTGTGGGTCCCAACCAGTGTTGTGCTTGAACGCGTTCAATGAACAATCGTTCATGAACTCGTTCATATTTTGGGCGAACGTGAACTGAACGTAATGTATTCTGCTTGATGAACCTTATTGTGAACGCGTTCATTCTGGCGTTTGTGAACGGCGCTCTCTCACAGTTTAACTTCGTTCAAGACAGTGCCAGATTCCCATCGAGCCTTCCAGGCGAAAACCGGCTAAAACACACCGTGAACAGGCCTTAATATATAGCGGAAAAAACACCCAATCTGGCTGTTGTGTATAAAAAGGACGCTGGACGAGAGGTTTGTGCAACTTGCTTTGCTTTCCATCAAAACGAAACTAAACTATTTCAGACAGAAACAGCTGCATACCAAACATGCCGTGAGGCATTACCAAACAAACACAGATTAATTCGTCCTGGACGGACACAACACTGGCAACACCAGCCACCACAGAGTCGCACCGCCACATGCGTCATCAGTGTGCTCAGCATGGAGGCAAAAACAAATGAAGGCTTCACATCTGTTTTTTTTATTGTGATATATCTAAAAAGTTTTGGAGGGATGTTGTCGAATTTTTTGACGCAGCTAACTCTGTCCATTCTCTTACCCTGAAACATGTTATTTGCTATGTTAACCTAGAAGATAATGCTCTTGAACACATGATGAACTTTGTTATCCTATGCAAAATGTTTTATTCACAAACAAAAATTTGCAAAATCACTACCTAAATTTGCTCCTTTTCTCCTGGAACTGAGTTTTTTGCTTAAATCTCTGATTTTGTTAAATAACAAAAAAAATAATACCTTACTGAGTCATTATGAACATTTTTTCCCTGAAGCCACTGTCTGAACTATCTATTTATTTATTATTTTATTTTTCCCTTTCTTCTTCTTTTTTAAATTATTTATTTACTTATGTATTATTTTATTTTTAATTTTTAATTTGTACTCTATCCTGTACCACAAACCTGAAACGGCACATTGAACTAAAGCACCCGGCGAGCCTGTCAAGGTCTGTGCAAGTGAATAAAAAATCAAAAGACACGGCAACGGCGAGCCAAAACAGATCCTCAAATCTGATCCTAAATCGCATTAACAGTGTACAGTAGCGGCTCCGCTGTCTTCATCTCCCAGCCGCAGCTGGACAACCTGGTTTTGCAGAATATTGTGGGAGAGCTGCAGCTTCAGTGTTAAAACTGATAAAATAATAGCTGTCTGTGGTTCTATATGGGCTGTGGCAGTAATTTTGAAAAAGAATAGCTCGCATCAACATATTGACAAAAAAAAATTGCTATGAACTAGTTCATTTTTGGAACTGTGAGCTTAGTTCAAAATTTTAAATTTTGAACTATGAACTGAACTAGTTCATGTAGAAAGTGAACTTTCCCAACACAGACAGCATCTTCTTTAAAGTTTTTTAATAAGCCAGGCCCAGCCTGCTCGGACAGAATGAGATGAAAACTTTTCTGGGAGTGTGCGTTGAAATAGAGCTTGTGTTATTAAAAACGATGGCAGAGCGAATTATACTCTGTCAAAGCTTGCACAAACTTCAGCCATGGGCTCAGCCTACAGTATAGAAGCCAATTCATCATGTCTATAAAGGGGACAGTGCAGGGCAGGTTATTGCAGCTGGAGTGGGGTTAATGAACAGTGTGCAGCCTCACACCTGACAACACAAATGATGGAGCTGTTAAAAGATTGCTGCATAAATGTTGTATTTAGCTTTCCATCCCTGTCATACTCTTCTCAGCTGTCACTTTATTGGACCATAAGCAGGCAGCTTCATCTGTGCGTCTGTTAAAGTTGATCCAGGGGCGCCGCCAGGGATTTTGGGCCCCATGAAAAAAAATCTAGTTGGGCCCTTGTATAGGTTGCCCATGTCTCAAAGGGCCCCCTGTCTGTGCTGGTCCCTTGGAATCGTCCTAACCTTTCCCCCCCTGGCGGCACCCCTGAGTTGATCAATGCTTTTTGGAAACAAAGCTGCTTGAGGAAGAGATTTCTTGCATTGATGTTATGAACAGAGCCACG
The DNA here is from genome assembly GCA_963678695.2 of Diplodus puntazzo. Classification (NCBI taxonomy): domain Eukaryota; kingdom Metazoa; phylum Chordata; class Actinopteri; order Spariformes; family Sparidae; genus Diplodus; species Diplodus puntazzo. The sequence continues at coordinate 5,971,157 of OZ023159.1, forward strand.
GCACCATACGTTTTTGGAATGTAAACCCACCAATATTAACTGCCCTTAGTTGTTTTTGGTCTAAACCAACTCTAGAGAAAAATGTATTTTTAGCTGCTAAAACTGTTAGCTTAAAGATGTCCTGATTTCTTGTTAAAGATATCCAGTTTTGTTGCTACTACACAGCTGGAAAATGTCCAGATGTACCATTAAAAATATCACGTAGTCTCGTGCTTACAAATGCTGATTTAAACAGTGGTCTCTAGCTTGGCAGAAAGTCAGCTTATACGTACAAAAGAATGTATTATGACTTATATTGTAGAAATGCTAATAGGATACATATGAAATGTACAAATTGACCGGCGTTGTAGGCAGGCAGGCAGGCAGGGAAGGAGGGTTGAGTGGAACAGGAGCTCAGGTGAGCAGGAAGCAAAGCAGAACAGTGCTGGAGATTTCTGCAGATGAGCTGACAGAGATACAAGTGTTAGAGCAGGAGCTGAAACACACACACACACTGTTTGTCCTGAGCCAAGCAGCAGCTGCGGAGCCAAAAGAGATGTGATGGTACACATCATGTGTTTTTTTTTAACGTATTGTCCATGGTTTCGACCTGTTTATCTAAACATGTACGCGCTGACTGTTTATAATGATATAGATGCTGTTATAATGTGTTGAGATGTAAATCCTGACCCATCAAAAATCCTGGAAAGTGACAAAGTTATGTTTTTTGCTCACTGTAAGTTCACCCAAGTCTCAGTCAGGAGGGCTCAGCATCACGTTGATTTTTTCAATTTCAATTTTTTCAATTTTCATTACAAGTTTCCAGAGACAGTAACTACAACAACACAATAGTGGAAGGAGACAAAGAAATGATGAGTTAACGATTTTCTATCTTAATCACGTCATATATTAACCACCATTAAACTGTGGGAGCTGCCTGGCTTTGCTGCCGGGGACAGATGGTGTTTTTTGGCCAGGCTTTTCCATGGATGTGGTATTTTTTTCCTTATTTAAGTTGCCAAAGACACTACCAGTAACCACATTACTGTTGTTTGGTCCTGTGACATTGCTTTGTAGGTTGAAGTGTGGGACATTTCTCTTTTATTTGATGAGTGAAGGAACTTTTAGCTGTCAAGACTGTGAACACCATCAGACCGACACACTCCTGATCCACGCCTCTTGCTCTTACATTCACACAGAAGCCATCTCGGCTCTGATAGTGCCTCAGGAGTCGGATCAGAGCCGCAGCAAAACTGTCCCCCTTCTCTGCATCTGTAACTTTCACACAGACGATGAGGCGAAGTATTGCGCATGATTTCCACAGTGAAAGGGTAGTGTCAATGGGGCAATAGTATGCTGACAGGTTCATAATTTCTTATTTTAGGTTATTACAACAACAGGTTTACATGCTTTAATGCACAAAAACACATTAGTTTTCTCATTCTGTCCTGTCCTGCAGCTCTGTATTCCCCGTCTGTCTGAAATGCTTTGTTTCAGCTCCTGTCTCTTTAAGGCCCCCTCTCAAATTCCCAGTCTGCTCTGATTGGTAAGCTCACACACACCTGAGCCAGCACTGCTAACCATGCCTGTCGTGTTTTCATCCTCAAGTTAGCTTCAGTTCCACCCATAATAAAGATATCAAATATTCAGATGTGTGACATGGTGATGTAGAGATGTCACAGAATTCGAGGCGGGACTACTGATGAGGCATTTCGGAGCAGTGTTTTCTTACACTTGCAGGAATGTTGGGATGTGATGTTGAACATGGTCCATAACAAGCACAGAGAATCACTTCAAGAAATAACCATTTTGATAATAGCTACATAAAAAAGTTTAAAGGGAAGAAGGAGGAGGAGCTTTAGCTAATCCATCTAAATATAACTCACTGGAGTGCAGGTTAAGACCTCCCATCTGTCTTCAGACTTCTTCATGGATGTTTTCACTGTGACAGGAGGTGAGCTGACTAATTCAATTTAGATGAAATTGTCACTTCACTCATCATCAGCCATTTATCATCTGTACAGCTCTGAGAGCTCTGATGCTCAGCTGCCTCTTAGAGCAGTACAGAGCATCAAGTGATGGTGTTCATGAGTAGGAACATGTGTTTGCTGGAGCACTTCAACCCGTTGACTCAGCACACACAGTCCTTGTGCATGTCTGCAACTTTTGTCAGTGATAAAGAATCTCTGTAGGTGCTGATTTATGGCAATGGCACCGCTGGAATGACACAATGCAGTCACAGTGCTGAGACTCACACTGACCATCCATCATCACTACAGGGATGGCCATCCATAAACTTCCAATCACCAATTTGTTGGGAGAGCGAAGTGCAGAGCAGAGGACAGGTTTTACACGTAAAATACTCAGTAATTAGATAAGTTGTGGTGAACAGGAGGAGAAAATATTCATGGATTTCCTGATCTTCTGCATTGTGGAGGCCAATTTATAGTAAGGAAGTCAGTGGTAGGATTTATAAAACTAGTCCAGTGCCTGTTGAAAACTATTTTTAATTCAAAATCTGGATGATTACATCAGCACTTTCAGAACGAGACCAAAACAACCAATGAGAGAGGCCTCCTGGACCAGCTGATCGTGCAGCCGAGCAACATTCCAGCCCTTGAAGCTAACGTTAGCTAGCATACTGCTGTTACTGCATACAGAAATTTAAAATCTCATCTCCAGTTCTCTCTAAAGCATAGAAAACCTGTGAACGTGTCTCCCCTCTCATCTACATCCTCAGACAAAGCAGACAAATAGGGATTTGCTTTATAGTCACATACATAACTTTGACACATAAGACTGTGGTTCATCTTCTGCACCAAAAACTGTGTTCAGTAAAAGCTACTAAATCAAAGTTCAAAGCTGCATTGCCACTTGCATGCATCTTTAAACACATTGACATATTATGACCTCATTAAAATGCTATGGTGAATGTGTTCGTAAGCCTGCCTATTCACATATCCAGCAGTCACAAAGTAGCTGAGGGATTCATGTTGGTGTTTTGTTTGTGTCCATCTGATGAATGTACTATAAGTCCAACATTTACTCCCTTTTAGCTCTGTTTTGGTCCCCACCATCTCCCGAGAAAATAAATCTTTATCATACATTTGCAAAGTTTGTGTGCCTGCTGTTTGGTGCTGGACAAATAGTGTGCAGAAGTTTTATCAGAGCTTTTACAGTGCCTGCTGCCAGAGCAAGGTCGATGAGAGCACCAACACTGAACTAAAGCAGTGAAGCGGCTGTAATACCAGCACAACCAGCAAAAAGATGCTAAACTGTTGAAGGAATTGAGGATAACTGCAGAGTCCTGTGATAATTCCCTGTGGGTTTGTCATTAAGCACCATGTTGTCAGTCCCATCTCGTTATATACAGCAGCTCAGTCAGTGGCCTTCAAACTATGACTCTCTACCAACCCCTCTAGCGTCTGTTTTGGTCAAGTGGGGTTAAGTAAGTAATAATAAATATGCAAGTTAAGGACTTTTGGACTGTTATTAATATCCAACAATTCAACTCGGTTCGGTTAGGGAAAAGATCATACTATGTCACTTGCGTATCTTGCGTTGCAGGGACATGAGTCTTGGTCTCCAGAGGTAAAGTCCGGTGTAAGACCCATGCAACCACCCTGAAATCCCCCTGACTTGGACTTTTCTGCTGCACTATAGTGGGGTGCTTCAAGAAGTGACATTATGGGCCCCAGTCAACAGAGTATCAGCGTACTTTTTTCAGTTGCTTCCACAGAGTAAAGAGTGCCTGCCGCAGCAGGCGACTGCTTAGAGAAAGGGTGCTCCAAGCACTTTGAGTTGAAAATGAACTTTTCAGAAAGCTCTCTTTTTCCTGGTCTAGCCATTAATATTCACCATATTTTTGTCTCCTAAGGATAATGTCAGGTACCCACATCCTCCTTTGATGTCCTGATGTGAAATAAAAAAACAAACAAATAGTAAACAACAAACAGCCAATGTCAACAACATGGCGTCAGTTGTCAAGATACTTTTGAGTAAATCCCAGCGCTCCTGAGCGCATAGCCAGCACTTTCTGCATGAAAAAAACTGTGGACATTGATCCTTACAGTGAACATAATGACAGGCAACAGTTTCTTCTACTGCATAGTCACATGTGGAAAAACCACAAAACAGTTGGAACGCTGTAGAAACTTCATTAAAACATAATGCAACCGATTGCAAAGGACTGGTTTACTTTCAGTGAGTGTTGCTGGTGTCAAATCAGAATGAACATGCATACACAAAGATCGATGATGTTTAAGAGGTCAAACATTAAAATGTTTATAAATATTAATATAAATCTGAGCTGTAAGATTTATAAGCATTCTAGCACTTGCTCATTGCCCCCTGCGTCATGTTGGACAGGCCTCACTCCGAGATTCCACCAGATACGTGTCCACTGTGTTACGGCTCCTGTCCAGTTTTGCTCCTCCATCTAGCAACCCCCACCTGTTGCGTTTTGACTCTGCCATGGCGCAGTGCTGTCGGACAACTGGGCGTCGCAAGACCAAGGAGTTCCCGCAATAATCACATAATCACTTGCGACCGCAGTTATAGGTATGTGAGCATGAAGTGTTCCTGACCAGAGGATTAGTAAAGGAGCTTGTATTTGTCTCTTTTTTTAGATTTTTGTGCTGGCGTCAACATGGAGTGTTTTAATTTGAAAAGTAACTGGATGTTATGTTGTTGTTTCGGTGCGTGACTTCCTGTCTGCTCTGTGCTAAGAAATAGAAGTCCTGCGTATCTGCTTGGGAGGGCTGCGAACTGCCGGAGCTGGAACGGAGCAGACACGCAATGCAGCGGACCTGGTGGAAGTAAACATAGACTAGAGTGAAACCTTTCAGCTACACGTATCTGGTGGAACCAGCAGTCTGTCCAACTGGTGTTGTTCATCCATGATGGTCTTGAGCTTGTGACTGGTTAAAACAGAAATATTACATGGGTAGTACAACAAATGTAGTGAACCACTCTACGTCATAGTAATTTGTTGTAACACACTCACTCTGTAATAGAACCCAGAAATTCAATTTCACATGGGCTCTGTATATGGACATGATATTTATGTGTCAGGGTTGCTGGAAAGACAGGCTGTGACATCATAAATCACATGAAACATTCCAGACTCGTTTTAAATCTGGCCTTTATTATGCGAGTTGTCCAAGATTATTTCCTTGGTTTCTGGGACAATGAAACCCCAACGGCAGACAGTTGCAGAGAATATGAAAAGAAAATCTAAAAACAGGGTGGCACGATGCCCTAGTGTCTTTAGGGACCATCTTGCAGCAGATCCATCTCAACTCTGACCTTGCTACAGCAGCAGTGTTTCATATTGAAGTGTGCCTCAGCAAGTTACTATGCCCTAACATGATCACTCACTGTAGGCTCCTGTGGACCAGAGTGTCAGGGAAGAGCAGGAATGAACAGAAGCAAAAGGGACAAGGAAGAAATGGGGACAGGATAATGGCATAAAGTAAGCAGCTTTCATGTCTTAGAAACTGCGGAATGTGTTCACATCAATGAAGATGGGCCAAAGCTTCAGTGCTTGTTTTTAGATAAACATCACACTGACCAAAAATAGTGCAGAGATTCAAACCTTTGTTTTAAACTATATTGTTCAGAAACATGTGGGAGACAATGAAAATTGTATGATGTGTAACCATTGGATTAGACAGGTTTAAAAGAAAAAAGGAAAACAAAAAGGCAATGAAAACATCTATTAATAATGAAACCCCTTTTCATGAGGAAGAACAGGCAGCTAAAGCAGTGGTTCAGGTGTGACGACCAGGAGAGGAGCGACTGTTGATTTGACAACAATGGTGGCTCCTCAAGAGGTTTGTGGAGCTGCTGCTACAGCATCAGGGAGTACTTCATCATTGGAAGAAGAGCAAAGAATGGCAATGAAGCCTGGGCTCCAGTGGCAGTAGTGCTCTCCTTCCTTTGATCTGATTGGCTGAAGTTAGCCTGTCATCGATTGTGTGGACAGATGGTTTGTATTTTTTCAAAGTGTCTGCGTTACTCTAAATCAAGCCAATCCAAGTGTCGTCTCCCAAGAGCTAGGTGCTCAAGGACCTGGAGTGTATTAAATAGTGGCTCGTCTTTACTGAGGGAATGGGATTTGATCCTTGGCTGCTGGACACTCTGCCTAGTCGTAGCACAATCACCTGTCCCACCGTCGGGCCACTCCTAAAGAAACCCACGCTTGACTCAGCTGACATCTGAAACTACAGACCTGCATCTCTTCTTTCATTCCTCTCTAAAACCCTAGAACATGTCACTACAACCACCTGTCCAACTATCTTTCACAAAACGACCTCCTTGACTTGGCATCGCTGACTCTGCCCTAACCTGGTTCACATCAAACCTGACAAAATGCACCTTTCGATCAGGTCATATGGAATGGCTCCTTGTCCAAACCCTCAAGGCTCAGTACTAGGACCACTTCTGTTTTGACTATACACTAGATCACTAGGCTCTGCAATCACATCACATGGATTCTCTTACCAGTTATATAGACAACATCCAGCTGTTCCTCTCTTTTCCAACATCCTCCTCCAACACCCACGTTGCAACATGCATCTTGGAATGTCTGGCAGACATCTCTGCTTGGACAACTGCGCACTACCTTAAACTCAACCTTCGTAAAACTGAACTCCTTTTCATCCTGGGGAATGACTGCCCTTGCATGGACCTGTCAGTCACTGTCGAGGACATCTCAGCCTTCATCGACTGCGAGGAACCTGGGCGTAATCCTCGATGACGGACTATCAGGCACCCCAAACATCACTGCTGTGGCCCGATCCTGCAGATAAGCCCTTAACAACATCCACAGGATCCGGGCTTTAGTCACAAAGGACACAATGCAACTCCTAGTCCAAGCACTGGTCACCTCCCGACTGGACAACTGCAGCTCACTCTTGGCTGGACTCCCAGCCTCATGACATAACCGTTGCAGCATATCCAGAACGCTGCAAAGCATCTTGTTTTCAATCTACCCAAATTCTCCCATGTGACCCCCCTTTTCTGTGATCTCCGCTTGCTTCCTGTTGTAGCCCGCATCCAATTCAAGACGATGGTACTAGCCTTCAAGACTGTCGACAGAATTGCACCAATCTACCTCTAACACTGGTCAGACCACATGCCCCTTTGCTCCACTACGTCAGCTGATGACCGGTGCCACCAAATAGTTAACATCAGTAATTAGTCAATGAATTAATTTGAAAGCATGCATGTATGTATGTGGATAAGAAATTAAGCAGGTGTGCTCCAGCAGTGAAAAGAGCCTCTCTGCAGCACTGTTAGTTCCTTGGTCGTACAAGACATTTAGCAGAAGCATATTTTTTGGGCAGAGTTATTTTCTTCACCACAGAGGTTGTTGAAGGTGTTGAATGCTGCAGAGTGTGTTTGTTAGCTTGTTAATGTTTTTCAGATGGTCTTGTTTCTTACTGTTGACCCCTGTTCCTCGTTAACATTACGCCATGATGTCGTGTGATGGCATAAGACATCATCAGAAAACATGTTGCTTGCTTAATGTTCATCTTGTAAAGTTGATTATCCAGTCTTTAAATAAAATACATTTTTGACATTTGTAAATTGATTCTGAATCGTAGGAGGAAAGATGCATGAATTATGTAAATAGATTTTTTAATCCACCCTTACACTGACCGATATTTAATGTTAATTAAAGCTCTGTGCACTTCTACACATCAGTAGGTCACACACAATCCAGATCCATACAGCAAAATGGTTTGGAGTGAAGAAGCCGTCTTGATAAATCCTGAGATGCTGTCACAAATATTTATTTCAGAAGATAAAAGTAGTTCTTGTTGGCTTACATTATGATCAAAGACTTGAGAGAAGGTTTATTAATTAATAAGATTAATTAATTAAAATGTCCCTTCAGCCATCCTCAACCTATTGCTATGTTAATTATAAATGTCCTCATAATTTTAGCCTCATTCTTGTTGTGAAAAAAAGGTCACAAATTCTATTTTATTGTAGCTTTCACTGAAGAATTAAGCACTGGAGAGGAACCTCTTACGTCTATGACCCCACTCCAACTCTCTTTCTCTTTGTTTCCTGGTACTTTGCTGTGTCTCTGCTGCCGTCTGTGTGAGTCACAGTGAGAGTCTGCGCCTTGACCTCAAAGCCTCCACTAATTCTGTTCCTCTCAAAAAACAACTAAATGATGTGACAGCAAATGCACAAGGCGAGGGAGCTTTGGTGGTTTAAATAGCGGAGCTGAAAATATGAAATCACTCAAGGACAAATGAGGAAAAGTTCCAGTGATTCAACACTGGTCAAAGGTTCAACATGATGTCTGTGAGCCAACAGGAGGGCATTGTAGAATAACCACTATCAAACAAGAACAGCAATCAAAACAGCAGGAAAAAGGCAAAGGGTTGTCGGTACAGATATTGTTTGCGTGCTAGCGTGGATCAGCCCGCAATCCTTAAAATTACATTCGTATTGGATGATTCTGCACTTCACCATTTTTGTCCAAAGATAATGTTCAGTGGCAACCAGTGGTGGATGGGCATGTAGTGTGTCTGATTGTCATGCTGTAACCCTGATCTCTCCCGAAGATTATCCAAGTGTTTCAGTTGCCGTAACCCTTACCATAACCAGTGAAGTGTGTGGTTGGGTCCTTAATCAGTAGAGAAAGGAGTTATGGGAACTGTGGTGGTCGTGTTCGGTAGTCTGACAGCTGATGGTATGAAAGAGCCCCCCAAGCATTTTGAGGCACATGGTTGGTTGGTCTGTGGCTGAACATGGTCCTGAGTTGCTTCTGCTCGGCGTAGAGAGGTTGAGAGGGATTGTCCATTAGTGCTGCAGCTTTCCTCTCATCCTCCTCTCTTTCGCCGCCTCCACACTGCCCAGTTTCATCTCCACCTCTGAACGGCTGTCCTCACCAGTTTGTTCAGCTTGATGGCACAATCACCCAAAATGCCACCTCCCCAGCACATTGTTGCAAAGAATATGACACTGGCTATCACAGACTGGTAGAACATTCATAGCAGCCTAGTGCACACATTAAAAGACCTGAGCCTCCTCAGAAAGAACAGCCTGCTCTTCCCCTTCCTGTAGAGGGCCTCAGTGTTGTCTGACCAGTTCAGTTTATTGTTCAGATGCACCCAGAGGAACCTGTAGGTGTCCACCATCTCCACCCACTTCCTGTTTATGGAAACAGGTGTTGGGGGGCTCTTCCTGGAAGTCCACCACCAGCTCCTCGGTTTTCCCAATGTTGAGCTGAAGGTGGTTCCTGCCACACCATCCTACAAAGTTCTTGACTAGTTCCCTGTATTCCTCCTCCTTACTGTCTGTGATACATTCAATTATGGAGGAGTCAGTCAATGTACTGTCAAGGTGTACACTTGTTTGTCACTGCAGAAAGGGGAGACGTTGAACCACTGGAGGTCAACAGAAATAACATGGCTTTCAAGTTGCTCTTTAAGGACATATTTAAGCCTGTATCCTTCTTTTGTAGATCATTTAAGGTCAATTCTTATGTTGAATTTAGAAGAAATCGAAATAAAACGACAGATACAGAACAAAAAGCTTGAATATTCACACTTAATTTTTAAAATCAGCTGAAAAATTTTCCATAAGGAGAAACATTTATTGACCATATATATATATATATATATATATATATAATCCATGTGTACAATGCCATAAAAGACTATATTTTTGTTCTGGCCTTAAAGGTTCTCTGTGGAACTTGTGTGTTGTGATGGCAGCTGGTCAATAGTTCATGTTACTGGACATTTCTAAGCCAACGTTAGCTACTCTCTGTTAGGGTAGCAGAAAAAAGCTCTGAGATGAGGCACTCGAGAACATAAAGTCACAGGGCGGCTGTAGCTCAGGAGGTAGAGTCGTCTCATAATCTCCGATTACGAATCTGCTGGTTTGATTCCAGGCTCCCCCTAGCTGCATGTCGAAGTGTCCTTGAGCAAGATACTGATCCCCAAATTGCTTCTGATGAGCAGTTGCACCTTGTATGGCAGCCTCTGCCATCAGTGTAAGAATGTGAAAAAATTAGTAAGAGACACAAGCGCCTGCTAAAAGCCCTAAAATGTAAATGTAAACGCATCCTTTGGACAGAGAATCTGACCAAAGACCTTCACAAAGAGTCTAGCTGCATTAAACTACTTCAACACATTGTCTGTGGGCTTGTGTAGACTTACGAGTACAGGAAGTCTTATATTTCACATCACAATTTGAGGTTCAGTATCTGCTTCAATATGCCCAATAAAAATTTAAAAAAGTACATTTCTATAAATTGTAAAATATAGCCCCTTGCTGTGTGCCGTCATGAGTCGTGCTGTATGTAGGTCTTTTACAGCCTCACCTTCCTCTGCTGATGCAGGTGCTGAAGGGATGCAAGAAGCTAGCCATGTCAGTGTGTTCTATGGGTCGGATTCCTGGAGGCTACATCACCAACCACATATACAGCTGGGTGGACCCACAGGGCCGGAGTGTGTCCCCACCACCGGACAGCCATGAAGCAAACCAGAGGCAAGGGCACAGCATGGAGGAGAGGACGGTAAGAACCATGTGTGTATGTGTGTGATGGCGGTCCAATTCAAAAGAATCAAACATTTGTTGAAGAGATGCATAAGAGTAGTAGTAGTAGTAGTAGTAGGGAGAACTATGCAATGTTAAAGATACTGTTGCAGGTTTTTGAAATAGTATCTGTCAGATTCAGAGTCGAGGTGTTTGTAATTATCCTCCAGCTCATGTCAGTTCATTGTAGTAAGTTCAGGGCTGGAATATGGCACTAGGAGGACAGGGACCTTTGGTGTTCTGACATTTTGGAAGAAGGACTCATCAAACAACAGTCACCCAACAATATCCCCTGACTGTGGCTGCTCCCAAGGAACACGTTTACTTTGATTGAGTAATCTATGGTTACTATGGTCAATTTCTTGTAAAAAAGCAGACTCTGATCTGGCCCTGATTCCAAAAGAGTTGTGATGCTGTGCAAATAAAATAACAATGCAGTCATTTTCAAATGAACTGTGTTTACTGACAACAGTTTTCAAAGTGTTCCTGAGCCCATGTAGTGATCTCCTTTACACAATCAAGTGTTTGACAAAGTGTTGAACCTTGCCCCATTCCTCCTAATAACTGAGCCCTTTTTGAGGATTCCCCTATCCCCTGTTACCAATTAACCTGTTTACCTGTGGAACGTTCCAGACAGGTGTTTTAGTAGTGTTCCACAACTTTCCTGGTCTGTTGTTGCTGGTTTTACAACTTGTTTGAAACGTGTTCAACTTCACCATAAGCAGATATTTACAAAAATCAATTAATTTGATGAGGTCAAACATTAAACATATTGTCTTTGTATTGTTTTCATTTGAGTACATGTCAAAAAGGATGAAAAACTCAAAGACCTTGTAAGCCGACCACGCCATTAAGCATTCCATTCAAAAAAGGCTAAGTATACTTTAAATTTTTTTTAAAGATTTTTTGTGGCATAGACATCTTTATTAGCAGGAGACAGTGAGGAAACATGGGAAAGAGAGGGGGATGCGACATGCAGCAAAGGACCTCCAGCCGGAATCTAACCGGGGTCGGCTGCATTTATGGCATGCGCTCTAACCACTCCACCACCTGCGCGCCTACTTTAAATTTTTATTACTCTAAATAAAACTTGCAGCTTATCTGTTTATCCATCTATACATCTATACATCTTTACAGCTATACAGCTTTAAATTCATTTTTACTTTTGTAAGAGCCAGAACATAATTATTGTCCTTGTCTGGCAAAATGGTCCCAGTATTAGATTGAATTTTATGTTTTAGAACTATATAATAATGATGAATGATCTAAAATGGCTACACAGCCTTATGGAAATGAACTTTCTGTGGCGGCACTGACATCGTTGTCCCCATTTCCACTGTGGGATGCATCCAGATATCCTGCAGGAGCTCCATAGTTTAAACTGCTGCATAAGCAGCTCCGTGTGGCCAATGCTCGGGACTCTTAATGCAGCTTTGAAGATTTGACTGGGGCTCAGTTGGTGGGTGGTCCTTCCAAAAGTTGCTCAGGCGCCGATCTCTGCCTGCTACCTTAGAAATCTGCTTCTATTGAAATGAGCTCAGATGACCTGGAGGAGGACTCATCCGAAGATGAGTTTCTGGACAGAGGCCTGGGAAGCTCAGCCGTGCAGAGGAAACATTGCCTCTCTACAGCAAGAGAACACAGATCTTTGTCAGTTAATGTGGCAGATATATTCCAGTTGTTAAACAACATGCTAAGTCTTTTTGTCATGAATCGTGTCTGTCTAACTGCTTTTACTTTATTGAGCTATATCCTCCATCACTCCTCACTTTCTGATGCTTACATTTATCTTTCAACAGTGACTTTAGAAATTACATGATTTGTTTGATTACATCCTGATTTGTGAAAACCACTCATACCTTCTGATCCATCACTGAACAGCATAAAGATAATGTTAGTGACTAACTGGTCAGTATAGTGGAGTCTCTCAGGAGTCCAAACAAGGGTTGAAAGGAGAGTGAAAAGGAGCAGTGATGTAATTAGCAGTGCCTGAGTAGTCAGGGCTTTTTTTTTTCCTGCCTATATCCTGCTCCCTATATAGTCCACTATGTTGGACTCCCTATGTAGTGACTAAGGAGTAGGGAATGAGTGAGTGATTTCGGAGTCCAGATCCCTTCCTACCCCTTTGTGTTCTCCCGTCCCTCTCTGATGTGTTACACCTTTGCCTTGTTACCCCTCCTTCCTTGTGTATATGGTCTGCGATCTCTCTGTATTCCTTGCGAGTTCATCTTTGTCTCCTCATAGCAAGCATTCCAGCATTTCTTCTCCTGATAACCTTTCTAGTGGTTGGCCATGTTTTTGATCCTGACATTTGGCCTCTGCCTCATCCTTTTGTCTATGTTTGCTCCGCTGATCGATCTCCTGTGTACCAAACCTGGTTCCTAGTCTAGTGTGTCACGCCTTGTCACGAACAGTGGAAGCAGTCATGCTAACTAAGTCAGCCATTTTCACCTTCGTTTTAGTAAAACCAAGCACAGCCAGCATTCCATTCGGCTTGTTCAAGATGAACTGTGCCTCGGCTGGATATCGGATGAGACTAAGCAGCAGCAGCAGCAGGGGGCAGGGCCACAAAGCTGTGATCCAGTGGGGCAGTTTTCCAGCAGTCCTCAGCCTGTGTTAAAGTGAAACTCTCGCCAAAAAGCAACCAAGGCTTTATTTGCTCTAGATTCCCACAAATTTGCCTCCAGAAACTGCAGCTCCTCGATCCCGTTAAACTACGGTCAGTGTTGCCAACTTAGCGACTTTGTTGTGATATTTAGCAAGTATTCTGACCTCTCTAGTGTCTCTTTTTAAAAAAAATGACTATTGAGAAATCTAGGGACTTTTTCTGGTGTTATTAGAGACTTTTGGAGACTCCGACGTGAAAGCACGTATCGTTCTTGCTCTTCTCAGCAAGCAGCGGGTGCTGCCGTGGGCCCCTCCCCCGTCCCGAAACCCTCACAGGCGGCCTAGTCCTCATGTAGTTTTCCCTCCCAGCTGCAGTCAGAGCAGGAGATGTTCACCCCTCCACGTCCAATGAGTCGAGCATGCGCGAAGCCGCCACTGGCTGATCCGGCCCTGGCTAACAGTCATTTTAAATATAAAATTTAGTTTATCTAAAATAAATCAGGAGGAGGGTTGAAATCGTGACGTTAGTCCCCTCTCCTACAGCGTTCATTACAATTGTATGTGCATGGCCAATCATGCAAATTAGGTGATGACGTCATTTAGATACTTCTAGCAATTTTTAGGAGAGCCAATAGCGTCTTTCCTTACTGAGGAGCTGGCAACAGTGACTACCATTGCCCACGTGTGCATGAAGTCAGAGCAAGTCGGAATCAGGTCAGACACAAGTCTAATCGACATGCATTGTGCTGCAATCTCCGCATATATATTGTGAAGTTCTTGCTTGCTTACTTTTAGAAAATTACAATAACATTATCGTAACATTTCATTCAGGACTGTAGTTATTATCATGAAAGTTTGCGATTGCCATTTTCGAGGTGCCACGTGCAAAAAAAAAACAAACATTATTTGTGACACATCTACAAAAATATGCCTGCATTTCAAAATGATAAGCGTTTTGCTTACGCTCTCCAAGAACTCCCAATCCCCACGCTAGCTTGCTTTCATTTTTAAAAATTTCATGCAAGCTATCTAATAGGTCTAATTTTCCTTCAGGTGCGGGTCGGGCGTCGGTATCAATTAATAGCAAATGTAATTTGTGCTACTGTAGGAAAACGGGTATGGCTGGTACGGGCGGGTACGGGCGGGTGCGGGTTTGCAAAATAAGGTCCGTGCAGGACTCTGCTCAGTGTGGCTCTGCTATAAAAGCTTCTCTCAGGTGGAAACTAACCTCCTCATATATCATGGTGCTATATCTAGCACACAATGTGTAGATTAATTACATCAACAAATTATCAATTATATCCTGAATTAATTGTTGTATAACATAAGAGATTACTGGATGAAAATTGCTTTGTTCTGAGTTTCTTGCGTTGTGTTTAACCTCAAGGTGTTTAGGCATTTATTTTTAATATCCATCCTTTAATCCTCTGTTCTGTACTCACCTATACAGGTACAGGTTATAGTCGCAACAGTGTAAGCAAGGTATTCCACCTCATTTGCCCTAATTACCCAACAGGTGTGAACATAGATCGACTGCACCTTGACTTCCTACCTAGAACATGGTACTGTATCAGTTCTATAAGTATTCTATAAGTATACTTTTTTTTATCTGAGGTGCCTCACGTCACTGTGTTGAGGTTCAGTTTGTGTATTTGCAGAGATTAAATATTTTATCATGGAGGTGATGCTGTTGACTGCTCACCGCCTGCAGCATCAACCACAACACTCACCAGTGTCAGTGTCAGGTAGCACAGATGCATTTTGCTACTACTCAAGTATGTTATCATAAAGTAACACAATTCTTAATACATGTCTTATATTTTCTGCACACACTCATTAGCTGTTGACAAAATGTGAAAGCCATTTGTGCAAGCCAACGGCTGTTAGTGTGTGTTGAGGGCATTTTATCAGAGAGAAAATATATGATCTGCTACAGCTGCAGCAAGGTGTTGTTATCAGTCAGTTAGATTAGCAGGATACCTAACACTGATTGAGCTACTGCCACAACAGTTTAAGATATAATTTGTTTGTGTATAAATTCTGCATTAAGATGTCTTTAAAATGACAAGACCGTGGCTGTATATTCTGTTTTGATGTGTGTTTCATTTGGGGGAGTTAACTGCAGGATCATTTGTGTTTAATTGCCTTATTCTACCCAAACAGCCAGATCACTATGCAAATGACGAGTTATGGCTCGCACCGACGATGTTTGTGTGTCTGTGTGTTTGAATTCAGTAGAGCCTCTCACTAAGGTTGCCGAGGTGTTGAACTTTTTCCACCAACTAATAAGCTTGAGATAACACCAGTGTTGTTCAGTTAAAAGTCATATCTGAGCTTTCCTCCTGTCAGTAAACAGCTCTAGATCAGCAGTTGAGCTCTGCCCCCAGCTCCAGCCGGACCCCGCCACACAGAAATCAACAGTTTGCAAAAAGTTTTGTTTTGTTTTGATAGAGAGCCCTAGCTGTGTGTTTAAGGATTTTACACAATGCATCACAACAATTTATTAGGGCCCGAGCGGACTGTTTTTTTATTTTTGCAAATTCGCGAAATGTCTCAAACCTACTTTTTCAAACTCCTCCCAGGAGATTTCACCAATTTGCACCAAACCTTGCTCACAGCATCAGTGGACACTCCTGACAATAACTTATTAAAAGAATAGTGATATTTCAAACAATACTCAAGTTATTAAATAACAACTTCCTGCAGATTTCGTTCCAAACAGGAAGTGTTGCATAGTCTGCATAGTCTTAGGCTCTGTGCAAAACTTTGGCCGATGACCACTAGGTGGCGCTCTTTAAACTCAAGTATTTTATGTCTCCACATCAGTAGGTCAGATTGACATAAAACTTGGTACAATTATTGCCAATGCCCTCCTGATGATAGCTGATGAAAGGTGTTACCAGGGGAATCTATAGTGCCCCCTGGAATATAAAAAATCCAAGCCCCGCCTCCTACATGCACATACATAATTGGCATTTGGTATGCATATGTATCATCACCAGACGCACAAAAAACATTGGGGTACCAAACTGTCACTCCAACAGGAAGTCGGCCGTTTTGATTCAAAGTTCCCATTTTACCCCCATTTTCATCCATTTCCATGCCTCGTACTTTATCGAACTCCACTTACAGATTGAACACCACAGACTTCCAATTCACTCAGTATCATCCTCAAACCTTGAACATGAAAAGTTATCAAAAGCTTTCGCCAGATGTCAGATGTGCACTGATTATTACTGGCACACCCTGCTACATCTTTCCACAGTTGGACACTAAAATATGACCCCTTCACGTTGCATCATTTTACACTTAAATTTTGGTCTCCAAACACTCCTTCCTGTTTCCTCTGCAGGTAAACCTGAATATGGATGATGGTCGCTCTCTGGGCCTAATGATCAGGGGGGGTGCTGAGTATGGACTGGGGATTTACATCACTGGAGTGGACCCTGGATCTGCTGCAGATGCTGGTGCTCTCAAGGTAACACAACTTACCTGATAGCAGTGTTACAGAGTATGTCACCATAAAACCTGTTTAACTTGTTCAATCAAATGAGAACTGGGATCTCTGATATGGTTGCAGAGGATCATTACCTGAACTTATCTATACAAATAAATGATTCTAGTTTTCACTCATCCGTTATTGCGTTCACCACGTTGTTTGGCTGTACATTCCTACACTAACTAAAATCATTCCATTCCTAGTGCATGGGATTAACACTGTAGAACAAGCTACAGTTTGAATTTGAAATGTGTTTTTCAGACTTACTAATTTTCATCAGGCCTGAACCCAAGTCAAAGTTATATTAAACCTTAAAAGACACACTTAGGACAGGTAGTGGCTGGCTGGAACAGAAGGCAAGATTGATTTAGAATGTGTGTTAGCCATTTTGCAACGTTTGTTACATTTCACTTCATGCAGCAACTCTCAAAATTGTGCAACTTTGTCTGGGGACATTTTGGTTACTAGTTCAATGGTGATGACGGTGACACCAGGTGCTTAGCATGGTAAAAGAGCCCAAAAACATGATGTGCATTTCAGTGAGTCAAGTGGAGGTCCAAAGGCATGTTTCATTTGTGGTTGTTTCACAGAGGACAGGAGGTCAGTTGTATAAGCAGTCCTTTAGTGTGGCCCAGACCACCACTGAATGTGGTCAAAAGGGATCAGATCCCAATGCGTAAAGTGAATACCACATTTAGGATATTAGCATGTTGGCATGCACATTTCTAATGTATGTAATCCAAGGCAGCAGAGCTGATAGGTTTAACTCTAGTCTATGTGTTTACTTCCACTGACTCTGCTGCGTTGCATATCTACTCCGTTGCAGCTCCGGCAGTCTGGACCTTCCATAACAGATATGAAAGGCTTCTATTTCTGCCGGATGCTGAAGCACGTGCACCTGAGTTGAGCACAGATCAGACAAGGAGTTAGGCACTGAATCAACATCATAACATCCGGTTAATGTTCATAATAAAACAGTCTGTGTTGACACCAGCACAAAAATCTCAAAAATGAGACAAATCCAAGCACTTCTTCTAATCCTTCGGTTGGGAACACTAACCTTTTTTCTCTGTTTTTGATGTGTTTATTATACATACAACTGCAGCTGCATGTGATTCTGTAATTATGGTGGGAACGCCTTGGTCTAGCAACTCCAGCTGTCCGGCATTGCTACACCATTTTGCATGCAAACATTGCTGGTGGGGGCTGATGGACGATGGAGCCGGAGCCTTTCTGCAACGTAAATGCAACCAGTGGAATTTCCGGGTTAGTCTGACTCACAGGAAGTCTTCCTGATACATTGTAGCCTCGCATGGCTAAAACTAAAGCTTCTGAGTGCTCGGAGCCAGACTTTGATTTATTTTGTACGAAGCAGCTGATGTAAAAGAATATATATAAAAAAACGAGTCTCATCGTACTGTTTCAACTTTCAAAAGAAAAATCTTGAAGCATTCATTAAGGCTGTAAACTACAATTAGCTTTCCAGACAATGTTGATTCTAAGCTTGCAGGGATTGAGATATGGTCATCTATCAAAATGAACATCACGTCTGCTGCTTTTGTTGTCAAAGTTACATTACTGCTGTGTAGTATTGTCGCTGTAAGTGCAGGCTGATTTGGAATGTTTGCACTGCATCGCTTCAGAATTTGATAAAAAATAAAAAGCAGACATGATTTTCACTGTGATAGATTAATCTTTAGATTTTCAGAAGATGTGGAAATAAAATATAAAAAATGTTTTCAAAAAATCCAAAACACTTTCTAAAAGCCTGCAGCAAGACGGCACTTTAAATCTTAGTCAAGGATTAAATAAGTTGTTGACATGAAGATATTGAGCGCTTTGCCAGCTGTCATTGATAACATCTGCTACCTGATTCTGATGAACCTGTTAGCATTCATGCCACCTGCTCCCTATTAGTCTGCTAAACCTGTTAGCATTGCAAACATCTGCTACCTGCCTTACAGCCTCACTCAGAGAGCTGACTTCAGTGCCATGACAGGCCTGCAGAAATGCTTTATTAGCCACACTAAATCTCTGCTGTATGCTTTCAGGTCAGCTTTCTGCCTCAACAAGCAGGTCACTCTAACTCTGTGCTATTTTTCAACCTGCCTGAGGCTTAAGAACAGACGCCAGTGTTTCCTACCTGTAAACATATGGCCGAAAGCTCAATGTGGCTTTTATGATAATATCACACTGTGTCCTACTTGAGGATAAAAATAAAACATAAATTTTTATTTTATTTATTCCTTGCTCGTCCAAACCAATTGGGACACCTTGGAAAACAGACTGATGCAGAAGGAAGGGAGATGAAAATAGCAGAGCTTGAAAGGCACTCTAAAAATTCAAACATTGTCCCCTGAAAGATGCAGTATGACACTTGTCAGGTTCTTTGACAGGGGGAGATGAAGAGGTACTTTCTCTAATCAAGGAGGATTGGCTGGTCAAGCTGCAGAACCGGAGCTTATGACTTCCTCTGACAGATATGTGAAAGCAGGATGAAGGAGAGAGGTTAAAAGGGAGGAGGCACATTAAGAAATAAATAAAGTGGATGTTTTGTGTGTGTGTGTGTGTGTGTGTGTGTGTGTGTGTGTGTGTGTGTAGGCGTGTGTGTAGGCAGGGAAAGAGGCTGTGTATCATTTGGTGGTAATCCATCCTCTCTCCCTGTTCACGTCCATCCCTCACTCCCTGTCTGCCAGACAAGTGGCAGTAACAGAGGAGGAGGGTTGACCAGACGTTGCAGCAGGTGACCATCGCAAGACAAGCTTTTGATTGGCCACTAATTAACCTATTATTGAGAGTAATAGCAGTCCTAAGGAGTCTTGGAAGTGAAGCAAATGACTTTTTTTTTTTAGCTGAAGTTCTTATGCCACTCTTCACCCATTTACTATCAATAGTTTCACTTTTAGAATTGGATCATCTCACAGCATTTGAAGCTCCGTTACTTTGGCACAGTGTGTATCTTTGTGAAACAGGCAGCCTTACGCAGAGATCGACCAAGTTTGTGGAGGGGTCAAATTAAGCAGGCTTCGCACACAAGCTCTCCAGTGATCTTTTTTTTCATTATTTACACATCACTTTTCATGGGTACAAGTGAGTGCAACCACAATGTATTTCTTTGAGAGGAGGATGTTCAAAGTTTGAACTCTAACATCTCTAGATTATTATTATTTCCTCCCTTGTAGTGAGACCTTTAAGAAAGTGATATTAGTTGGACATTGTGGGTCCGTGTCCACATAGTGTTTTTGTGGGCAGAAAAGCACTGGCTGTGCGCTTTGAATGAGCTGAAGCGTTTGTGCACCGAGAGAGAAAACGCTACATATGCGTTTCAACGTC
Organism: Diplodus puntazzo; assembly: GCA_963678695.2. NCBI lineage: Eukaryota > Metazoa > Chordata > Actinopteri > Spariformes > Sparidae > Diplodus > Diplodus puntazzo. The sequence goes on from OZ023159.1 coordinate 5,991,141, forward strand.
TCCAGCACCTTTCTGAAAAGCTACAAGATTTTCAACTTGAAAGGCTTGGAGCGGCTGCACCAAAAAAGCACTCTGAAAAGATGCTGGACACTGTGCCTTTCTCTATGTGGACACGTGTGTGGCCCATGGGACAATGTGAACGGCAAAGTTGTTGAAAAAGGTAGTAAAATGCCATTCAATTTTGTAAGAAACTGCTCAGTGAACTACACAATCTCACACAATATACATCACCACTAACATGGCCTTCAGCTCAGCACAGCAAAGTATGAAAAAGGTCTGGATATATTGATAGCAGTATTTATGTGACAGGAGAATTGGTCAGTTCTGTGAGCTGCTTCTATAAAGCAGCAGCTCTACAATGTTTCAGTCATGGGTTTTATTACTGTGTAGTATTTTCAGTCTAATGCTTTATCTATTTTTTGACAAACTGGGAGGTTTTCTCCAGTTGAAAAATATTTTAAACAAACATATGTTAGATTCACAACACCATAAACTTTTTTTCTGAAATAATGTCCTGTGGTGCACCAGACAGGGGGCGACTTTGTCACGTCACAAATTAATGTCATGAATTCTTTCATTTGTGAAATACAAATATGGGCCAAAAAGACTTTTGGACGGATTGGTTTAATGTTTCTGCTTGAAAGGAGGTCTTCAAGCACATTAAATAGCATTGTAAATCAGGGCATGTGAGCAGAGCGCGAAGCGAGCTGGGAGCGGAGCGTGCGAAATATAGTCAAAGCGCAGAGCCGGTTTTAATCCAAAGGCCAGAGCGATGGTTCTGTTTCGCTCCAGTTCTGTTCCGATACCGCTCTCCACGAGTCTAGGGCATGCACAAGTCCAGACTCATGTGTGCCTTCAAGGGTTAGCTTACATCAGAGGTCATTCGTTGAGAGATGGAGTTTGTAAAATATTTCGAAAAGCAAGCAGACAGGTCATATAGGTGCAACGTCAGGAATTGCTCCGTCTTTTAAATTTGAGCGAGCGTGGAGCGATTTCACCGGAGCTGAATGAAATTTTAGGTGAGCGGAGAGCGGTCTGTGAGCGGAGCTGTCTGGTATAACTTTGAGCGAAGGAGCGAACACCCACGTAAGGGGGGAGTGGAAATACTCGCCGCTCAGCTCCGCTCACATGCTCTGTTGTAAATACAATATAACGTCACCACATTGGAAATAGTTATTTACTTGGTTCAGTTTAGGGTTAAAAGAATGCCAAACAAAAGGACTTGTTAAGATTTATAGTTCTGTTGTTATGAAGCTGTACCCTTGTACACAGTTTGAAATTGTAATGTTAAATTTTCCTGAAGTCAGCATTGCTGGGAAAGGAGAAGATCCATCATTGCAGCTCTATATTATTAGGCCAGAGTGAAAGTCATTTATATTTGTGCAACTCAGTGACACTTGGTGTTGCCCATTCATTACTTAAAGGGAGTGAAACACTCAGCCATATCCATTAGAAAGTGATAGAAATCTGCTCTAAATCCATTCAATTAGAAGCTATTCTCTGACCTTGGAGAAGTTGCTTTGACACTAGACTAGAAATATGAAGACCAGCAAACTCTTTTCAGTGTCTTTATTGTTGAATACTATTTCACAAGCTGGTTTAGATAAGACATATTTTCTAACTCTGAACAATACATTTCAACATTCTTTGAATTCCTCATGACCTTACACGTTTTCACTTCCCCAATCCTGCCCACTTGCTTCATATAAAGAGTTTCAGAGTAGGAAGAAGTCACACTGCTGCTGTCATATATGTCAATATAGGCCCTTTATTCAGCAGTGGATTGAAGCTTGGCAGTACATCTAACTTTAATTAGCCACAGCTAACACATGTCCCATGATGCTTCTTCCCATGGACAATGTTACATGATGATAGCCAGTGATCTGAGGGGGACACTGGTTGAATGTGGTTGTATTTGTTGATATAAAAACACTGATAACTGGGTTGGGTGGGTGTCACAACAACAATACAGGACAGAGGCAGCAAAGACACTGCTTTCCACCTCTCAAACATCAAACAAGCAGATTTACTAATGTATGCTGCTATGGGTTCTGGTTGCTGCTTTTGGATTTTTCATATTTAGGTATTTTTCTTGTTTGTTCTATAAAAATACACTAAAGAAAACTGTAATGAAAACACAAGACTGGCATTTTAATTTCAAGTGAAACAATCTTTCAGAGGGGCTTTATCAGTTCCGAAGTTTAATTTGCCTGCCTCACTATGTCAACACATGCACACACAGGAATGCGAAAAGAAAATGTTAAATTGTGTGTAAATTCAATGTATTAATCACATTAAAATCACTCATGAATAGGGGCACCACCTCCATTCTTTTATCTCTTTGACTAATCCAGAGGAAGTCAATCAAATTTGACTAAACAAGGTTAAATATTGATTACAATATCAATCAAGGTTCACTTAAATCAACATCAATTCATTGTTTCAAATGACATGTTCACTGACATCCTGGAAAACTCAGCTCAACTCCCATCTCTTAACACAGTGACACTCATAACAGTTAAACATGACCTAGTCTGTTATATCAAGAGAAAATGGAAATGATTAGTATATCAATACTATGGTCATGTACCTTATTTGAGCCTCAAATAAACTCATCACAATGACTGACTTGAGTGCACAATTTTGTGTGCATGTGGGTTTTCACCACAGACAGCCCCCAGACACCCCCAAAATGATCCTGTCAAAGATTCAGACCGACCCTGTCATGTCTGTTTAACAGCTGTACCATGTTGGAAAGTCCCTGTGTCATTAACAGCATCTCTCTTCTCTCTGTAACCACCTGGAGGCTACTGCAGGCCAGCAAACGGCTCCTGCTGCTGAAAATAGCAGTTTGCCCTCTCTCTGTGAAAAGGACAAATGCTTTGCACCAGCTGCATACACACACCCACACATGCACACCCATGCACACCCATGCACACACACACACACACACGCGCGCGCGCGCGCACGCACGCACGCACGCGCGCACGCACGCGCGCACGCACGCACGCACGCACGCACGCACGCACAAACATATAATATATTGCCCTGGTCAATTGAGAGTGGTAGAGAGTGGCAATAACTATCTATTTCTTAGCATATGTCTGTTGATTGTGATAATTTGTTTTTGTATTGTTTGTACAGAAGCTGGTTTCTGCCACAGAGGGTAAAGGGACAGGATGCCTTGAGCCCCCTATAGCTAGTAATTTATATGCATGCTCCTGTTTGTGAACAAAATATGTAAATCAAGGTTTCTCTCATCCTCAGAGTGCTCAGTATGAAGCTGCATCTGCTTCACATAATCACGTTGGTGCAGTGAGGTGAGAAGGAAAGAAGTCAGTAACTATTTGCTGCCTCTTACTGTCCTGCTGTGATACAGTTGAAGCTGTTTTTCTGCTGCTTCAAGCTGCATCTTTCTCTATCCCAGGCTGAAATAAACAAGCCCAATTACATTTACTATTATATGACCACTAACTGAAACAAGACAACTCTCTATTGCTTGATCAAGTTTTAGAAGAGAGAGATAGAATCATTGTATCCTGAAATAACTGTCTTAACAAATGAACAGGGAGATTATCATTAGTGATGTTTGCATGTTGTCCCCCGAAGCATCCAGTCACTATTAAATGGAGCATTTCGCTGGTTATGAGCTTTATCAAGTCTGAGATGTGATTTGAGGTATGAAATGTTGCTATTGCTATCTTGCAAGTATCTTTTGATGGGGGCCTGGTGCAGGCTTAACAAATGGATGTCGATGCAGCCTTCCCATCATTTATCTGTTTCCAACTACTGTAACTGTTGTTCTAAAGAAAATATCTTGAAAATCAGCTCCAAGGGGACACTATAAGTTCAGTATCTTGATTCAGAACAATTCTCAATTGGATATATAAAAAGTGGGCACTATTTTTAGTATTTTGCTGCGGAATGCCTTGTAAGATAAATGGTTCACCGCCTTTTTACTTTAGTTGTCTTCCACCTCTTTAATAATACCAACACGAGGGGAAGTGGAGTGCTCTGCTGGGTTGTTACTAACATCATGTCTCCAGCAGTGGAGAGCAGGCTCTCCGCTGCAGGCTTTCTGCTGCACCATGAGCTCCAGGGAAAGTCATGGCTGTCCTGAATGCTAAATGGGTTCGTGGTTTTGAGATGAAACGGACTGAGCACTGAGATGTTTGCTGCTAAGTATCTGAGTGACGGGCTTGACAAAATCAAGAGACTTAAACTCAGGATATACTGTGTCAGCCTCTGCAGATTTGATTTGTACCTGTTTCATGTGATTCCCCTAATTTTGTAGAAGTTGAATAAAAATATGCTTTAGTCTTCCTTTAATAATAATAATAATAATAATAATAATAATAATAATAATAATAATAATAATAATACAAAGGTAGTGAACACATAAATGATCACACAACATAATGATGGGTAAGGGTTAGGGTTTCCATGCTGTCAGTCTCTGGGCTGGTTTAGACGGTATTTGACAAGCTCTTTGTTTAAAACATACTGACTCTTTCTATTTGTCCTGGCACTATGTGCTGTGTTTTTTTTTAATTCAGAAGGGTTCATCCCTTTGGGAACATCTATGTGCTCAGCCAAGTCCATGGCAAACTGGCCGTTAGATCAGGAGATATTTATTTTCAAATCTGACCCTTTGTCCTGAGCATGGTACAAGAGAAAAGCTGATGAGTTGTTCACGCTGGAAAGACATCATCCTCACAGAAGCGTGGATGTACATTTCAACTTTACCAATCATTAACAGTGACAGGGGAATCTCCTACTGAAAAAGGTTCCTAGTTGAATTTCAGATAAATTCACAACTGTAGACTGCTTATTTTCCCCACACAAGTCATATTCATTCAACTTCATATCACTCCACGTTTTCCCAGTTTATGACTGATGTGCATGTTAACAAAGGGTAATTAGCATTCAGCTCTCAGCTCTTTGCTGTGTCGAAAGTTTCACAGGGCAGAGAATATATTTTGAGGATTCATCCTCTGGGGACCATGACTATCCATACTACTACTACGTACTTTTTTATCAGTCTCTCCAGTAGTTGATAGTATTTGCTCCTGAAGTCCCAAAGTATTGATTACACGAACAGAAGGACAAGCTGTCGCTGCTGTGTATTTGATTAGGCTTTAGCCTACGCTGAGCTTCCTCTAATGTGTTAATAGATACACAAGTGAGCTTTGGACTGCTCTCTTCTTACACTCCAAAATCAAACCCAAAAAAATCAGAGGAAGACCCACATATCATATATTAAGAAATGGAAGAGAGACACTGATTATGAAAGAGACATGAGTGTTGAGTCTAAGACCACAGAAGAGTGACCACTGACTGGTCTTCCACTCTTGCAGTCTGTTGATGAATACCTTTCACAGCATTGTCTCGTCTGTGATATTATCCTCTGACACACTGTATTGAGAATGTGTCAAGACTTCACCTATTGTCTGGCAGTCTAAAGGAGATAATTAGCTTCAGTGCAGCATTCATGTTTATATTTATTAGTGTCTGTGTGTGGCAGACGACTCAACGAGTTGGGATAGTTGGAACTATCTCGGATTTCAGCTCCTTGTTTGGTTTTAAAAGTGTGGCCTGAGGTTGTTACAATGAGAAAAATCTGAATCAGGGATTGGGATGCAGGGCACGCATAGTGGTGCATGCATAACCTCTGAGAGACGACAGACATACTCAGTGAGTTTATCCGTGTTTATCTCTGACTTGTGTTGATATGATTTTGGTGCATTTAGATATACTTTTTCCATGATTTTCGGCCAGTTGACAACAAAGGAAACCAGGTTCAAGTTGCAGGTACCTATGAGTAGTGATTTAAGTTCATGGACAAAAGTTGAAGATGAGTTAGACAGCACTCATATCATGCACATGTACTTCAACTCTATGAGTGATTATGCAGAACGTTTTTAGGATAATAACTTTTGTGGTATTTCTGTTTTGGATATTTGAAAATTGCAAGTCAGCATGTCTGAGCCCACAGGTCCACAGTGGTGATGGCTGCCATCCAGAAATGCAGATTTGAATACCCTACTAGCTCCTCCTCAAGATGAAGAAGAAGCTCAGTGGTCTGATTGATGGTTTGACAGTGGTGATGACGTTATCACTTTTGTGGACGACTTACTGAAGTCAAGACGCCGACTCCTCTAAAAAAGGATCAGCGTGCTTCAAAGTAGCAGTGAGTAAAAGGGGTGTCTGTGGCTCAGGGGTACAGCCACCGTTTTGTTATTGGAAGGTCGCTGGCTCGATTCCCTTGTCTGCATGTCGAAGTGTCCTTGGGCAAGATATTGAACCCAAAACTGCACCTGATGTGCGAGTCGGCACATGGCATGGCAGCCACCGCCATCAGTGTATGAATGTATGAATTAGTGTAAGCTGCTTTGGACAAAAGAGTTAAAAAAATGTAAATGTCAGAAGGGGACTAAGTACTTGTTATTTGTTGTTTCCTTGCTTGAACCAGAAGTTGCTGTCCACCATCTCGCAGGCTGTCCCATTTTGCTTATTTGTGCTCCAAAGAGCGAGGATCAATCTCTGAGGAGCAAGAACACACAGGAGCTGCCTTAACAGAAGTCTTTTACTGGCCAACACGCCCCCTCAGTCATCAGACTGATCTGCTACATCACAACGTGACTCAGATTAAACTCAAGTGTGTGTCATCATCAAGTTTTATATTTAGTTTATTTTCTGATTTAGCAGTGAGTTAAAATGTGTCAGCCTGACTGTAGGAGAACAAAAGGACCACAAACAACTCTCTACATTATTACAAACATTTTTCTTTTCATGGTCGGTTTTAAACACGTCAGGCTGATCATTCCTGAGCGTCAGGTTTCATATGTTACATCATTCAAATTTTCCCTGAAACATTTAGTATAAAGATATTTTCCAGTGTCCAGAAATCCACCACTTTCTTGGATTCTGGTTTATGAAATGAAGATTTCACAATCAGAATATCACTGAATGCAGAGGCAGATAATGAATCAATATATAAACGCATTGTGCAAGTTGCAATGGTTCCTGTGCCGTATGGATACACAGTACACAGTATAAATACATAACACACAATATAAATACACAGTTCACAGTATGAATACACAGTTCACAATATAAATACACAGTACGCAAAATAAATACACAGTTCTCCTCCGACTCCTCTTGCCTCAGGCCATCAACTTACAAATCATACCTTGTATCTTCATAACCTGTTACTCATCTTCTTTAGGGACTCACAAAAATAATACAAGAATAGGTTTTGTTATTCTATGTTTTTGGTAGAGGTGCCCTTTACTAAAGAAAGTGCTGACAGTGAGCGAATAGATTACTTTTACTTTACTTACTTTTCCGAAAAGAGGTGTTGTTTCAGCTGGAACTGTTTTACAACTAGACCAGCCCAGTCACCAGCATACTAACAAGCAAACCTAAGTTATGTTCAAATTTGTATGCATGTATTGGCTCTGTACTGTACTGACATTACCACCAAATGTGTCATATCACGTTCACAGTCCATGTTTATGTTTTTTATGCCAAAACATGCTTGGGTTTGGGTAGGCAAACAACTTTGTTAGGGTTACAAAAACATTATAAGCACAAAGTTTGCCAATAGTAAAACTGAAATTGAACTTGAAGTTGAAGAAATGTGAAGTTGCAACATAAAGTTAAGCCAATATTTATTTTGGCAATTAGGTTGATTCTTAGCACAAAACTTCCAAACAATAATAAGGACTCATTTTCATGAGGTAACGGTGGATTCTTCAAATGTGGACAAGTGGCCCACTGAACACCCAACATCAGTTGTGGAGCCAAGTCCACTAGTAAATAAGGAACACCATCTTTTGCATGTGATCAAGTGTTTTGGCATGGCAACACATGTCCTGCAGTAGGAAGATACAGCAGTTATTTCTAAATCTTTAGTCAAAGGGTCCATCTAAGTTTTTCCGTACAAACTGAACCACCAGGGGAGAAGGGACTCCCACATCATACTTAGCAATGAGTCCGGGCTATTTATATTAATAAACTGGTCACACTGTACATCATTCTGGGTAACATGTGACCTTTAGATCTTTGAAATTAAAAAAACAATGGATAATATTAAACTCACCAACAGCAACTTCACTTTTCATTGAGAATTCTCAGAAATAGAGCAAATCTTTCATGTCTGATCCTAATTTGTGAATTGTCTATAGTTGGTCTGCAAAGAGGATAGGAGCATGTTGTTATTGTCATTAGTATTATTATTTTTAATTTATCTTGTCTGTTGCAGGTGGGTGACCAGATCCTGGAAGTGAACAGCCAGAGCTTTACCACCATCTCGCATGATGAGGCAGTACACATCCTCAAAACAGGGCGCCACCTGCTGATGAAGGTGAGGGATGTGGGTCGTCTGCCTCATGCACGCACAGTGGTGGATGAGACCAAATGGATCTGCAGTCAAGCCATAGCTGAAACCAACGCTACAGCTAACCCAAGTTCTGTCACCAACCCTAATGTCAATGCTGCCATCCACGCTGGTGTCAGTTCCAGTGCCTGCAGCTCAAGGTGAGTGCCTTATGTGGAGGTAGATTGAATTCTTTGCTGAATAAAATCAGTACTACAACTATCACTGGCATTGAGCACAGGCATCTTTGTTGTTACACTCTATGTTTCAACAAAGATGAGGACCCAAATGCAGACACACACGGAAGGCAGAAATAGGGGAACAAAAGGCGAGCGTGTGTCGAATAACTATAGCTTGCACTATAGTCAAGGTGGCCAGTATATGAACAAGCCTAACTTGAAATTCTCCATTTGAACTGAGTGTACTGGACCATCAGTGTTTCTGACAGGATCAGTAGCTTTAGAGTGTGAAAAACAACAGTGATGACGTTTTGTCAGCAACATCTATTTTCTGTGTCTCAGAGATGTCTTCTGAAGTTAGCATGCTAAAGTCCGTCCTATCTCATAATACCACTTTGCACCTCAAGAGGTGATAGTCTGGTCCAGCGATTCAGCTGCGAGACGTAAAAGTTTGCTACATGGCCTGAATAAATAAAACAAACTCACAAAATGTCAACAAAGTAAACACTCACATGCCTACTGTATTTACCTTACTTAACAGAAACAGTAGTCTGAATTTGAGTTTTTCTCTCTCGCTCCTTGGCTACGTCATCCCTCTCCTGTCCCTTGTCCCAGCTGCTGTGTCTATATCTTTAAATTCTGGCCATTTATTGTAAATTACACCTTCAAAGCAAACGAGAAATGGTATTATTCCATTTTGATTGATTTGTAGTTGTGTATGAAGATACAATATTTAAAGTCAGCTGTAGGCTACACTATAGCTCTCGCACGCCTCTTTAAGAATGTGACCACACAGCAGGGCTACAGCAGCTACAAAGATATCACATGTGGACTCCAACGACTGTGATTGGTCAGCTTGGGCTGCTTTTGTTTTCTTCTACAAGTTTCAGATGCTATATTAAAACCGAACAAACCGTTTGAACCAGCAAGGACTGAGCTGGAACTTTGAAATGCTATGAACAGAACAAACGACAGTCAGTGACTTTGAATCTCCGAACTGCTGCGAATCTTAAGAAGTAGTCAGATTCATAACATCCATCTCTTTGTCGTTAACTCACGTGACTGATGCTGGCAGCAACTGCTAAGAACAATCTTTTATTTTAATCAAACTTGTCTGAAGGCCTGTTGAAAATGTATTATCACTCCATGAATATTCTGGTTCTTAATGATATGATATGTAAAGGTGGAAAGAAACATCATTCACTAATTTAAGGCTCATGTAAAGCTAAATCAATCACAACAGAAACACTGCCATATGGTAGTTCTGTGAACAAATTCTCGCAGATTAGCAGATCTGTTACTGACAGAGGGTGTATTGGGAGGTCTAGGACATGAAATCCTTTCCCTGCAGAAAAGCATTGTGTTTGACAGCAAAGCTATGTGTGGAGCATCCCATCTGTCTCCCAGTCTTAATGGATCTGGTCCTGATTGAGAATTCTGGGAGGTATACATTCCTCTGCCTACTGCTGCTTTGGAAATCATAGGAGGTGGCTCTCAGCTCCACACTTCATTACACTCAAGTGTCCTCAGTGCTTCCTCAGGCTGGGAAGGCAGTGGTGTTGTTGATGTTCTTATGTGTTGCTCTCAGTTTGTTTATCTTAATGTGTTGTCTTCTTTGTTCCAGACCATCCTCAGCCCGAGCTACACCTGTATTAGGACAGGTAAGAATGGCAGTCATGTATTACCAGCCTCCGTTACCATGTATGTTTCTGAGCTGACTGTGACGATAGTCCAACTCTCCATCTGAGCGTGTCATGTTTAGTCTGGAAGGTGTGCATTTTTGAAACCATAGGTAGATTATGTACTATTATACATAAGGCATTGTGTTTTATATGTAGTATAATATTCTGTACAAAGTTATGCACCAAAAAAAACAAGGCAACGTAGGCAAGACCTGCTTGCAAGTATGATTCTGGTATCAGTTTCAGTTGTTTTAATATTGCAGTTGAATTTTCATTCATAAAAAATTTACATAAATAATATCAGTGTTTCCAGTTAAGCTGTACTTATGCTACTCCATGCATGGAGTCAGTTGCCAGTACCACCCATATCTGCTTTCTGTTGCAAAGGAGCGTTAAAGTATGTACCTCTATGTGCTGTATCGTAGGCAACTGGACTTGTTTCAGTTTCTTGAAGATGTTTCACCTCTCATCCAAGAGGCTTCTTCAGTTCTAACAAACTGTAGGGGAGTTGCAGGCTTTCAAGCTTTGTGTGGGAGTTTCTTTACAGAGTCGTTAAGGACACATGTGAGCTCTGAGTTTCAAAGTTGTTAGGACCACTTGTGGGTCATTGACCCAACCGGCCTTCATGTGGGTTGCTAGTGGTAGGTGAGCCCAGGTGTGAATGGTTGTTAAGCTGTCTGGGGACCATACAGGTGGGTGATAAGTGATGCCTTAGGCCACCTCCTCTGCTCAAAGAAGGTTTTCCAGTTTGACATAGATAGATTCCCTTTACTCCTCTTTCAAACCACCCTCCGTCTTCTCTGGCCAAGATGGACAGCAGAGTCTTGACCTTAGGAGTTGTCCCTGCTGTGCCCTTTGTTTTTGCTGAGGTTGTTTTGTCTCCCCAGTGTGCAAATCGGTTCAGTCCTGGCTGCATTGAACAGCATAAACCCTGTTTATGCCTGGATGTTCTGTCCTTAGGATGTTCAGTTTGGGTAGGCAAAGGTTTTAAGTGCTCTCCTGATATGCTTCTGTTCCTTCTCCTTCCCCTCTGACTTAGTGGGCATGGTCTCAGCCCAATGGTTTGGGTTTCTGATGACCCCAAGCTTGTGCTCCAGTGGGTGATGAGTGTCGAACAGCAAGTATTGATCTGTGTATGGATTTTCTGTACGCCTTAATATTGAGGCTTCTGTCTTCTACAGTGTGTATAGCACAGTCCAAGAGTGGCAGACTATGACATCCTCTGACATCTTCCTGCGTGAAAATGATGTCACTGTCCACAGCATTTATATGTTCTGTGAAGGTTTCTACTTCTCTTGCTCTGATTTGACCCAGGTGTCATCCACTAACCTGAACCAGTGGCTAGGAGCAGTCCTGTGAAGGTAATCAAGGCTAGAGGTTGGCCTTTTTTGGAGACACCAGTGAGCCCATGGCACAGCCATGCTTCTCTCTGTAAGACATAAGAAACCATTGTTTCGTCTGGGTTCAGTGTTATTTTTCTCACCCGGTCAGTGAAATCGTGTGAGGTTTTGATGTGGTGTTGAGTGTTACTGACCAAAGGGGCTAGGATACTGGCGAAGTGCTTGGATTTGTTAAAGGTAACTGAGCTAATGCTGCAGATGATGGGTCTGAATGGTGCCCCTTCCTTGTGTATCTTGGGGAGTCCATAGATACATGTGATGGCTTCCCTTAATCTTCTTTTTGTAACTAATGGTATGATCTCGACTCAGAGTTTCACAGGTGTTAGTATCACGTAGCAGATCTGTGACTTTGGTGAGGTAGTCCTCTGTGTTTAGCACTACAATGAATCTCGCCTTTAACTGCCAGTAAGTAAGTAGCCTACCCTCCAGTTGTTATTCCACTTATATACAGGTTCTTTAACAGATCAATACTGACATATGTAATCAATAATTGATATATTCTGCACTGCATATCATATCAAATTGTGAACAACTGACACTCAAAACTGCGTATGGATACAACAAATGCTATTAAACTAACCTTAGCTAAGGGGCTAAAGCCAGAAGCTAATAAAGAAAGTACTTTAAAGTCTGACAGTCATTACATTCTCTCTTTGAGTTATTTGTGATATGTCATATTTGTAATATCTGTTATATATTCATGTTGCTAACATTGTTGATGAGATGATGTGCTGTAGATGATATTAACTCACTTTGCCAAGCACACCAGTAACCTGTGACACTGTGGACCCTGCTGACTGTTATTTTGTGTATTTGCTGCTGTCAGTGTTTAGTCAGATACAGTTAAAGGCTTTCATTGTTGCAGGGTGTTCCTACCAGATCTGCCTGTGGCTCTGCTGCCAAGTTTTGTGCTGTCAGTCCACCCACGTGTAGATATTATTTGTTGTCAATTAATTTTATGAGATTAACTGGGCTCATTCTGCAGTTGTTGTTTATTGTTGGATTTATGAAATACAATACCTTTTGTATTGGCCTTTGGTCTATTTGTTCACTGCGAAACTCTGGTATGTAGTAGAGAGGAATATTTGTGCTATATGAAGATGCTTTTTATTGTGAGGGTAATATTGTTTTATTCAGTATTATTTGCTGAGAATCTGGAGGATGGGACCAGACTCTGTAGCCTGGTCTTGTCTCGTGAATTGACCTGTCATCAATGTTTGTTCTGGCCTTGATTCATTCAGGCAATGATCTTTCAACCTGCTTAACATCAAAACACTGGCAGCTGCTGAGTCCATCAGTCTTTCACACTGAACAGCTTCAGTGGAATCACTTAGGGTGAAGCTCATGCACACACTGAATGCTGAGGCAGGGAAAAGCATTTTCTCATCTGGACTAATTGAATGAGTTAAGAGAAGGCAAACAGTCAGTAACCACTATTGCTTTCTATCTTTAAACCTTAACATCAATGAAACAATAACTCAGAACTGAAAAAAAGCAATTCAAGCTACAACTTAAACTTGTTTTTGTATTGTGACACAGAAGTTGGGATTTAAACGACTGAGTTCATGAAGTTGTAATAGTGCCAGCTGCAGTCTGTCTAATAAGACTTTGACAGCAAAGCAATTCAAGTGTATTTATTTATCACATTTCATTAAATTAAAACTCAGAGTCTAGCCAAACAAAGACTATAAGGAAGAACCCACATCCAGGTCATACAGCACTTCACTGAGCCTCAACTTGATGAGTTAATTTCAACACAGTATCACAGCAGTTTGGCAGCAGCAGGGCTGTAAACTTAATTTAATTGAATCAATTTTAGCGGCCGTAGATATTGTGTGGGCAGCCACCTGTCTATCAACCTGTCCTCTGCCCATCACTCACTGCACCTGCCTGAGTCTATTCACCACACTACTAGAGCTGTGGTGGAATGGGCTCATTGTTTATGGACAAGAATGGCAGAGAAACTACAGCCACATGTTTCATTGCTAGCTGTACCTACAGCAACTTGTACTGCCAAACAGAGCAAGAAAAAAAAGACCAAAAAAGACTGGAGAAGGCTACAAACAAAAAGACATTGGATAGCCGTTAAACAAGAGTCAGCATTGGAGTGGCTGTTCAACGATGGAGACAACTCATGGAGTTGAAGGCCTGAAAACGGACTCCAGGATGTCACTGTTGGACAGGTAATGAAGTGTTTTGGGGTTTTTTTGGATGGGGAAATGTATTATTATTCAGTTTTATGTAGTCAACAAGGCTAACATTAGCTCCATGTGTTGCTGTCTTATGTATTAGCCCATCACTAGCATCATCAGCTTGTAGCTAACATTAACTAGCTAGCCATGGTAGTCTACTGCTTTATGAAACAACTTATTGTATATGTAACGTTGCCGTTTTCATGCAGGCTAATGTTTATATGTACTGTGGATCTAATCCATATAGCAGTGTTCACACATACACTGATACCCTGGGCTGTAGACACAAATAGTTCTGCAAGTAATTATTATAATTTTTTGCAGAAATAATGGAACTCCTTTCTATTATGTCAGGTACTCAAAGGTGTACAACAAAAAGTCCAGCAAGTAGAGCTTGTACACACTACTATCAAAATGCAAAGTAAAAATAATGACAACTTGAAACTATGTAAATTTCTCTGAAAGTGACATATTGCTAGCCACTGGAAACATAGAATTATAAATATGAAATGACTGTAAATGGCACAATTCTGATGTAACAGAGGCTATTTCTGGTTGTTTTATGGAATATTTGTCACTGCACCAAAGTTGTAACGTTATAATACATTGAAAGTAATTTCAAGGTCCTTGAAAAGCTGTATCTAATGTCAGATAAGTAATTGTGCTATTCTTTCTACTGGCCAAATCAGTAGAGGATTGCAACACCAGCAGCCTAACCTGTTGGCCAACACTGACCTGTATTTATAATCAGTCAAGAAACCTCTGGACGTCCTTCCTGTATATAGTTGTTTATGCTAATGGTACTGTATGTTGTCTAAAAGATAAAAGGTATACTATTTTTGTAGTTGTATTTATTAACATGTGTTCCAATTTTTTTTTATAAACAAGAGTCTTACATAATTCAGTTGTTATTTTTAGTGAATCACGTAAAGTGTAAGAACTGTAATGGGGTTCATGCTCTTATGTTGTGCCTTTCTGGAAAGAACTGGGCCGATTGGTCTCAGAGATCCTGGATCTGAGATTTGACTTTTCTTTTACCTCATTGTGCCTTGGACATATCCCTAAGGATCTCAATAAGAGTGACTCATACCTTTTGAAGATCTTTCTGGCCGCCAGTGAAAAGGCAATTACAAAATGTTGGCTCCAGAGGAACCCTCCTACCATCAACCTTCTTATCAATATAATCAACTCTATACGCATTATGGAGAAAATGACTTTCACTGTTCAATTAAAAAAGGGGAAGGGAGACAAATATTGGAAAAAATGGGACTGTTACAACCATATAGATCTAAAATATATATGTATATGTCTACTGTAACTTTTTATTTTTATTTTTCTAACTAGACCTTTTAATGACCTGTACTTGTACTTTTTCTTTTGGCTTATCCTTACTTTGTATATGTAAAAATTCCAGACCTCACCCTTTTTATGTTCACATAAAAGCAAAAGAAAAAAATAAAAGCATAAAAAAAAAAAAAAGAACTGTAATGGGTTGTTTGCCTCTGCCTCCACTTCCTTGCTCGTTGCCTTCCTGTCGTCCTCTCTGACACGGTAACAATTTGTAGGGATTTACATGACTTAAAGCTTAAATTTCTTTGGTTATATTTGCTAAAATTGTCATTATGATCTGACAGTAGAACAAGATACAGGTCAGCTGTGTAAAAACCCACTGTGGCTCCACCCAGTGGCTGTAATTTGATTTGCAAGAATCCACCGCTCCTGTCTCAATACAACCAATCAGAGCCAAGGGGAGTATCTGAGAAGTGTCAATCACTCTCGTGCACACCCTGCTGACGCCCCTCCCTCACGCAGCATGTACTGGGCAGTGCCCCTCCCCCACGCAGGCGCAGTGCCTGCTCTTACCTGGTCAGTTACATTCAAGCTCAAACTGTAAACAATGGCGGAGAACTGACAACAGCAACAGAGCCGAAACATGCCCCATCATTGCCCACGTCAAAGAGAAGAAATAAGAAGACTGACGAAGAAAATGAGTGTCAAAAGAAAGAATTGGACTGAGCCAGAGAGAAAACTAGGATAAATATCGGAGCATCATTTCAGAGTCGGAGGGAGCTGTGGGAATTGTAAGGACTCAAGAGCAACGCAGAGTTAGCTGCTTTTCTGCTGGACAAGTAAGGACCCCTGCTTGATATATGTTTCATTCTATGTTTTAACCACAAGGCTAAGGTGGCGGCGGTTACAGTAATACTCGCAATAGCGCATTTGGCCGTATGATGTTGCAGTGGGGCTATGTAGCTTGTTGCTAAATTAGCTTGTATGCTTTAGCTCTGCCTTTATGGCTACTGGTTAGCACGTGGTCTTTAAAGTGAGCAGGCATTTATAACGTTAGTTTGTGTTCAATACACTCTGAAGTGGTGAAATTGGTTTCGAGAAATAGCATTACTCATGCTTCAGAAAGGCAGCATTTTTTCGCATGTTCTGCGATCATAATCTATAATTTTTCACAAGCAGCAACTGTTTCCCTGACAACACCTCAGAGTTTGACTAATAGCTGAAACCAGGGATACAGATCCAATGTCAGGATTGGGGGAGACACAAAAGTGATTTTTTTTTTTTTTGCCCATATGCAACTCATACCATGCCACCATATATCACAACTTCGTAGAGGCTCGCCATATCATTCAAAAAGTACTGCACAGGTAATCATTTATTGTGCTTACCTTTCTTTTTTTTTGTCCTAAACAGCCAACAGCGCGTATCACTGCTTACTTAAATGTTATATTATTAAATCATAATTTTAAGTGGCTTGTAATGTCTACTTGTGTTCTTATCTTTCACCTCCCTCCAACCCTCTCAGATCCCCAATTCTTCTCACCATCTTCCTTTTCTCCCAGTGTGTGGAACTACTTTATGCATGATTAATTGATATGGATGAATATCAAAATATGAAGCCCTAACCAAGTTGTGTAAACTAACTGATCATGTTTTTAATGATGATGAATTAATGATCAAGTCTGAAAATATATTTGTTCAATTTTGAATAATTTTGGCTATTTTTATTGGGGGGGACAATTCATGTTTTTCAGAAATTGGGTTCTTATCGGGATCTGCACCCATGGCTGAAACAGTCATTAAAATCCAGTCAGGTTCCCATGTAATGAACACTTTATGTACTACTCCAGTAAACCTGACGGACCTTAGAAACGACTTAGCAATAAGTGATAATACATTACTTGCTATGGACAATTCAGCCAGCAGACACTTAGGTTACCCATATTTTAATTTACCACATCCAGGTGTCAGCAGCCAGCTGATGCAGACGCCGCTCAGTTTGGTTACAGGATATTCATTTAGAACAGGCAGTTTCACTGGAACTACTGGATGAGTTTTAGAAATGTCCATGTATCAAATACTCATTCACATCTTCCAGCCAATCAAAATTGAGTATTCACCCAGTTCCTGTTATAAAAAGTGACAAAGCAGTGTTTCGACTAATTTATAAATAACTTACAGAAACATTGCGTGTAATGGTGCCATTCCACCTTCTCTTACCTGCTGTCTTTCACTCTCTCTCTCTCAAACACACACACACACACACACACACACACACACACACACACACACACACACACACACACACACACACACAAAAATTGTCCAACTATAATGCGTAGAGTTGACTCTCATAATGCGTAGGGTTGGTGCATGTATTTAAAACCCCTACCCATGCATCATGGTGCTTCAAACCTGCATTCTGATTGGCCATGACACTGTAATATTAACCATTTGTGGCCTGGGTTACATGATAATGTCAGTGAATATAAAACATTCTGATGTAACAGTTATGTTAATGATCAAGACCTATTATATGCTGTTGCTCTTTCCGCAACCTCACTCCTATTGTTCCTCTGATAAAATGGTCTCCATTGACACAGTAAACAGTTGAGCTACATGCTAATATGTGCAGAAAACCAACACATTCTGCATCAAAGGCTCTGCTATAATTAAGCAGCTATTCTTCAATTTCTGTGCCCCAAGCAGTTGAGACCTAATGAGTTCTGTAATCGGATGGGTGGCTTTGTTGATTTAATGCACATCCAACAAGCATTTCAACAGCCGCAGGGTAACCATTAATGAATCAAGAGTTCAAAGCATGCTGCTCTGAAAGCTGAATGTCTTCTGAGGGACAGGACATGTGGTAGACAGTGCTTGTATCAGAGTGACTAAAATGGGGACAAGTTATTCAAAAGCAGCTTATTAGTGAAGGCGGTGTGCTGGATGATAATTAGGGCACCAACTCTGAGGATGTGATTGGTTAAATCATGACAGTGGTCACACTATAATTGATAATCTCTCTCGCACACCCAAAGAGGCACACACTTACATTACACACACTAACCCTATTACCTAAAAATGATGAACAGTTACAACTAACATAATAATCACAACAAGGAAATGTTCATATTCAATGTGTAAACTCTTACTAACAACACAAAATGTTCATGCTGAACACATCCTGCCCAATGGCCACTGTCCACAATACAATGGCCTAGATTAATGTTGGAATGGCCTCAGTGCAAAACTTTGGCACTGGGTTATGATGGCAACAATGGCACATGTGGTTGCAGCGTCAAGTAGCTCCTTCAAATTTCGCAAAATTTTTGTTTTTTCTAACTGTTTTTTTCTGGCTTTATTGATGTTATGACTTAAATACTGTGTATATATACACATCAGCATTAGAGAAGAAAGTGTGGGTTTTAGATTGAGAGCAGCAGACTTTGAAACTACCACTGCCGACCACATCTTTCAACTATTCTGACTAATGTCTGGTTGCCAGATAAAAATTAAGGACTGATTAGGACTGTCCTGAGCCAACATAGAGCAGAGCTACAGCTAGACGAGGAGAACAGGACTCTGTGCTTGATGCTCAAAGTAGATGAACAGTAAATTCAAGTTTGTGTTTATTACTCAGTAAAGTCTCCTCTATAATATGTAAAATATCCTGAACTTCCCTGCGTCCTAAAATTATGGAAGCCCATTTCCGCCACGTGTGAAAAAAAATTATGAGATACTAAGTCATAATTATGAGATAGCTAAGTCAAAATTATGAGATACTAAGTCATAATTATGAGATACTAAGTCAAAATTATGAGATACTAAGTCGAAATTATGAGATAGCTAAGTCATAATTATGAGATACTAACTCAAAATTATGAGATAGCTAAGTCATAATTATGAGATACTAAGTCATAATTATGAGATTCTAAGTCATAATTATTAGATACTAAGTCATTATGAGATACTAAGTCGAAATTATGAGATACTAAGTCATAATTATGAGATACTAAGTCATAATTATGAGATACTAAGTCGAAATTATGAAATAGCTAATTCATAATTATGAGATACTAAGTCATAATTATGAGATAGCTAAGTCATAACTATGAGATACTAAGTCATAATTTTGAGATAGACTACTAATCAGGAAACGAAACCGTAGCTACGCTAAGTCTTGTCTAAAACGCAAATGGATCTCATTATTGAAGACTACTTCAGACGTGGGTTTACAAATCATGAGATTTTAACCTTATTGGAAGAAGTCCTGACAGTTACTCAACCAGCTGTTACAATGTGGGATTGTACAAAATAATCACAGATTATAGTTACACGCAACTAAAGCTTTCTTCAAACCACAGTTGCTATCTACGACTAGCACTACAAAAACATAAGCAATCCAAAATACATGAATGGGTGGAAATCTGTGTGTGTGTGTGTGTGTGGGTGTGTCAAACAGGAAGTCCTTTGTAAAGACTACAAAAATGGCTGAACGTGGCTTGGAAAGTCACTTTCGCCAGACTACAAGATTGGCAGGCGTGATTTGGGAAATGACATTTAGAAGACTACAGGAATCGCCAAGCTTAACTTGAAGATGCCACACGCGAATATGAATGAGAAGATGAAGAAGATGATTCTGACTCTGCTGATTGTGCTGACAATGGTTACGTCATTGCCGCTGTGTGCACTTTGATTGCACGCAAGGTAAATTTAGAGGGATAATACCCATGGTTACAGAAAAGTAGTTTTGCTACCGCGAGGCATCCACCTCTTCAGTCAAAAAGAGGGAATATCAGTAGACAATGTGTCTTATGTTATAGCGGGGTTGTTAACCATAAGTCTCCAACAAATCGCTTATCAGATTACGTGTGTATATTACCCCTAATATGTATATGTACATGGATGTGTGTGTATGTGTAAGTTAGTAAAAGGAAAGATGATAAGAGAGCGCTTAGACAAAGAATAACACAACAGCCATGAGATGCACAACGGTCATCTCAATCAGTGAACCGAGGTTCGTTTGACAGGCTAACTTAAAGTCAGGAGAGAAGGCTTCAATGTCGTTCTTTGTTCCTTCCCTAAATTAATTATACACTCCAGTTCTGATTGAACTGATGCTACAGCTGCGTCTACAATGACCTCTTGAGGAGCCGCCATTGTGTTTTTTTTCAACGAGCAGTCGCTTCTCTCACTGGGCATCACAACCTTAACCTCTCCTGGACTTAGATAAACATAAGACAATTAACTATCAAATGAGATGCTGAGTAAACAGGAAAGCTACTCCTTCATCAAGCACTATTTACACAGACTGCCTACTGACACCATGCTAGTCAAGTTAACCAAAACTCACCATCAGTAAGTAACACATGAGGAGCTAACGCTAATGTTAGCGCTCTAACTACAATTACCAAGTCTCAAATACAGCATAAAACACACGTAATGAACATCCATACTCCTAGCAAAATGTAGTTTAAGATGTGAATAAGCAGTATCAATTAGTGTTAATATTTGTAATAATTCAGGCTGTCATTAAACTGCTTATCTTACAGGGCATGGAAAAGTAAACTATGGTATGCAGCAAGCTACAAACAACATGACATGCTCGATTATTGAGAGACAGACAGCGCGGCATTTCCACGAGAGGAGAGTTACTTTTCAAAATAAAACATGAAATTCACAAGACAAAAAACCCAAGACAGGACGTCCCTCACCGCGGTGTGACAGTAGTAGGTGCAAATTGTGTTAATTACTTCATTAACAATAAGCTGCATCGTCATACTAGTTAAGTCAGTGTTTGGGATGGGAGGAGATAACATTTATTGCAATAAAAACACTCAGGATAAAGGATCTGAGTACTCTCCTCCATATCATTGGTCAGAGGTTTGGGTTGTGCATATCAGTTACGAAACAGTGTAGATTTGAAAAGCATGTGGTTGAGGTCTAATATATGAATTTCTGCATCCTCCTTCTCCTTGTGACAGTGCAGGTGAGGGAGGCATGGGTGGAGGCCAACGCTCGTCTAAAGCTCTGCATTCCACAGAGACTCACAGCTTGCTGGCTAAGCCTCTGTCATTTTGTTTTATAACTAAATAAATCAAACCCCTAAAAGATTCGATCAAATCCCTCTTGAAGTGACACCTTTCTTGCATATTCCAGTTTATACTGACATACAGCTGGGTGTGAATGCCCCAAAAATGCATTAAAGAGGCATTTGAGATTTGACTCATACACCAAAACGGCTATGGAAAATGCAAAGTAATTTACATCTTCTTGGTGCGAAGCTGATTTGCAATGCCTGTGCTTAGACAGGCCTTTAAAATTAATAAAACTCAACAAATACATGACATCCAGTACAAACACACTCAGGAAAATACAGATGGATTTTTGCAATAAATGGCAACAAAATGGCCTTTGTAAAGGATTTGGATAAACTGTGTCCTTGTTGCCTCCAACAATCACATTTCATTCGACTGACTTGATTTGTTTCAGTTTGGGCCCCAGCTACGGGCCCTCACATCGAATACAATCATATCTCAGAGAGTGTCTCTGTCTGGGACGTCAAAGTGGTCATCCCCCCTAACCGTGAGCTTTAAAGTGGTCTGTTTCCTTCTTTATTATGTCAGTAACAATCCTGTAACTTGAGCGAGGGAGACAACAGAATTATAATAAGAGCTTCATGTTTGTGTTGTTTTCTGTGTCTCAGGATAACCTGAAGCATCCCGGCCTTCAGTTATGCATATTTCTGAACATTATACACGGAGACTAGCTGTCTCATAATGGGCTTTTTGCAGACTCATTTATTATGTTGTATTTTACTTGTGCTCCTTCATCACGGAGCTGTGTAAGTTAAAGCGTCTCATGCACAGGCTTTTAAACATTCCATTTCCATCATCTAATGAACTATTTATTTTTCTGCCCCATTCGTAGCTAAAACTGTGTGGGGGCGAAAATCTCAGCAGCTTTCTCCCTGCTTGTAGGGCCTTATTCATTCTCTTTATTCCTTACAAAGGTTTTCACAGTCAGCACAAAGCCACAGGACCTAGCTGAGACTCACTCAATCTACCAACAGTGAGGAAAGCTGTTTCCAAGTTGAGCTTCTTATGAAGATAATGATAAAGGCTTAAAGGCAAACAAGTTTCACTGATTTGCCCCTGCAGCTTTGAAGTGGGGCCTTTTCCCCGAGCAAGATAAGCTGAGCCACTGTCATGTGTGTACAGGATGAGGGGGGGATAGAAGGGCTGCGCACAGCTGAAGGCTGAAGACTTTCTATGTGTGTGCTGCTGGCCTTGTAGAGTTAGATAGCTCTTCTTATGCTATCCATGTGTGACCCTCATTTTTTTCTCCGTTTTTCCATTTCTCTTTCCTCATGAATCAACCAATCTGTCTGCCCAGTCAGCAGTATACCGAGGTGTGGGCCCACCAGGTGCTCAGGTGTCTCTGGAGCAGCAGGCCTACATGCTGTTGACAGAACCAGAGAGGCAGACCATGGCCTACTACCTCCAGGAGTACCAGGAGGGACACATAGGAGTGGAGCCACTGGCTATGGCTCTGTTTGAGCTCTTCAACACACATGCAAAGGTACAACAGGGTGACCTTACAGCTGTGGGGTCAAAAAGCAAGAGAGGTGTTTAGAGCCTGCGATTCAGAGGTACCATGTGAAAAAAAGTTTATTATTATTTTTCAACTCACCTACTAACCCACTACTAACAGGTGTGATGATGGAGAGATAATCAGTGTTATTCACTTCACCTGTTAGTAGTCATAATGTTATGCCTTATCGGTGTATACATATATATGCATATACACAAACATCACACACACACACACACACACACACACACACACACACACACACACACACACACACACACACTGTAATTACATAAAAGTGAAAGAATCTGCCACAAATTAGCTTTAACAGCATAGTTTTTTCTCTTCTCCTTCCCTCCAGTTGTCCATGTTGTCTGAGGTGAGGAGTCTGGTGGCTGCCCAGGATCTGGATTTGTACGACAGGCTGGTGGTGCACCATGAGAGGGAGGCCCACCAAGCCTGGCATGGAGGCCTGGGAGTGCTGCATCCAGAGGGCCTCTGCAACCACACAGCCCCTGTGATCCATGATGCAGGACACACAGTCCCTGCTACGGTACATTCCATAATTTCTTTGCTGAAAATGTGACATCCGTTTTAATATTGTGACCCTTGATAATTCTATTTTCTTGTCTCATTCCACTTTGCCATTATTGGAAGATGCATATAAATTATTTATAATAGAGCAGGAAAACTCTCATGCTGGAATTTAGAGTTTTAGAGTTATTTTGTCCTAATGTCCGCCACTATGCACCCCTCTTTCCATATGGCTACTTACCAAATAATCTGACAACAAATATTGAATTAAAATTATTTACTACAAACAAAATGTTATTTACTATCCATGCCAGCTGGCTGGGATCGAAGTGCTGCTTGTTAATTGGATTAGCAATTAACAAAATAGACTGCACCGCTTGACTGTGGACTGAAAGCAGTCTGTTGTTCATTTGAAACAGACCTCTTTCAATACTAATCAAAACTTGAGGCTCGAGGCTTTTCTTAATTTAATCCAAATGCTTGGAACGGCATTTTATGAGCTGACTTGTGAGTTTGGGGTAGATAAGTGTCCCAGGTGTTTTACATCATTTCATTTTCATCCTATAACTATTACAGTGACTCAAAATAATGTTTTGATATTTTGTCATGCAAGAAATTAATTGTTTAGATCTCCAATATTTTATCAAGATATCAAAATAACAAATGAGAGGAAACGTGGGGCTGTCTCCAGCTGGCTCTGGAAATGACTTGGCAATCGGCGTCAAATGTCAACTTCAATTGGAACAGTGTTCTCTCTTCATGCTCTCTGGCTATTTACCAGAAGTGTGCATCTGATGTTTTAAAGTAAACAATTGCATTTGTCAAATTTCTTACGATACTCCCTGAGGGGCAAGTGAGATTTTTTTTTTTCTGGTTCTCCAAATTCAATTATATATCTTTTGTTCCTGTGTGAAGCAGAGGTAACAAAAACTTTTTTCACAAGTAAAAGAAAAGAAATGTCTGTGTGAAACCTAGAGAAAAAATGTTTTTTTTAATAGGGGAATCTAAGGCTCAAGTGTTTCTTGTGTAATACTCATCTAGACCACAAGAGGCAGAGTGCACCACTACTAAAAAAGATGAAAGGCATCCATGTTCGTCTAGGGGAGATTGTGGCAGTACTGGTAGTAGGTACTGTTTACAGGCCAGCCCCACACACATAAAAGTATTTTTTTTAAAAACATGAAAATCAAGGGGAAATGCCCAATAAGCAAATGCCTCTTCTGGGTATAACTAACAAATGTTTCCTCTGGGTATAACTAACCAGTACCTCCTACAAGCCCCAGGGGAAATAAAAAGGTAAACTAACAGTGTATAGGGGCTTGGGGTTTTATAGAGTTCCCAAATAAACAGTCTCTTCACTCAAAGTTATGGGCAGCCAAGAAAACAAAAAAAGGGCCTAAACAGACCAGAGTTTCTGGCTCACAATCAAAGGGGGATGACATTCGCGATGGGTCAGGGACAGATTCAACCGTCCACGTTCTCGGCCAGTAGGCAACTTCCCGAATCCCTTGCTGCATTTTAAACCATCCAAAATAACCATTTTCGTGGTAGGCCTGCAAGACAACAGAGCCAAGTGACACCTGGTGCAGGTCACCTTGGTCAGAATGTTTGGTTTTCCAGCAAACCTTATTCTCTAAGATATTAAAACCAGAGTCTGCTTCACCAGATGATAAGTCATCCCTAAGCAGTGCCTCATTCAATTTCTGGACTTCTTGATTGTTCCTCTGAGCTTCCCAGACATCCTCATTGGTCAGGGAAAAAGGAACACATTTCTCGTCACATGCCAGGGAAGGCGAATACAATGCCAGGGAGGCCGGAATAATGGCCCACTATAAAGCATCAGGTGCATTTTTCAACTTTCCCTTATGATACTCCACAAAACCACAAAAGATTTTCCTTCAAGATGTCTCCATTTCTTTAAACTCCAAATCACTGCAAGACACTCACGTTCTGTAGTGGAGTAATTTTGCTCTGCACTGGACAGAGAGCGACTCCCATAAGCAATGACCTACTCTTGGTAGGAGGTGTCAGATCTTCGTGCCAAGACTGCTCCAAGACCTGTCCAACTGGCATCCGTGTAGACAACAAAGGTGTTACAAAGAAAGAAAGAAAGAAAGAATTCTCAATTGCCTCCTCAAGATGAAAAAGGTACATTTTTCTAATAGTTGTTTTTTTAGTCCCCTCTAGCGACTAATGACAAATCTAGTGAGTTTTTATGGTGTTATTGGTGACTTTTGGAGACTGATATGAAAGACTGTATCGTTGTTGCGCCAACACGCAGCAGGTGCTGCCGTTGGCCCCTCCCCCTACCCAAAGCACTCACAGGTGGCCCAGTCCTCGAGCAGTAGTCCCTCCCAGCTGAAGTCAGAACAGGAGATGTTCAGCCCTCCGCGTCCAGACTGCAAATAAATTGCGAATGAGCAAAGCTGCCAGGGCGGGATGTAAATGTTACATTTTCTTTGCCTGAAATAATTCACTGCACAAAAATCAAATAAATCACTGCAGTTTGCATTTGACTCACACAGGCTCACTCACTAAACATATTAAGGGTGGTTTTTACTCACTTTTTGTCTCTCCCACGATGTTATTCTTCTCTCCTACAGCATCCATTACAATTACATGCTAATGGAAAATTTGTGCAAAATAGGTGACGATGTCATTGAGTGACTTCTAGCAACTTTTAGGATAGCCAATAGCTGCTGAGGAGTGGTCAGGCGCACACCTTTCTCCAGTCTGCTCATCTGGAACATCTTCACCACCTGCAAATAGGGATTGTGTGAGTTATTAAAGCCTGCAGATAAAGTCAGTTACAGCTCTCACAGAATCATTACACTCTGTATGCTCATTGTGAGTTCTAATCAAAACTCAGGCCAAGCGCACAAAATACTAATTCATAGCCACAAAAAAGTAGGTATAATGTGCATATGAAATACTAAATAATAATATTAATATCATTCCTGGACAGCTGGGTAAGCAAATAGAGCGCACCATCTCTGGAAACTGCAATAGCATACGTGATGTCCTTAAGGTGAGTGTCTTTTCTTATTCTGTTCTAGTCAATATCTTGTTATCCTGCATTTAGGCAGTGCCTTTCAAATGCGGGATCTCCTTTTAAAGTAGCATCATGTGTGTCAGACTCTCAGCTGAGGGAATACATAGGCTATATGAACCTCAGTGTTTAATGATGCCACCGAACGCAGCCAGTTGCAGTAACACTCACTGTATGTGTCACGTTGCCATGGGAACCTATAGCCTATCAGTGATCAGAATCTAGTTTGTATTGATTTGCAGGTTGCTGTTGCTCTGACTGAACTACTGAAGGTGTCTGTAGTGTTCTCTGGACATTTGTCCTTCAATAAAATCACAGAAGATTAAAAGTTCACTATATCATAGGCATAATTAAATAACTGCCTAAATGCGGGATAATAAGATATTGGCTAGAACAGAATAAGAAAAGACACTAACCTTAAGGACATCACGTAGGCTATTGCAGTTTCTAGAGAAGGTGCGCTCGATTTGCTTACCCAGCTGTCCAGGAATGACATTAATATTATTAATTAGTATTTCGTTCGCACATTATACCTAGTGAGTGTTTCACCCGTGAAAGATTTTTTTTTACTCCTCTCAACAGATGAAAAAATAAATAAATTAACACGTGAAAAAGAAAATTAACATGTGAAAAAAAAACTTCACATGTGAAAAAAAAAAGATTCTGTTTCACAAGTGAAATAAAAAATATTTAGAATGCAAAAAATGGATATAATACATATAATGTGTGTGTATATATATATATATATATATATATATATTACTGTAATATAATGACACTTGGAATAGGTTACTGACTACATTTTATCAACATTTATTTATTTATCAGAGGATCCAAATCAGCGACAGTGTGTACATGTCTGGGCACCCCGCGCACGTGTGTGTGTGTGTGTGTGTGTGTGTGTGTGTGTGTGTGTGTGTGTGTGTGTGTGTGTGTGTGTGTGCGTGTGTGTGTGTCACTGCACATACCATCTTCTCCTTTCCCACAGTCTCAGCCTCCTGTTATCAATCTGTGACAAAGAGCAGCTCGTCTTCGTGGCAGGTCAGCAACTATGTAGTATTGATGTTTCACTGTGGCCCACATCAATCCCCAGAGACTTCATTCTGCCAGGTTACAGTCTGCCTCCTGAAAGACTCAACAGATCAACTTGCTCTGACAGAACTGTGTGGGTTATTTTCCTCTGCGTCATCATGCTGGCCTGACCAAACTCTTTGTGCCCACAGGTTCTTTGAGTGCATTTATGTTGTTCTGGTTAACTGTTTTGTGCTGCTATTAAAAGCTGGAGACGGTGTTTGTGTGCAGCACATCATGTATCTGTGTAATTGCCCATGCTGTGACACTCATTATTGTGGTTGTGAAATTACAACCAAGCCAAAAAGCTAATTGCAGTTAATTGACAGTCACTTAGTTACTCAGCAAACAATAAGATTAATTGTGGCAACATCATGTTATGACACAGTCTGATTGTATCATTACATAGATTTTTCCATGCAGGTTGGCTGTAAAAAAAAACAGCTAGAAATGTGAGGAGACGAGGTTGGGGTATTTGGAGATGTGCATGAAGAGCCAGAGGCCTTTATACTGAAGCTTAAAACGTATTATGTCAGTGACAATATTGAAATTGCATAGCTTGATTTACATTTAATATTGACTAGGGATGCAGAATATATCAAACCGATCAATTATCAGCCTGATAATGGAAAACTGACATTATCAGTTATTGACATATAATGAAAATATAGCTGATAAATAGAATAACTGATGATACAAATCCAAATTGCTTTAGTTGACCGAACAAATGCAGCATTTACACACAGTACGTGGTGGTATGCCAGCCTCCACCTGTGTAGAGCCACGCAATGTAGACAGTAGCCACACATGTCAACCCTGGAATGGCAGATGTTTTTCAGGTTCAGAAGAAGAGAACAAATGTGTAACTTGCAAAACGTGTTCCACTGGTGTTCAGAGAGGAGGGAGAAAGTCTATGAGTTGAACACCATAAATCCAGAGCTATGAATAATAAGTCATCCGATCTTTGCCTGCTACATCTTAGCCTTTTTACCCTTAGGAGTGCATAAACTACAGGTTATGAACTTATTTTTAAAATACAATGATATTAAATTATTGTTGGTTATCGGTAACTGAAATCTGCTGTGAGAAGCAGGTAATTATCAGTTTTCAGTATCTACTGAATAAATCCATATCTTACACCCCTAATATTGACATTTTATAGTCCAGCAGATTAAATAATTAATATTGTAGTAGTAAAAGCACAAGTGTTACCAACAACAGTCACGATGGCCCTGTTCTATTCAAGTGTCAGTAAGTCATGACAACCTATCATCCTACTTACAGTACACAACAACATATATCACTGTTCCCAACACAACAGCAACAGATACACCGGACCTTCGTTATACAGTCACAGTCTGACATGGTTTAGGAAAACATTGTGGTTTGGTTTAAAACAAGTACATAAAGCAGTTAACTTCAGAGTCATATGTATAGATGTTACGTTCGTAACTTTAGTCATGTTAAATGTGACATAACTATGTTCGACTTATTGTTTCACAGCGTTCTCCTGAACAAAAGTGTTTGTTTGACCCAGCTGTCCGCCTCAGCCTCCTCCCTATGTAGACTCCCTTTTTATACTAAGTCACCTGACATCCACCTTAGTAATTACTGCAGCCACTAGAGGTCGCAGCCTCAATAATGTCAATAACAATAAATGTCATTATGGGTCGTAATAAGCTGCTTGTACAGTGGATTTATGTCATATGGCTGTTTTTCTGATGAGATTGGGCTCGTGATGAGTCTGACAGGGAGCCGGCATGAACAGTACCAGGACTCTGAAGCTGCTAATTATAATTCAGCCAACATTCAGTTTAGTGATCATCCTACTCCTACATGTAAAATGGCTCTGTGGAAGAATGTCTATTATCAATAAGGCAGTGAAGGGATTATTACTGCTTGGTGGAATAACCCTTGCAGGGTGTGGTCTGTAGGTCTGAGGTGTAGACAAAGTTTTCTTCACAGAGGAGTTACAAAGAAATCACGGCACATTTCTCACTGTTGACTAGCAGACATGACATACACAGTATCCGACTATTCAGTTATTTAATTTAGTCTGAGACACAGACAAACCCAAAAATGTTTTCCTTTTTTTCCCTTTTTTGTGGGCATCAAATATGAAAACTGACTGTGGGTTTTCCTGTTTTCATCTTTCGTCGATTCGTACGGATCAGCATATTTTGTTTGTTTCCCATTCCTTATGAATTAATATCTTGTGATCACACATTCTTTGGCTAATTTGTATTGACTGAAATAGCTAAATAGATGAACTCTCTGGATTTCCTGACGCTCCCAGTTGCCCACTTTGAAAACCACTGTTCTGTAGCAATGAGACGATAAAGCCTCCAGCCTAAAATGGCCTCAAAAGATTCAGCTGTTACATAAAAAACACTTTGTTTTAACTGTCTAAACTTTCTTACACTCATTATGTTGTCCTGTGGGGCAAATCGCATCCATCTGGCATCTGCACTAAGTAGGCTAAAGCGAACCATACAAAGTTTTTATCGCAGATTGGGCCCTGTAGTACTACAATGCTTCATACTATTTCTTTCAGACTGATGGCTCCGTTGGTGTTTGGACAGATAAAGAGCAGGAGGAGAACACAAATGCCTTACAAAACAGTGCACTGGTATGTGTCATTCTTTGTTTATACAGCATAAAAAAGATGCATTCAAGAATAACTGATTGTCTGTGAACAGGTTTCCTTGTTTGTCCATTTCCAACACCCCATTCCTTGGGCATCAGATTTGGTTTAGAAATGGAGACATAATGAATCAAATGCATTGGGGCTAAAATGAGAAGCCTGCGCAGAAGGTGACGCTATGAAAAGGCTATAGAGTCATTAAAATAAAGAGTCTGTCCCCTCAGGAGGATGGCTCTGCTCTGTCCATTTTATGGAAATTTGGCAAAGAATGCAGAAGAAGCAAAAGAGGAATAATTTCAGCAGCAGGGAACTTGAGGTATTGTTAAATCAAATAAAACAATGTTAACATGTGATCTTCCACAGTGTCAGCACTGGAATTACAGGAACGTAAAACACAGTATCAGGGTACATCCACCTGGCCGTCAGAACTCCAGTCTGGGGATATGCCAGGGGGGTCATCAGCCATGGAGCAATGGCATAGCCATGGTCACCTATGTTATATAAAATTGAGTTTTATAAAAGGTAAACTTTTACTAATCATTTACCAATCAGCCACCCATCTCCACCAGCTCCTTGAGCCGGACACACCCCCACCGAACTATTCTGCAGCACAAAGAAGACATGTGGTACCCCTGGCCAACAGGCCGCGACAGTCAGAAAGACATATTTCTCCAGGGCTGACACAGCCCTTTCGAATATGTCTGGCTATTGAAACAGTCAGTGTAGATTTTCTGATCAAATTCTCAGAAAACAAAGAAAATTAGGTTAGCAACCACAGATAGTGCCAAATCAACCAGGACTGAAACCTTAAGTATCATAACTTAAGGGCCGTTTTTCATTGAATTTCTTGTTAGACTCAGAGAGAGTTACTGATTCATGTGGGATTCACGTATACTGTTGCCTTTTTCTCATTGGCAGGACGAGATGCGGGCTTCAGCTGAATCGCCTCCACCCTTCAGAGCTGTTCCTCTGCAGGCTCAGAGCAGGCTGTCTAGAGAGAAGGAGCTCAACCGGAAGCCTGCAGCACGGCTGGTGCAGCCTGGCTCCAGCCTGCTCTTCACCAGCCCCACTCGGCTGCTCCACGACTGCCTCCACAAGTCGCTCAAATCCCTCCCCACCATTAACCCGCCCTCACCGGCCTCTGTTCGCCACACTTGCACTGGTGCTACCCTCCATACTTCCCTCAATGCGCTCCATCACACCTGCCAGAGTTCCCTCCAGCTCTCCAACTCTGAACAGCACAACCACCCCCATTATGCTCATCACTTCCACCACCAAGCTGCTCACCACAGTCGGCCCAGTTCTGGACACCACACCTGCCCTGGTTTCCTGCACCACCGGGACTCGTCCAGCTCTGCTAAGCCAGAGGCATTTATCAAGCTCTCTTCCAGATCCAGCTCCTATGAGAAGTCCTCCATCTTGTCGAAGTCTGCAGGCTCTTCCAAGGCGGCATCTCCCATGCCATCCCCTTATCCATCACCCCATCCCTCACCATGTGCCTCCCCCTGCCCCACTCTCATCACACCTGCTGCTCCACCCTGTAGTCCTAACCGACCCTGCTCACCTGCCCTCATCCAGAAAGTCATCATAACAGACATGAACCGGCTGTCTGCAGACTCCAGACCACAGCAACGAGGTACCAATGTTTGGCTGTGTGAATACATTTTTTAAAATTATAATAATTTGTCAAACATTACCCACAACAACATTGCCAACAGTAAATAAATGTGCTTTTTAGTGAGTTACTGATTTACTTTTGGTGTGAACTTTCAAATAAAAGCTAATATTTTCAGTCAATCAAATAATAATAGCCTCGGTCCCAAAAAATATGTGTTCTTAACTATGCCTGATAGCAGCATTAACTCCAGAGTTTCCCTTTGTAATCAGTATCATGTTTTTTATTTTTTATTAACTATTAATTATTTTATTTTTGAACTAATTGATTCCAAAAACCTAATTTTCCTTCTTTAAATAGATTTGTAGCTACTTTAAGCTCCAGGTAATAGGGTTAGGGTTAGCACTAATTTGAGCTTTCAATTGAATTAAACTTTGAATAGCTACATCAGGACATAAAAAACCCAAATGCTATCAATCTTTGAATTTTTCTGTGTAACTCAGCTGTGTTAGCAAAAATTCTCAAGCATGGCAGTAAATCATCATCAGAGTATATGACGATACCAACTTAGAAAATACATTTCATGATTTTTCATTACATAGCATCCTAGTTAGCTGCTTGTTGGATTATGTGCTAACCGACAGACCACTGCTCTGAGTGAGAGAGTGAGAACAGAAAAGTGTATGAACTAAGAAAAGACATGATAAGACGGCAAAACAAAAGGCAAGAAGGAAAGAGAACAGATACAGTTTTGAATTAAACATGTAAAATAACTTAAGACCCCCCAACCCTAACCCCTTATAGAAAATGAAAAGTTATTGATTCATTTCTACCAAAGAAATCTAAAAGTCCAGTAATGTGTGACTACTTGTACTGTAGGTTGCACAGCAGTAAGTACAGACGTAACGATATACCAAATTCCCCAAAAAATGCTGCGATACCGTCATGGGACTGTGACGACATCTACCAACCTACGTGGTTATTTTGCTTATAAAGTTCATGGATCTAACAAGGGAAAGCCGATGAATGCATTCTCCTACCGCTCATTGTCACTGTATTGTTCTGTTTGAACAGCAGAGGGCGCAGTCATACTGCTCAAGAAGACAGACTTGTTCTTGTGAGACCTGCCCTACTCCGCCTCTGATTGGTTGGTTTTGTTGGTTTCATTCTCAACAGCCCCATGCAAAAGGCCTTTTCCAGGCAGGGATATTTTGTGATATTCAGTGTCACCATCTGTGTGGAAGTTACAGAGTCAGAATGGGGGGACATTGTTATGATCCTGGTTTTGTGACTCTGTTATATCCTGTTTTATTTTGAAATTATGCCCTCATGTGTTGTGTGTTATTTTTTAGGTCCTCCCATTGTGTGATTTCTTGTCCTTTATTTGTGTTTACCTGTGTCTTGTTTGTCAGTCAGCACTGTGTGTATTCAGTCTCTGATGTCATTGTCAGTTCATTCCTGTGTTCTGCTGCGTTCTCCTGTGTTCCCCTGTGTTTCACCCGCGCCTGTTCCCTCCAGTCTTCTCCAGCATCTCCCTGTTTTACCCCCATGCTATGTTTCTGTTTTTTTGTTATTCTTGTTTTAACTCAGTTGTACTTTGTTCTTCTTAGTTGGTACTTTGGCTTAGCGTTTGTTTGCTACTTTGTATTTTTTAGTATTCTATCCAACCTGGTTTTGGATTATATTTGTTTCTCATTTTCAGTTCTTAATCCTGCCTGCCCTGTGTTTCTGCTTTTGGGTCCTCACCTTTTCATAAACTGTGACAGACAGTTTGGTTCTGCCTCTGATCCATCACCGGAGGTAGTAACAGAACTGCAACAGAGGCATGGCGTCGTCTGTGAATGGAAAAACTAGCAGCGCAGGAGTGTGTCGGTCTGATGGATTTCAGTCAGACAACAGATCCTTCACTCATCAACTAAAAGAGAAATGTCCTACAATTCAAACCACAAAGCAGCATTACAGGGACCAAACAACGGTAATGTGGTAGCAGGAAGTGTCTTCACCATCTTCCATGAGTAAAACAATTCTGTGTTTATACATGGAAAAGCCCCTGTCATCCTGTCTGTCCTGCTAACTCTTAGTCACATTTCTGCAATAGCATCTGTCCCTGGCAGCAGAGCCAGGTGCCTCCCACAGTTAAATGGTGGTGATTAGTCTCCCTCCACTATTGTGTTGTTGTAGTTACTGTCTCTGTCAACTCCTGACCGAGACTTCAGTAACCTTCCCCTGGAAAAAAATCCCCCCTTGCCAGTGAGAGTCAGACAGGGTACGCTGTTTACTGATGGTGATTATGTAATTATGTCATTTAAAGCAAATAATATTGAAAAAAAAAAACTTTGCTACTTTCCAGAATTTATGGTGGGTCGGGATCTCAATCAAAACACATTATGAGTAAAAAGTAAAAAAAAAAAAAGTTTAAAAAAGGGTTAGTTTTAGGGTTTTTTCTTACTTTTTTTAATATAGTGATGAATATTGTACCGTGGGTTTTTGGTATTGTTACATCGCCAGCAGTGAGTGTACCGTATATTGGAATGTATTGTGAAACTGAACATAATCACGAGAGGTTAATACAGAGATCCATAGAGTTCACACTAAAATATGATGAAATCATAACTGGTCGCTTTATGTAACACAATGTAGTTGTTACATTATGTTGGTTACATTTGTGAAATGGGAAACACTTTGTTATTCTCCCAGTGCATGTTGGACTCCAGCAGGGCTGCCCTTTGTCACCGGTTCTGTTCATTATTTTTATGGACAGAATTTCTGGGCACGGCTAGGGGCCAGAGGGGGTCTGGTTCAGGAGCCACTGGATTTCATCTCTGCTTTTCGCAGATGATGTTGTCTCGTTTGCTCCTTCGAGCCAGGACCTCCAGCATGTTCTGGGGCGGTTTGCAGCTGAGTGTGAAGCGGCTGGGATGAGAACCGGAAAAAGGTGGCCTGCTCCCTCTGGGTTGGGGGAGAGCTCCTGCCTCAAGTGGAGAAGTTTAAGTATCTTGGGGTCTTGTTCACGAGTGAGGGAAGGATGGAGCGTGAGATTGACAGGCGGATCGGTGCAGCGGCCGCAGTAATGCGGTCGTTGTATCGGTCTGTCGTGGTAAAGAGAGTGCTGAGCCGAAAGGTGAAGCTCTCGATTCACTGGTCAGTCTACGTTCCTACCCTCACCTATGGTTGTGAACTTTGGGTCATGACCAAAAGAATAAGATCCTGGATACAGGAGGTGTTCCTGGCATGCCCCGCCGGGAGGAGACCCGAGGAAGACCCAGGACACGCTGGTGTGACTATGTCACTCGGCTGGCCTGGGAACGCCCTGGGGTCCTCCCGGAAGAGCTGGAGGAAGTGTCTGGGGAGAGGGAAGTCTGGGTGTCCCCGCTCAGACAGCTGCCCCCGAGACCCGGCCTCGTATAAAGCGGAAGAAGATGGATGGACTTTGTTATTCTTGGAGTGTCTGTCTGGATTGTTTATGATGAAATAATACTGAAATGTGATTAAATGTTTGTTTAGAATAGATTTTAGATTTCTGGAATAAAGGTTCGCTCTGCAGCTGATGTAAATGAAGGCCACTCTCCAAGAACAGACAACAACCCTGGTGCTGCATGTGTTGCCTCTGGATACTCTGACATTATAATGTCCCATCCAGGGGCCACCCTGTCCCAGCTGTCAGACAGTGGCCAGACCCTGAGTGAGGACAGCGGGGTGGACATAGCCGAGGCAGGAGGTCTCAGTAAGGATGGCAGCCCTCGACCCAGCAAGAACCAGCAGGGCCATCTGGAACAGCCAGGGGCCCACGCACCTCCTCCAGGGGCCACCAGACAGGTGAGGGCTTCAGGCTGTCATGAATATG
This sequence comes from Diplodus puntazzo, assembly GCA_963678695.2. Lineage (NCBI taxonomy): Eukaryota > Metazoa > Chordata > Actinopteri > Spariformes > Sparidae > Diplodus > Diplodus puntazzo. The sequence continues at coordinate 6,026,617 of OZ023159.1, forward strand.
CAGTGAATAGATTCACTGTGGTGTTGTCTTGTCTTGAGGTGGAACTACTCATCAGTTTGTGGTTTCAGCTCTCTGGATCACTGCTTCTGTTTCTCTCATCACCTTTATGATATGAAATATCTAAGAGCCAAACGAAAGCACTGCAGATACAGCAATGTGATTAATATACACTGTGCCGTCTCATAGTGATGACGCGATTGAACACATCACTGTATGTACGCATCACCAATCAAACCAACAAATGAGATAAACAAACAAGGGAAAAATGAAGGACACTCTGTCTCCCATTTGCATACAAGAAGAAGATTGTGTCATAAAAAAAAACATTTATATGCAAATCATTTTCTTAATTATAAAAATCATATTCCTTCCTAATTCAGACATCTAATTTGTCTCATTTGCCACCAAATAGCGAAAACCTTTTTTGTCTTTCATGCAGAGAAAATGAAATGGAAATGTATCAAATAAATGTAACAGAAGAGAATGCAATTTCAGTAAAATTTGCTTTCAGTCAAAAATCATGTTCCATGAGTCACTTGGAATAATCGTGTCCCCTTCAATTAGAGCATGCAAGGAAAGAAGTAGGAAATTAACAGGAGAATTTCAATTCAAAAACACTGAAGTGTATTCTAAAAGAGATGTAATGTACAGACTGTTTAAGCACCAAGGCTCTAACACTGACCATATTTCATCCACAAACAATAGCATTATAGCACTGAGTTCAAAACATAAAAAGTAAGAAGCCTCATACACTATTACTATGTTTGTTGTGACCTCCATAACACGCTCCAGGCTACAATGCCTTCAGGATGGAGTAGAAAATGAATAGTGGCAGACATTTCTTCACACATTTAGTCTGTCCCACGTTATCTCATTTCAACATTCAATTCATTGAGACAAAGTAGCTTTAAATAACATTTTTAAGTAACAACAGCGGCTGAACACATAAAGTCTTATATCAGTATGCATTACTAGCCAGGAATCCAAATTAGTGGATCAACACAACTCTGCATCGCAATTGGAGCACACAGATGGCCGAATTAAGTTTGGGATTAGCTTAGTTCAAACAGGTTTGTACAAAGTTTTATTCAAGCAAGGAAAAGTTTTTCTACAAGTTCTGAATGACAACTTGCAGACAAGCTGTTGTAATAGAGAGGGTGATTGAATTGGGGATAACAGCGCTCACTTTTGGACAATTTGTACTCAGTGGCATCTAAGGTGACGCAGCTAGTTGTACACGTTCAGGGTGAGACAAGTAGTTCAGCTGTGCGTACAGAAAATTAGATCAGTTGCAAGAGATTGTTTGTGGATCTCATCCACAAAATGTTGCAATGATAATAATATAAAATCCAGCCCTCTCTCTGACTGCTGAGCCCTTTCACTTTGTGTCCCAGCAGATAGGCTCACCAGTCCCAGTTCTCAGTGCTACCCTGGTACAAGTGGTGAAAAATGCCAACACCCTTGGCATTGCTATCGAAGGGGGAGCCAACACACGGCAGCCTTTGCCACGAATAGTCACCATTCAGGTGAGACCGCGATACATTAGGGCTTGGCTGACTCATGGTTCAAAGCTATTGTTTTGTACTAATGTTCAGTGTGTTTTCTTTCTGAAATTTTGAAAATGATGAAATCATTCACTAGTGCAGTTTAATTTCCTTTCAATGCATTTATAGAATAGACTCTTCTTTCAGCAACCGATTATGAGCATAATTTTTTATTTATTTATTTATTTATTTTAAGATTTTCTCTGGCATAGACACCTTTATTAAGCAGTGGACATATAGGAAACACTTGTGAAGTTCAACAAGTGCAGAGAAAGCCAAGCAGCACATTTCCATAATAGAAGTGTTTTAAATGGGCTGAGGGTGAGAGGCGATACAGCAGCTAATCACTGAACAAGCTGTATCCTCAGCAGGACCCAGCCACGCCTCTCTGCCTCATTATGAGTGGGCCATCATTGAGGGTTTTTTGTGATTATGCAGTGATTTACATAGCAATGACTCCTTTCACAGGCCTAGATGATCTCAGGACAGTGGATGACATTGAATGCCAGTCAGTATACTGATGACCCTCACAGTCATTTATCAGCTCGTCAAACATGTCCCCTATAATCAGCGTGATATTGCACATGAATGCAAGCGCATGTAGCCAGTTTCATTCCTATCGCATCAAGGGACTATAATCTAATAATGTTCACTTTGCTCTCTTCAGAATGGCCGCACACATACATTGGAATCACTGTTCGTGTTGATGAGAGTAGTGTGTCATTTAATCTAAACTTGTGTATCTCCCTTTAGCGCTTTTTGAAAACCTGCTACATACACAGAGAAGTTATAAGAGTTGGCAGAGGTGATATTATATTTGCACTTGGCTACGAGGCACAGACCCTTACAAACACAAAGTGCTACAGAAATGGTACAGGTTTGAGCCCAACCATCCTTTGGGGTTTAAAGAGTTCATATTGTGCTAATGTTGAAGTTTATACTTTGGGGTTCTGGTAGAATAGGTTTACACACTATAATTTAAAAAAAACATTATTTTTCTCATATGTTGCATTGCTGCAGCATCCCTTTACACACTGTGTCTTGAACACTCTGTTTTAGCTACAGAGTGAGACATCTCACCTCTGTTCAAGCTTTGATGACAGTTGAGCATGTACATTACTCACCAGGCAGGATGTAGCCAATCAGAGGCGGAGTAGAGCAGTGCATATATTCTATATTCTAAGTGCTGTATTGTAGGCAACTGGACTTGTTTCAGTTTCTTTAAGACGTTTCACCTCCCATCCAAGAGGCTTCTTCAGTTGTCGTAGGCCACCTTCTCTGTTCAAAGATGGCCGTTCCAGTTTGACGTAGATGATTCCTTTACTCCTCTTTCAAACCATCTGCACGAGGGTCCAGTTTGAGTTGCCACAGGTTTTAAGTGTTCCCCTGATTTTCTTCAAGAAACTGAAAGTCCAGTTGCCTGCAATACAGCACAGAATTACCATGAGCTGGATGACTGATAACCATAATCAACCTATATATTTTATAATGGATATATAAAACATACATATAAGTGCTGTCAAAGTTATTGTGATAATAATGCGCAATAATGCAAATTCCTCTTTACATAGTACATTTTTTTGATGCACGATTAATGCGCACACATTATGAGCCAAACATACCTCCTTGAGCAGAAATAGCTAAAGTAAAAGGTCTTTCCATGTCCATTCTATATGGACTCAACCCAATAACTTATCCATACAGAGGATGCTCTGAGCACTCTGAAACTGGAACTATGCATTTTTGAACAACCATTTCAGACTGGTTTTAGGATCACACTTAGATTTTTATCATTTACTCAGGTTTGTGTAGTGAACTATGTCATATGTGTGTTCCATCCGTGTTAAGACCTGAGGTGGATGGGGAAACAAGTGATGAACTACAAGCAAGCTTGTCAGTCTGGTCATTACTCTGCCTCACTAGTTGTTTGGAAAGACTGCTCAAGTTTCAGCCCACACTTGCAAAAGTCTGGCACACTTGTGTCAACAAGCATTGTCTGCACTGACCATAGTAAAGTTTGAACAGACTTTTTGGTGCATTGTGATCAGAGCCGGTCTACGTGTGTGTCTGTGTGGAGGATGAGAGAGCTGCTCTGCCTCTCTCACAGTGCTCTGATGACAGGCATGAGAGGAAGAGACATCTCTCTTCTGGGTTGGGAGTAACAAAAAACACATCAGCGCTCTAGAAAAAAAAAATACGGAATACATTATGCTTGTGGATCAGCATCTCCTCACATTCTCCCCTCATCTCCACCATTGGTAGTCATCAGCATTTCCTCTGTAAACATTGAATATAGAGTATTAAATAGTGCTTTTAGTGGCACCTTCAAAGGACACTAAACAATGATATGAATACCCATCCTTGGTTAGAAGCTTGCTGAAGAACTGACTTCTTTCAGGGCTCATTTGTGACCTACTGTACCTGGCAAGCTGTACCTGGCAAGCTACTATCTTCTGTCCACCCCACCTCAAAGAATAAAAGAACAATTGACTAAAAATATCATGAAAACTATTAGAATAAAAATAAGCATACTATATACAGTAACTGTCCTCGTGTGTACGTGAATCGGCTAATATGAGGAAGCAGAAGAAGATGGAGATAGAGGAATGAGAATGGTTGAGTAACATCAGGAAAGTAGCAGAATAGGATTGAATTTAGCTAGGATTCATCTCAATCAGGAGAGACTACAAAAGTGTACAACTTTTTTTGCAAGGAGGCTCTACTGCATAGAAAGTGGGCAATCTTTCATATATGCATATTCCCTCATTTAAATACATGCAAACAGCACTAGAGAACCATAATGTTATTTGCTTGATGGTGCAGTTAGGACTGCTGGTCACCCTTCATGGAAAATCACAAAGTTTCTTTTTGTTTTATTTGTGCAAGTTTCATGGCAGCAAATGCAGTGCAGTGCAGCAAACGTATTCTGTTTATCTGTTTTGAATGAAGATAAGCAGAGTAAATATAATGCAGAAATTAGCTGCAAGCAGCAACGATCGGGCCCTCACGGCCACGTACGTCGGGCTGTGGTGCTGTTGGACGTCTGCATGTGCACGCGTTTACTGGATGTGGTCTGAATGGGTGAATAACACTGCTTGTGTCCACTATGTGGCGCTAGAGATCACCCATCAATTATATGTCATTTTGTAGTGTATGATGTGGAGAAAACCTGTAAATGACATGGAAATCAGATGATGTTTATTCGCACTGCTAATGGGTGAGAGTAACATAGCGCTTCAGTTGCCTTCTTTCAAAAATGTATGCATGTGTTATGTGTGTGTGCTGTCCTCAGTGTATGTTCTGTATATAACTTTACATGAGATAAACGCCTTTTTAACATCACAACTCTGAAGACAGTTGTCCTCTTGTCAAGGTTTAATGATGTTGTGGAAAAGCGTGAAACTAAAACATAAAAAAAGGCACAATCAGCACTATGCTTGCACAATTACACAATGACAATGAAATCACCTTGCTTTTTACTGTGACAGGTTTTATGAATTCACTTATAATTTCTGTATATTTTAACTCCATATATTGTATGTTATTTTAAATTGTAATTCATGATCTAGTAATTCATATAATCATGGTTACAGTAACTGTAACTATGTAACAGTAGATTACAGTAGATTACTAGCATCAGACTTCACAAATGTCTCCAAAATTATGACTTGCGATTGTTGATAAAGATAAAACAAATCAATACATACCCAAGATGCTACCAAAGGCATAGAATGTATGCAGATGTCACTGGATTAGCTCAGGTGCAATAAAAACAACAGCGCTCAGAGCCATGTTCATTTACTTCTTGATGACTAGTCACATGACACAACTTCCTGATACTGACATCCTGTAATTCTTAAAGTGGCCACAAGGAGGCTAAACGCATTAACTTAGCTGTAACAGAACACTCCCCACCTGGCGTGATTACACGCCACTAAACAAGTCCATAAAACTTTATCTATCGAAGTATCTGGAGGGAGAAAAAGCACTATCAACGTAACAGGCCTGAGAAAGAGTGTAGTCCCTGTTATTAAATCTGTAGGGTCCAACAGGGGTTTTTGTGCTTCTAGTCATGATACATATGTATACCAAATGTCGTGCATGTGCAGGCAGGGCTTCAAGCTTGTAATCTTCCAGGGGGCTCTGTGGAGCCATCTTGTCACTGAAAAGGCCCAGACCCTTGAGGATATCAACATTTGTGACTCGTGATGAATGTGCAAAATTTGGCGTGTCAGAATTTGTCTGTACCTACAAAATTGGAAAAGCCAATTTGGGATGCTAATGAGCTCTTGTGCAGCACCTGAGGGCAGTTGTGGTACAAGTACGCATGAGTTTGAACCTACATGCCAAATTTGGTGAGTCTGTGAACATCCTAAAATCCTCTAAGCAGTGTTGGAAAAATGAAAATTGGCACACACCATTCAAGATGGCTGACATCCTGTTGGGGCAAAAATTCCTCAAAATTATTTCCTGGCTTTATCAATGAGACCTGTGAGTCCTGCAAATTTCATGGAGATCAAAGGATTTTGGTCACATGACATGGCGTTAGGGGGGCCTTATGAAGTCCCCTGACCACACCCACACCCAATCATGTTGAATCATAATACAATTTCAACAGTTGTGCTGTGTGTGCAGATTTTGTTGTATGTTTGGGGTATGTTTAGGCCTCCAAATATGCGCTTCTTGTCGGAGACGAACACGTTACAGAAACAGAAACAATAGGGTCCTTGCACTGATTGTGCCGGGGCCCTAAATATGCATGCTACTTAACAGCAGTGTGTGTGTGTACTAGGCCTGGCTGGAACAGCTGGTCAATCCTATCTGCCTCTTGATGGTTTCGGAAACATCCTGATCATTGACAGGTGGTCTTATGCTTGACCAAATACTGTCAGTGTGTAGCTGACATTACAGCTTTTACAAGAGGGAACTGTCTATTATGACCTCAACCTTGTTTTCTGGCCACTCAGAGCTGCTGCATTGGAATTAATGCTTTACTTTGCATATTAGTGATAGTTGTAGAAGCAGCTGAGAGTGTGTCTGATTCATTATCCTACTCAGAGTTTCTTGGCCAATCTGCAGAATCAAATTCACTACTATTGGCCTGAATGCCCCACAGTGAGGTTTTCAACTGCTACTTTGCAATTGAATGTCAAAGCAATTAAATGTATTTATTGCTGAGGATTAAATTGAATTTTACTGTTTTGCAGCTGAGGAAGGATCAGTGAATGGGTAAATAAAGTAATCCTGTGGCACTTTTAGAATGCCGCTAGGGCAAGACCAAAAGGTCATGTAATGTGATTCTACTTACAAGACTCTTCTGCTAATGACTCATCTCAATCATCTAGACATCTCAGATCCTCCTTCATAGCTGGCTAAACTTTCTAAATTCTAAATGTCAAGTATGAAAGCAACTCACTGGTTAAACTAGATGATTTTTTTGTGACAGGGGCCTGACACAGGCCATCAACTGACTGATGGCAGTGCCCTATAGGTAACAGATCCATAACGTAGTAGAGTTTAGAGTGGTTCCATACTGCCTTGCATTAAACCAATGTTAAAAGTTAATTGGTGGGCAATTATGTGCTTTAGGAGCCAGTAAAGGCATTTAAAACCACCGATTATGTGATGATGGACCTAACGTGAGTGTTTAGTACATCTTGCCTTAGTAGTGCAAGGAGTTTCTATAAAAGCTCTATGGCTTGTGTTCATGTCAGGAACCTGAGACAGTGCAACATGCTTTGATTTCTTGTAGAAACTATGACCGGCAAAGACAAGATCTACTAGAATTGCAAGAAATTGGCTTGGAAGAAGTATCTCCGAAAAGTATTTCAGAAGTAGGGTCAAGCAGGAGGGGAAACCGCTGTTTTTTCCAATTCTTAAAAGACACTGGTCTATATAGCAGGATATAGTGCACTACGGTGCTAGTCCCATAGATGGCAGCAATGCAACCTTTCGGTGCCGGCTGCCGTAAAACCCCAAAGAAGAAGAAGAAGAAAAGCTCTGGTTGAGGATCCCTGTGTTGCCTGCAGGTGGTGGCTGCGTCAGACTCGGCAAAACATACCTAAAACCGAAACTTTAACTTTATTAACGCTGTATTTAATAGCGTCGTTTTAAACCACTGTGAAATAAGCGCACTTACTATTGTTAATATTTTCACGTAGTACAAAACAACATAAAACTTACCATAATTGGTCATGGACAGTCACCCGCTGTACAAACTCATTTTGATTAAATCTGCTAGTTCTACGTTTACCATCGCGGCACAGTCAAGGCTGCGCTGCCACTGCAGCGGACACAGAGCTAACATCCATGCTACATCCATGCTAGCTGCCTCATCAACCTGTGGCTCAGCCAACATCGTGCCGCTGCACACCTGGTCAACAGGTGAACTAGCGAGTTCAACATCTCTGCCTTTGTTCATCCGACTTCGGAAGAAAAAGTCCAGCGTTTTTTTTGGCTTCTTCTTTGTGACATCTCGTTACGTTCAATCACAAGTAGCCTACTTAGCGTGTAGTAACAGTAGCAGTGGTTTATGGGGTGTTAATTAATGGAAAAGACACCTGACCTCAGCCTTGTGTTAACGTGTTGACCATAAGATGTTGCCATTGCGCTTTCAACTTCGTTACTGATGTATACAAACCTATTTTGAATAAATAATAAAGCTAGGGTCTACAATCCTGGAGAGCTAGCAAGAGAGCTAGCAAGATTTGAAAGTGGCACCTCCTCTAAGGTCCACCCCCCCTCCCCATCCCATCAGTGCTCCGTCCAAAGCCACGCCCCCACAAACTTGAACACGCATCTGGCAGTGGGACTCAGCAGGGAAAAGGAGTGTGCTCAATATTTCCGGCATTAGTAAAACGTGACGTGTGCACGCGCGGAGGAGGGAGGAACAGAAGGGGGGCGTAGGCAGAACGACACACGAAGGCGTCTGATTGTTTTTTTTTCTATTCAGGACGAATAGCATGGATTGGTCAGCTTTTTCTCAGTCCTGCAGCTGCCACAGAGGTCTGATTATTTTCGTTCCTTTTTCTGAATACATAATGTATTGACTACTCTAAATTATGTGCATGATAGATCGTGTATTTAGAATTTTAATATTTAGGAAATATTTACCACGTCTGGCTATGGCTATGGACATGGATACTCCGATGTTCTGTTCCTGTGAAGGGCACATGAAGCTGTGCTGCACCGTCTCATTTCATTTTGTTGGTGTAAACAGGTATACTTTATGAATGTTGCAGACCAAATTCTTGCAAGTAGATGTAAGTTTCAGCTCGTCTTGTTGTGGATTTCTGGTATGAATCCAAACAGCCCCCAAATTCACTTCACTTCACTTCACTTTAAAAAGCATTGCTTTGAGGGCCTCCGCAGTTCTGCGAATGCCCCTCCAAACTACATTAGAGAGAGGAGAGGGGGAAAAAGAGAGAAACAGGACTCTCTGGTGAGTGTTGAGTTTAGTGAGAGATTGTGCTGAATCACACAGACACACTATGGCGTTGGGTCCCATTGCTTGCAGCATACGGCTAATGTAATCTTGCTGGTTGGGTGTAAGTAAACACAAATGATCCCGCTGTCACACTCATGTGAGTAACACAAGGTCAAATTCACTTTGTATTGGGTTGGAATGCACTAAAATACTTGCCTTGTACTTCATGTAATGTAAGTAAAGTATAACAGCAGCACCATAAAAAAAAAAACTTTCTTTCCAAATATGTCAAATACCTTTCTTCCTTCCCTTCATATCCCTGTTGACAGAAAGGAGGATCAGCTCACAACTGTGGCCAGCTGAAGGTGGGTCACATCATCCTGGAGGTCAACGGCATTTCCCTGAGAGGCAGGGAGCACAAGGATGCCGCTCGGATCATTGCTGAGGCCTTCAAGACCAAAGAGAAGGACCACATTGACTTCCTGGTGGTTGAACCACGACTCTAGTATGAGGACTGTGCATTTTATGCAGCTTAGTATGAGAAGACACAGTTGTGTCAACCACATGATGTTGTCCTATGATAATGGCCCTCATTTTAATTTCAAGGAAAGGATTTATGGAAACACGTGTCAGGTTGATGTTGATGTTGATTGCACTCTACAAAGATTTGCAACAGTCAAATTTAAAGAGGATATTGCATTGATGTTTGCCATAAATGTCATACCTGGGTCAAATGCTATTTGCATTTGTTTCTTTGATATTGATTCTGTTTCCTTAATTTTCAAACTCTAAAATAAGTACTGTATATCATACTGTGATCTTTGGTACACAGTCAGACAGGGCAAGAAACATGACCGCAAGCAAGCACTACATCCAGATTAGCTGAAGTAAAAACCAAAAGTGAACACTCATGAGACAACATTAAAAGTCCCTTAAAGCCCTGTCATGTACACAACTATGATATGACGATTACTATAATGGAAACTCTTTTAAACTAAAAAAAAAAAGTGCTACTGAACAATGTTTTCACACTGCTTGAACAGAGACAAATGGAAAAGTTTTAACAAGCAGGTGTCCTTAACCTCGGGGCGTGAAGGGGAGAAAATTTGCATGTCCACCCAGGGGTCCATTAAAAATGTGGATGGGGGTTTGCAAGGCTGTAGCAGTGTACTCTTTGACTCCGTGACTGTCTCAGCCGCGGTTTTGATTGTATGACCAGAGTTTGTGTCTCCTCTGTGGTTAGTAGAGGTGTGGAAAAATCTTCATCATAAGATGCATCACAGAAGCTGCATCGACGCAGAGACAGAGCGTAATCGACAGTATGCAGCTCATGGTGATCGTCGATTGTCTGGCCTCTGTTGGACAATAAAATTATGTTGCAATGTTGCTCCCATGCTTTGAACTGTGGGCAGACATTGGGCTTACGTTATTTATGTAGGAGGAATGTCAGAAGGAGGCAGCGACCATCTGAGAGTGATCAAAAAATATTTTTTTTTTAAATGGACACTTAAAATACACTGGTATTTTATGAACTTGCAGGGAAGCACGAACTAGATGCGACACATGCTGAGCGTGGCTTCTGTCTCGCAACAATTACCAATCACATCAGCCATTTTCATCTGAAGCTAACTTCTGCAGCCATAAATAATACATGTTACAGCAAGCCCAGCTAATCAGCCAAGATCTGAGGAGCTGCTGTCAACTTTGCTGTCCAACTCTAAGAGAGTTAATAAATGCTTTATCTCAAAGCTGCCAAGTGAGAACAATATTATTGTAGATCACAACAAACTTGAATGGCACTGCAGATGGATTTTGTTTTTGTAATGTTTATGTATTGAAAAGATGAGGCTTTTATTTTGTAGGCTGCTGTAGTCTGACTGTTGGAAGGACTTGCTGAATAAAAGAGGAACTTAAATCATGGTGTTTTTTTAGCAATCGTGAAAGAGGTCAAAAATATTAACTGAGTGACTGTAGATGTTCACCGAGTTAGATGAACAAAAGCTTAAACCATTTTCCAGACTCATAAGACTACCCGAGATGAAAGTGTGCCTACTGTATGTAATTGTTCAGTGATTAAAATATTTCATAATGTTAGCTTCCCTCTGTTACTGCTTAGTTTTCAACTTCAGTCAATAAGACACATCTAATTTTGATTAGGCTGTTGTGGTTTCATTAATGCACAAAGTTGTGAAATTCCGGCACCTGACTGACCACAAGTTAAATTCTCTGAGACACCTTTAAAAAAAACATTCTTGCAAATATTGTTTGACTCATGGTTGGCATCATTGATCACACTGATATCTTGTGAATGAAAACCTGTTATTTCTATATCTCAACCAGCATATCTTGGCAAAACCAACCGACCCAAATGTCCCATTAGTCTGCCTTAGAAGACAATTCATAAGAGGATTTAAGATTCTTTAATGGACTTGACATTAATCAACTAATCACATATGGAAATCAAATCTCCTTAAACTCAGTCCTTTTTCAAAGCGTATATATGTTTAATCCACTACAGTCATTTTGTATACGTCCATTTTGTACCATCTCTTTAGTATTTTAGCCATATGTAATCCAATAGCTATAACATAAACATTATCGATATGATAGTGTATATAATGTAGATTGCTTATTGTCCCTACATGAATATGACTTTTTATAATATTAAATAGTTTACAGTAGCGTTTAATATTTTCCAGGCTTACAATACTTCTTCACCTCACTTACATTTTCTTTCACGTCGTCTGGGTGCAGGATGTGCCATGCTCCATGTGAAACCACATCCCAACACCTACACAGGAGAGATCAATGAAGGTCCTATATGAATTAGCATATCCATATCCTGTACTCTGTGGGATGCTGATGAGGACTGAGACTCAGTAATGAATCAGTGGGCTGCTAATGAACTGCACAGGAAACACTGATCAGATTTTAGTATCCTATTATAATGACTAAGGTGCGCACACACTGTGTGGAATGGAAGCAGGAAGACAGACCCTCGCTCATGTTTGTACAGAAGTCCTGATGACCAAGTGAGAAAGCCATACTACTGGCTAACTGTGGGAGGTAATAATTTGTCTTTCTAGCTCTAGTCAAAAAACCCAGCTGCCCAAGGAACATTGGTCATATAAAAATGACACTGATCAGTTTGTTAGGTCAAGCCGGCTACAACAAATTGTAATGCCTATTGTAATGTAACAGCCCTGCTGATAATCCTACCTACTGCCAGATTAATCCATTCATTAATACGAATTGTTACATATATCATATATAAGAAACACCTCTCGGTGTTACCCAACAAAATTCAACAGCAGCCCAAACTACAGCTTCCAAAATGAAGAAAAATTATGAAGTCAAATAAAAACCTCTGAAATTGTTTGACCAAAAACCTTTGAAGTTTCATGTAGGTAGGATTTATTGAAGATCAGTTATTGAAGTTCTATCAGACTTCTGTTAAAATAGTTTTCACCTAGTAAATTAGACAGTGCATGTATATTTTCATGATTTTGCCCACCAAATGTATCTGTATCTGTGTCTTCAGTGATACTTCAGAGTGTACTGCAGATTTGCTTTTGAGCTGAGGCTACAGTTGTTGCTCTCATAATGAATGCACTGACACAATCTTAGAGCCTACAGTGTTGCAGAGGTATACAGACAAGGGTCGCCTAAAGTTGAAGGGTAACTCCTCTAATTGTACACATTAAAGTGTGTTTACAGATCTTGGGGAGAACTACTGCACATGTGAAATTTAATGTATCTGAAAAACTGCCTTCAGTGATCTCACTCATTGGCTCTGTTGCATTGTGGTTAATGAAGGCTGCAGGTATAACAAGCAGTCCAATGTTTTAACATTACACTCCTATAACACTGATGGAATCATGATGGACAGTTTGAAAAAAGTATCCAAATTAATACAGTAGAACCAGAGCAATCAGATTTTTATTCCACACATGCTTCTTCCTTCTCCAAACTTGGTGCCAACATTACCCACAATGCAGTTTAGCCATTGAGTGACATCACTGGAGGTAAATTGTCAGATTACATGCAGCTTCCTCTGGAGCCACAAAAGGCTTTATACCAATTGTTTTCACATATGCAGTGGTACTGCCCAAGACCTGTAAACACACTTAAATGTGTAAAATTGGTGGAGTTACCCTTTAACGACCACTGATCTAACACATCAAATTCATTATAAGCAATTAGATGTACTACTCTGCACTTGAAAGCTGCTTTATAAAGCCTTCTGTGGCTCTGGAGTCAAGTCTGAGTAAACTGTTTGGGTATAACGACCAGTGAGAGAAGTGACAGTCTATAATCAACAATGGTTCCTGCCCTTCTCCAAACAGTTTCTTTTGCTGTGTTCCAGTCAATGTTAGAGGCTGGAAATTTGTAGTTGAAACTTCCAACTTCCGACCTCAAGCATTTCAAGTGCTTGACACCCAAAGTTGACCAAAAACTTAGCTGACCGTGACAAAATTAAGTCTCTTTGGCAAATGCACACAACAGAAAACTGAACCCTCAGCAATGCAGCCTCATTCCATATATAAATTAAATGCAGGAGAGAAACATCACATGGGGTAACACACGGCATTATCCATCATTTTGTGGCACTTTTATTCTCGAAAATGTATCTAAATATTGATAATATTAATTAATACTCTCCAACTACTCCCTCGGCATGGGCGATGCCATTGTTGTTTGACATCAGATATCTCCTCTACCATGAACTGGAATTCCCACTTCAAGCATGTTCATGTATTTTTCTAGTAGATCAGAAATTTTTGGGGTTTGGAGTGTCTAGAATACAGCTTAAGGGAGATTTCCTGATGGCTCTGTGTAACAAACTATCATATGCACCAGGTTAGTAAATGACTAATTCTAACAAAAATGTGTTGATGTCAGTTGCATAATGGAAAATGTAGGATCTAGTGTTTTCTTTATTCACACTGATGACTAAAGTTCAGGATATCTCTGTCTCTTCTACTCCAATTATGACAGTTGTGAGTCACCAACCAGTTCATTTATTTTTGATTTTAGACCCCTATTTCAGCTAATGTTTTCCCAATTGGTTCTGGGAAAACCAATTGGGAAAACAATTGGTTTTCCCAATTGGGGAAGTATGTCTCTGATCAATTTTCACCCTGGGCTGTGAACACCTCAGTAAATGCAGTATAGCTCATTAACACGATGCACATTGTTGCCTACAGCACACAGTGGTTCAAGGCCTCTGCAGGAGAAAAGAGCAGAACTGTCAGTTGTCCATGTGGCTTTTATTTGGTCTGTGCCTTCAGAAAGGTTTGCTTGGTTCCATAGGGCTGAGACATATTTTCGTATCTGTTCTTTTCAAGACTGTAACCATGATCCAAAGTAATACAGTGGAGCCAAGTAATCCAGATTGAGAAAACAGTAGTATGCTTTCAAAAAATGTATTTTGGTCTGATTCTCTTCATGATAGGTTATATTATATTTTTGTAATCTAATGACATGATCCCTCTAAAGTGAGATAATACTGATTAGTAGAGAAATGTAGGAGTTTAGTGATAAGATGTCTGAGTAATTTAACACTGAAGTGTCTGGATTCAAGGATGATGTGTCAGTGAGAATACTGTGCTATTTAATGCTGTCTAAATCAGACTATGGTTTGTTTTTTTGTGAATGCAAATTGATCAAATATTATATATCTTATACAGAAAAAGCTGCACATAGATTTATAAAGATGTGTATATACAGTAAATGGTGAGAAATTAGAGAACTTTATTTAACACAATTATGTAACCCCTTTGTGGCTGATTTTTTTCCCTAATGTGTTTCCCATCCCACATCCTATCACCGCTGTCCCCCCACAAAAATATAATTCAGAACAAGTCACTTATTCCTGCATTGGTTCTTGAAATCCTCTCTTTTTAAAAATGGCACAATGAGTGAAATACTTCCAGATATCCCCAAAACAGCTTTCCTGAAGACATAATAAAAAAGTCTGATCAAACTAAACATACATGTTGTGTTGTATTATTTGGCTATAGATGCAATGTGTAGATCTGGCAACATTTTGGTTTAAAACATTCTTAAAAGTGAACTTACATCATCAACAGAGTGAGAAAAAAAGTAGTGTTGACATAATTTCAAAGATGTGCTGTGTTGCACAGATATCTACTAAGGATAGCATGCTAACCAGCTAGCCCTGTCCAGCTAATGGTCTCTTTCCAGTGTTCCAAAAATCAACACTTATCTGGTTAAATAAAACAACTGAGCAAGGCCCTTAACCGTAAATGATTCAGTGGAGCTGCTCAGATGCCCACTGTCTCTGGTTGTACTGAGCAGCTTCCAGGTGTGAATGGCTAACTGTGTGAATGTGGTCGGGGTGTTCCTGAACAAGAGAGCATTCTCAGTGAACCCTTGCTGGCTAAATGATAGATGATGATAGAATTTTTTTATTTTAGCAAATTGAGCAAATCAATAATACTTCAAACAAAAATCTATCATTCAGCTACAGCAACTTAAAGTGAAACTCTCGCCAAAAAGCAACCAAGGCTTTATTTGTGATTGAATATGAGTCAAACCTTTGTGTAAGAGCATAATTACGACGAAAGAGGCACTTTTAAGATTTACTGTAGTTTCGTTTTCGGGCAAGCTAATTTTCAATGGAAAATCGAAATCGCTATTTTTAAAACACTAAGAAGGCTCGACACAACATGAAACTTTGCTCGTAGTATCACCAGGGTCTCTACACATCAACACGAGCATTGAGAACAATGGGCCTCATTCATGAACCGTTCTTACGAACAAATTTGTTCTGAAGTCCCACTTACGAAGATTTTACGAAGATTGTGGCATTCATGAATTTTTTCTTATCCAGGAATTATTCTTAGGTAAGAACAAATCCTACGAACACTCAGGAGTACTCTTACGCACATTTCAAGGCCGACATGTTGGCATGGTTGTGTTTTCTTCTCTTGTGCAGTTCAATAAAATACAATATTACAGTGATAATGTTGTCATATTTATTTATTTATTTATTTATGTATTCATTTAATATTTTTGGTAATTTACAGAGAATTTTTAATTTTAAAATAAATTAAATGTGCCATGTGATTTAACATTAATCAAGTAAATTGGAAACCATGCCATCAATTAGTAACTCCCCCACCCTATTTATACATGGCATTTCTCCATCCAATGTAGGAACACAGCTACGAACAATTCTGAGGCTTACGAACGCGTTGATGAATCTGACGTAGGGTTTTCTTAAGGAACCTCTTAAGAACAACTTAAAGGGATAGTTCGGGTTTTTTGAAGTAGGGTCATATAAAGTACATATCTATAGTCGATCTGTTCCCTACTGTAATCACCGATCAGCGCAGCCTCAGTGTGGAGGAGCAGAGAGCCGCTCCAGCCAGAAGCTCAGCTTTGTACTGCAGTGAACGAGGTCCAGAGAAAAAATCCCTACGCATGAGCGCTAATGCGGAGCGATACGGAGAGTTAAGTTTCGTTTTTATCAAAAGTAAACCTCTCGTCCAGCAGCTGGGCCTCGCGCTGTATTCCGCCGCTCACAGATCAGCTGTTGCCCAGTTACGCTGGTGCGTAGGGATACGGGGGTTCTGCGGTTGAGAAAATATAGCGCCAAAAGAAAGCGTGGTCTGACGGCGATGTGAAGCGGTGTGAATTTTACCTATACAACGTACACTTGAACTGTTATAGATTTTTTAAGGTGAGCCTTGTTTTAGGTGGTTTATTTAGCTTTTTCTCTGGACTCCTACACTGCAGTACAAAGCTGAGTGTCTGGCTGGAGCGGCTCTCTGCTCCTCCAAACTGAGGCTGCGCTGATCGGTGATTACGGTAGGAAACAGATCGTCTATAGATATGTACTTTATATGACCCCACTTCAAAAAACCCGAACTATCCCTTTAAGGAAGAATCTAAGAAGATTCTTAAGAAGATATTGGTGAATGAGGCCCATTGTTTGTGTACTCAGAGTTTACCAAAAAGAAAGCTTTGAACTACTCACTGTAGGAGCTGGATCTCCGGCGTGTCGCCGTCATGGCAGACAAAAAGTGTCGATCCCCGAGTGCAACAGGCACGCTTGAGGAGCGGTCCACCATTACTCTCTTGCCTGTTAGGTCGCACTTGGGGATCGACACTTCTTGTTTGCCATGACGGCGACGCGCCAGAGATCCAGCTCCTACGATGAGTAGTTCAAAAACTTTCTTTTTAGTAAACTGCACTCCACTGAAAATTAGCTTGCCCAAAAACGAAACTACGGTAAATCTTGAAAGTGCCTCTTTCGTCGAAATTATGCTTTTACACGAAGGTTTGACTCATATTCAATCACAAATAAAGCCTTGGTTGCTTTTTGGCGAGAGTTTCACTTTGTTTCACTTTAACTATGAAACAAAAACATTGAGACAAACTCAAGCAATAAATAACAAATAAGCATGTGGTGTGTGTGTGTGTGTGTGTGTGTGTGTGTGTGTGTGTGTGTGTGTGTCAAGGAGAGACAAGGAAAGAGAGCCAAGACGGCGGTCATAGAGAAAGAGTGCCAAGATGGCCAACAAGATTTCTTGGAAGATGACGTCACGGAGTGTTTAAGCATGCACAAGGCTTTAACAAAGCATGATGGTGCACCGCTACCTTTGTGGAACAATGTCCTGTCTGTATTCAAAAGTTCCACAAAGGTAGCAGCTCTACCACGGGACAACCGTAATGATATTTACATTTACATTTAGCAGACACTTTTGCCCAAGCGACTGACAGTAATTCATACATACAAGGTGCCAAGCAGCACACCAGGAGCAGTTTGGGGTTCAGTATCTTGCCCAAGGAAACTTCTAAATGCAGACCAGGGGTATTGAACCAGCGACTTTAAGATATCGAGACACTGGCTCTACCCCTGAGCGACAGCTTGGCTGACCGTGCTGATACCTCGAGACACTATTGTTATATTGATGTCATTAACCATAAATCTCCAACAAGTGGCTCTTAGGATTACGTGTTTGTGTCAATCGAATATATGTGTGTATGTATACATGTGGGTTAGTAGAGAGAAAGAGAGAGAAGAAAAGAGAGCTCTAATGGAAGCATAGCAAAGAGGGAGAAACAGCTGTAGAGACACAATACTTGCCTTCTTGTCACTCAGTGGCTGGTGAACAAAGTCAGGTTAGTATCACCTTGGGCTGATCCTTTGTTCTTTGATTGTATGCTCAAATGGTAGCAAAGCTTACATTTTAGCTACACAGAGTGGAGAGGCTCAAATCAGCTTGTGATAAGCGACAAGGAAAACAACCAACAAACAATGTTTTACAGTGTAAAACTCACAGCAAATAAAAAGAACGTGGCGGTCCACAAACTCACAATCAATGTAGCTGTAGAGCACACAATGCATGTTAACTTCTAGCATGTGCCCATGCACTAATTAAGCCTCACTTGTAGTGGGTGTCTTCTTTGATCCAGCTCACGTCCTCTGCGTGAATTAAAGGTGTTGCAGCTTCCTGCGGTGGCTGTTCAAACAGCTGAGTTGACTGGGGAAAGAAAACAGGTCAAAACAGCATTTTCTGAGGGGAAACCTCCTTCAGCATGCAAGAGGCCAAACGTGTTTGGTAAACACAGGGCAGTTTTGCCTCTTCCAGTGAGATGAAAGACTGCGGCCTTGGCTGGTAAAATCAAAATGTTTGTGTGCTCCTTTTAGCAACATCTGCGCAGACAAAAGCTGATGCTTCCAGCAACATGTTACGATGGGACTGCTTTGAAAGGGGCATGCAGCTGTTTTTATCTGCTCTGTGTATCCGGCCGCTGTAAAACTGACGTGCGTTCAGGTGCGCTCTCAGACAATGGGAGACAGTAGTTTTCAAAACCTGGGAGAAATGTGACAAGCACCACCTAGTGGACATTAGGATCGGTGCACTTTCCTTTGCTTACCAGGCTTTGTTGGTGCAATGACGCCACTCTATTGTCAGAACCATGTGGTGAGGGTCCCAACACATGACTTTCCAGGTTTTAAGAAAAGAAAATTATTTTATAGTAAAATAGACTCAAGTACAACTTTAAAAAGCACTGCTCACTTTAGAACTTACCACCATGTTTTGGCACAGGTTAACATCCCTGGTGCAGCTTTTACCCCCAGATTCCACCGGGACCTTCATGGCCACAACACAGTAGCAGTTCTATACAATGCTTGTCTTTCAACCGACTTCACCATGGCACGTTTCAGCAGCAGTATCCCAGAAGCAGCTCTCCACTCTGCTCCATTGAGACTATGCACCGAGTCTATTTTTTGAAGGAAGCGCACGGCACAGAGCGGATCAAGCCAGATGGGAAGTCAGGCAGTAAAACGGCATAGTTTTCCGTCAATTTTCCAAATAAAACACTGTGACCATAATGAAGTCGGAAATATTAACAATGAACACACTTAAAACAGACGAAAGGATTTAACTACTTAGCCTACTCAACAACAGTAGAAACACAAAAAATCAAGGAGAAATTATGAAATAAACGAAACCTGAGAAAGCCAACAACAGTAGGCAGGCATGACGTTCCGCTTCTGAAACATTCCCGTTGGCATCGTGGAAGATGGAACAAAACAGCAGCGCACACACCAGGTAATAGAGATGTGCCCAGTGGAAGGTTCCAGCCCCTCATATTTGATTGACTGTACATGTAAATTCTGAGGTCTTTGCCAGTTTATTAGCATAAAATGGGAAAACCAAATTGTTCTTTAGCTAGAAGGACGCATGTCGACAAACCTGACATACAGCTATTGACTCTACAGATAATTTCTGACATATGTAACTTTATATTGTTTGGCCAATTGATGGCTGTTTTGGTTGTCTGTCTGATGTGACTCTACTGTAAATTAATTATAGCTTTGGCGAAGCCTTATATAAGCTTACTATGCAACACTTTACTATGATATAGGGTGCCATCACTGCACAGTACATGTAAGCCACAAACAAATTCAGCAAACCTACTTAAGAACTATCAAATAGCATCCAGCTTCCATAATGCAACCATAATGCAAATATCAGCTGTTATTTCAGAGAGGTTTTTGTATTCTAGAAGCGGAATGAAACGCTTAAAAGTGCAGTTCCTGGATGAGGTTATAAAGTGAAGTAATACAGCTCAAAGAAGCTCTATCCTCCAGCTTGCCTTGAGCAGAGGAGCCACAGAAACCCCTAATGATTCATATGTCACAGTTCACAAAGAGAAGCTGCAGCACACTGCTCTTGGCATTACCATGAATTAAATTCAATGACACATGAATCAGAACATTGTCTGCTAGAGCTCTATGGCCAAGATATATATCTGCATAACCAGCTCCTTCCCTCATATGATGCCATTTTTTTGGTCCACAAAATGTAACATTTTATGCAGGCAGACACATGGCATATGGATCTCTATGGTAGATTATTACACACCAAACTCTGCAGAAAATTGATCAAATAAGTAGAGGAACTTGGACCAGAGTCCGTGTCAGGGTTGTCCCCAGGTGACAAAAGATTTATATTTTGTTTGCACAATTTCTTGTGTCTATGACGACCAGGGAAACCACAACTATAGTTTGGACTCAATCGCACGACACGACACAGAGTTTGGCAAAGAAAACAGTCTTTACTCGGAAACAGGTTCGGTACACGAGTAGTCAGTCAGCGGAGGCAAACACATCAGACAGGGAGCTGGCAGAGGCGAGGAGGTCGGAACACGTGTGGTCTTTCAGGAGGGCAAACAAATCAGGCAGGGATAAGGCAGAGACGAGGTCGAAGGAAACACGGCTGAAGTCGAAAACCAGGAAACACTTGAAGACCATGGGAACAAAGGCTTGGACATTTCTGCACAGGAACAAGAAGACGAACTAGCAACGGACAAGGGAAACACAGGGACCATATATACACATACACAAGCACCAGGTGAAAGTGATCAGGGCGGAGACAAACAATCATGGAGAAGGACGAAACCACACAAGCAGGGAAGGGGGATCTGGAACGAGAGGAGAGGTAAATACACAAGACGAGAACAGGGACAAAACTATAACGTGCACCGAGTCATAACAGCGTCAGTAACAGGCAGGAGTGAAATTGAAGTCAGTTAGACACCTCCTCACAGGAAGTCGTTGTGTCTGTCTCTTTATTGACTGATGGTGCTAAATATTTTGATTATAGAATTTCGTGAATTAGCTGAATATATATTTGGGTTTTGGACTGTTGGTCAGCCTCTGGGAAATTGTGATGGGCTTTTATCACTATTTTCTGGCATTTTAAAGATTATTTATAAACGATTAATTCTTTATTAGGGAAAATATTCAAGATTAATTGATAATCAAAGCAGTTGTGAGCCACATCCCAGCTCCAGTCAATGTCAGCCAAGACCCTCTGCATGAGACACTCAAAGGTGGCTGGGGCATTGCAAAGGCCAAAGGGCATCACCCTAAACTACTACATCCCTTGGCCAATAAAAAAAGGCAGTCTTGGGTTGTACCTTCAGCTGCTGAAGAGGTTATGGGAGCTGAACCTGACTCTAAGCCCTCACAGCTCCTGTAGCACAGGTCATCTACCTTTTGCTGCCAGAAGCTGGGCAGAGGACCTGAGGGGTTGGTGGCTGCAACACAGTGGATCCTTCAGGTGGTGGTGATGATCTAGTGTACCCACTGTCTTTGGCTGGTGGTATTGAGGTGAAAAACTGTAAATGTAAAAGGGTAAAAACTGCCAAGACGGCGGCGCCCTGTCCGGCTGCAGCTACACTGGCTCATGAAAGTTTAAATAGATATTTATATCAAAATCTTCTGCCTAGTATGCCAAAAAAAATGGCAAAAATCTCTACAAATTAATATATGATCGCCATCTCTTGCTGAAATTACGATCATCCAGTGGCTTCGGCTCCATAGACACGACTACTCGCGAGTGTTTACGTAGCCTCGGAGTGCTACGTCAACAAGACCTAGTTTCTATGGATGCTCCTAGCATTACAAGCCAACAGAGGAGCAAGCGGAGGCGGTGTGACCAAGGGCGGAAGCGCGGCTGACGGGGAGGACTAACAGCTAAGCTAAAAGGTAACCCCTATAAAACGCCACTTCCATCTTTCTTCCTCTCAAATGTTCGTTCCCTGGAGAACAAAATAGATCATCTGCAATTGGAATTAACAGTGAACGAGAGATGAGGAACTGTTGCGCAATAATTCTGACAGAAACACGGCTAAACTCATCAATCCTGGACAATGCTGTCAGCTTCGAGGAACTGGCTACATTTAGTGCTGACAGGAGCTGCGCACTCAGCAGTAAATCCCGGGCGGTGGTCTGTGTATTTACATCAGCAACAACTGGTGTATAAATGCTATCTTTGTCTCAAACCATTGCTCACCACACACTGACCTTTTTAATGTAAACTGCAGACCATTTTATCTGCCCAGGGAGTTTACATTAGTTTCCATCACTGCTGTGTACATGCCCCCCAGTGCTGACACTAAAGAGGCCATGAAAGTTCTCTATCGGACTATCAGTGAGTTGCAATCTACTCACACTGAGGGCTTTTTCATTGTCGCTGGGGATTTCAACCAGGCCAACGTGAAGTCAGTTCTCCCACAATTCCACCAGCATGTGGATTGTGCAACTAGGGGAGTAAATACATTAGAAATGGCTTACACCACCATGAAAGACGCATTCAGAGCAGAGACTGATGAAGTAGGCAAAATGCTAAAGGCACGGAACTTAGCCTTCATGTCTGGCAACAAGGGGGCACTGAGCCAACTTGAACCGTGCCATCAGACTAGCAAAGCGTGCTCACAGTTGAAAAATACAACACTTTTTCCATGATCCTGCTAACACCAGGGATATGTGGTAAGGCGTACGGACTATCACCAACTACAGGATTGCCCCTCCTGTGTGTGACAATGATGTGGACTTCCTAAATGCACTAAATAACTTCTTTGGGAGGTTTGAGGCAATGGACAAAACTCCTGCTGTGAAAACTGTTCCCCACCAGGATAAAAAGGCACTCAGCCTTGACATAGCTGAGATGCGAAGTTCTCTGAGGAGTGTCAACTCACGGAAAGCTCCGGGCCCTGACAACATACCTGGGCGGGTGCTAAGGGAATGTGCAGATCAACTGGTTTATGTCCTAACGGACACCTCACTGGTTCAAGCCAAAGTCTCATCATGCTTTAAAACTGCCACCATCATCCCAGTGCCAAAGAAACCTCAAATCACATCACTCAATGACTGCTGGCCCATCACACTCACTTCTCTTATGATGAAGTGCTTTGAAAGGCTGGTAAAGGAGCACATCACGGAGGTGGAGGTTTGCCTACCGGCCAGACCACTCCACAGAGGATGCCATCTCCACCACGATTCACTTGAGTCTTGCACACCTGGAGGAGAAAAACACTAACGTTCGGATGCTGTTCCTAGACTTCAGTTCAGCGTTTAACACCATCATTCCACAGCATCTGGTAGACAAACTGGGACCCCTGGGCTTCAGCACCCCCCCATGCAACTGGCTGCTAGACTTCCTCACTGAAAGACCACAGTCAGTGCTGGTCGGTCAGAATACCTCCAGTGTCATCACCCTCAGCACAGGCTCCCCTCAAGACTGTGTCCTGAGCCCCCTGCTGTTCACTCTGATGACTCACGACTGCGTTGCAAGGGCTACCACCAACCACTTTCAACCAATTGTGAAGTTTGCAGATGACAGTGGTGGGCATCATCAGGGATGACCATGACCTGGCTTACAGGGAGGAGGTGGAGCAGCTGGTGTGCTGGGTGTTGCTGGAGGCAGTAATCTTGCCTCCCTCGATGCTGCTCCCACCACCCTTGACACAGCCTCCTCTGCATACTTATCCTGCACAAATGCATACTTCTTGAACCTGGGGTCCAAGAGTGTAGCATCTGCAAACAGGGTCACCTGCTCAATCCCCCCAACCTTTTGGTTAGTTCTGCCATAATAATGTCAACCATGTCATATATTGGCTGGTGGATGGAGGGGTTTCTCTGTGCAGTAGCCCTCTGGAGAGCTCTGGCCACTTGTATGGCTTTTGAACCGGTCACAAACCTGTCCAAAGAATGAAAAATACTGTAACTAGTACTATGCCATTTTCTTCTTTATCATATTGTAGTTGTAGACTGTTAGATACAAAGTTCTATTTCAAATTGCACATGTCTCCAGCAATAAAAACGCATAACTGTATGTTTCAGTTAACTGTTATTTTAATGTTTACTGTATTCCTACTGTGCTGCACTGTGTTCTGTGACCATTGGAGAAAAACAGGAAGTGAAAAAATTATTTTCCTCACTGAATGTAAAGTTTTGTATTGTTGAAATCACTGTATGGATGTTCTCTCAGCATCAATCATTGTGAGAAATGCATCAAAGCAATTAAAAAATATGTAATAAATATATGTATTATTACAATGTTTTTACTTACCTCTCTGAACTCAGTTCCACAGTCACTTCCTCAAAGGGCTGGAGGACAATGCAGGCCGACTCTTTGACAATTTCCCACTCTTCTAGGGACAGTGGTTGTTGTTGAGGATTCACCAGGGCCATGGTGGAGATGAATGGATCCTTGACTTATGTGATGCGCTTCAACATGTAACAAGTAGAATTCCACCTGGTAGGAACATCTTGCTCCAGCCGTAGCTGGGGTTGTCCCATTTGCAGTTGCATTTCTCTTAGTTTAGCAGTACTACCACTGTACTTGGTCTGGTGTATTCAGTTATGGATTTTACCTTTCGGGGTCAAGTGCCTTAGTGTATTCTCAAATCCCTTGTCGTCTACAACAGAAAAGGGCTGAAAATCTGTGGCAATCATTTTTACCAGTGCCTTGTCCACCTTACTCTGCTGTAGTGGCATCATGGGCCTTGAGACAAATGCTCCCATGTCAAGTTGCCTCTGCTGCTTTCCTCTTGCTGTGACTGTCACTCTCTGCATTGATTGTGTGTTCATAGGTGGTGGGGCAGATACAGATGCGCTGCTGCAAGAAGTAGATGTGGTTGTTGTAGTTTCTGCTGTTGTTGTTGCAGCTGTTCCTGTTGCTGATGTAGGTTGTGCAGGACTAGCTGTTTGGTTTTGGTTGCCCTGTTGTAAAATCACGGTGGGGAGTTTGCTGCTCAGCTGCCTCCTCATATTTGACTTGCTTCCCCCTCGTAAAGATAAAACCACCTTACACAACTGGCACTTTGCATGTGTTGGGCTTGTCATTTCAAAATGCATCCAGACATCACCTTTCCAGTAAGTATCCATTTTTTCCTTTGAGACCCAATCAGACCCAAAATCTATAAATCTAAAAATCTAGAATCTATAAAAAAAAAAAAGATGGCGGCGGTGGTGCGTGCAGGTGCTGGTGCAGGTACCTACTCTCGCTCAAAAACAGCAGGGCGCTGTTCGCCGGGAGGAGACCCTGGATCGAGCTACGGCGAGCACACCGCCACAGTCCCCACTGTGGAGCACCATCATCAAAGAAGGACGCCGACCAAAGCCGGTGCCCCAAAACGCAGCGGTGCGGCCTAAACCCGCTGCTGTTCAAGCCCACTTGAAACAAGGGCAGAAGAAAATGGGGATAATTGGTACTGGCACTGAGAGTAACATCCAAGTAGTTAAAACCAAATTGGTGAGTGTATTTGCCACCAGATTCTCCCCTAATCTTGATGCTGACACTTTAAGTAATTATTTGACTGAGAAGCTGTGCAATAATTCAGTGACATGCCGGAAGATTGATTCGAGCCGGAACAGATTCGGCTCGTTTCATATCACTGCTGAATGCAATGAAGTTGCTGATATGTACGATCCACAACTTTGGCCGGCTGGGACCTATGTCCGTCGTTATTATGAGGCTCGGAGACCCAGAGCTAATGGCGGTGAGGCCGGCGGTCCAGTGGGGATGAGTGACCTGCAGCACTCTGTGAATACACCTGCAGCTCCACATGTGAGCCACAGCCGGGCACTCGGTCGGGCAAATTTCAGTAGCCAGTAAAGGCGGCATAGTCAACTATTTACTAAATGAAGATCCGTGTTGTGTCATATAATGCGCATGGGCTGCGTGTTGGACACAGCGATGCGGACAAATCACGTCGCGTTGTTGTGGACAAGCTCTTGGAGACCTGTGATATTCTGTGTGTTCAAGAGGCATTCTCAGTCAAACAAGACTTGGACAGACTCAATTCTGTACACAAAGACTTTTATGGGGCTGGTGAATCCACTACTGACCTCAGCACTAAAATAATCCAAGGCAGGATACCAGGTGGTGTTGCTATTTTATGGAATAAGAAATATGATCAGCTGGTTAATGTGGTCAGACTGGATGTTGATTGGGCTGTTGGTTTAGAGTTTAATTGAATTATGACAAAAAGTTCATTATCTTAAACATCTATACACCATATGAGTGCTACCAAAATGAAGATGAATATCTTAATAGATTGTCATGTGTCATGTCTTTATTCAGGACAATGCTTCTACCTGCATCTATGTTGTTGGAGATATGAATGCTGATGTGTCTGATGTTAACTCTCTATTTGCCAATCATTTAATACAGTTTTGCTCTGATGGTGGTTTGATCCTCTCTAGCAAGGTGCTTATGCCAGATAATAGCTATATTTATATCAGTGATGCTTGTCACACTACTTCATGGCTTGATCACTGTGTATGCACAGCTGATGCACATGACTCTTTAGATGAGATGAAGATTATTTACGATCTGGCCACTACTGATCATATACCCTTTTTTATATCGGTGAATCAGTGCAATGTACCTTTGCTATTGCCTGTGGATAGCAATATAAATGCAGGGAAACTAGACTGGTCTAACTTAACTAAGGAGGATCTTAAAGAATACACTTCTCTCTCTGACGCCTTTCTGGGAGGTATTAAACCAAAAGATGCCACTGTATGCTGTGATATGAATTGTAAGAACCTGCAACATAGTAATGACTTATGCTCAATGTATAATTCTATTGTGGACTTACATATTATTATAGACTTAAAACTAATGTATATAATGTAAAGCCAGGCTGGAATGACTACGTAGCAGATCTTCATGTTGAGGCTAGAAGGGCTTTTAAAGCATGAGTTGAGTCAGGTAGAAATAAATATGGACCGATTTATCAAAAGGAATGAGAAGACAATGAGGGCCGACTCACTTGCACATAAGTTGCAAAACAATAGCCACAATGATTTCTGGAAAGAAGTTAGAATGATGAACAACTGCAAAACATCACTACCGTCACAATATGGGATAGATTTTGACATCAAATATAATGTAAAAAAGAGTAATGTTATGATTGTCAGAAGCAGGGAGGACAGAAAATTAGTATTTCCTGACTTCTTCCTGTCTGACATTGCCCTTAAAGTGTGTAATGAGGCAAAATATTTAGGCCATTACATAACCGATGATCTATCAGATGATAAGGACATTTACAGACAGTGCCGAAAGCTGTATGCACAAGCAAACACGTTGGCGTGTTAATTCAGTATGTGTTCAGTGCCTGTGAAGACCTCCCTGTTTAAAGCTTTTTGTACCCCTTTATACACTGCCCACCTGTGGTGGTGCCATAAAAAAGGAAGCATGCAGAGACTTACAGTTGCCTACAATGACAGTATGAGGCTGACAGTATGAAGGTATGTATGTACATGTATGTGCGTATATGTATTTTATTCTATTTTTATTTTATTTTTTATTCATTGTGCTGTGTTTGTTGGTGCTGTGGACCTCTCATGAGATGTGTCCCTAATAAAGATTGAATTGAAAATTGATATATAGCCTACTTTTGGAGACCTGACCTGACCTGTGCACACAAAATTTTGAGTCTGATCTCAGCAGTGGTGTAACATCTAATTTCATCCTGTCAATTAAACATAGGCTATGTTAATTCCTGGGATTCAACAAGTAGCTACGGGAACAAAATTAATTAGGATTTTCTTATCATCACTTACAATTATGATTTTACATGTGAAAATATATAATTTTTGAAATGTCAATTAATAACGTGATGGGGCGGAACTGCAGGAGAGGGACAACATGGTTGTAGTTTATTTTCAGTTTATTTTCATATCTGTGCAAGACAAACATGATTTTGTATTGAGAATAATTTCTGCGCCGTCCCTCAGAGACTTCCCGTGAATGGAGAGGAGTAGCAAACTGCTCAGGTGAGGGAGCGTTTCTCTGAGAGCACGGGAGCAGGGAGGAAGGGGGGAGGGAGTGAGTTGCGAGTCTGAGATGCTGAGTCCTGATTGGTGCGGAGCAGCGAGTTTGTCAGGTAAGAGTGGGGCTCTACGATCTGGGAGGGAAATTCAGATGGAGGGCAGGAAGTGAAGTGGCTGAGGATCTGCTGTCTGAAAAAATGCCTATGTTTTGTGTAGGTTATGGCTGATCCAGTCGCTCTAACTGAGAAAAGGGAAACAGGTTGTATAGAGTACCAAAGTTTGTCGTTCATAAAGGTGAGAAATGTAAAAAGCTCACAGAACAACGCCGTAAAAAAATGGATTTTAAACGTACGTCTGCGGTCTGGAGGAGCAGAGTCTGCTAATGCCCGTGTCTGCAGCGACCACTTTGTATGAGGTAAGTTATGTTAGCGAGCTAACTTGTTTTTTGTGGCTGTGTTTATATAGCATTAGGTTGTTGTTAAATGCTCATTTACTTAGTAATGATGATTAAGTTACTGGTAGTCTAATATGGACTTCATTGGGACTTTTTAGGCTGCCCTAGCGCTTTGAGTGACGTTGAGTCAGTAGACTGGGCTCCGACGGTCAACCTCTGTTACCAAAAAACTAAGCCCAAATCAGAGGCATTTCTTCAAGGAGAGCAGAGGATGAAGCTCAAGGAAGACCAACAAAGACAGTCGGAATGTGCAGAGGCTATGTTGGCTCTACAACAGACAGCTGAGGGCCTGGGTATGAGCCCGGATCTAATGCGGACAGCCGACTAGTTGATAATGTCAACAGCCTCGACTCTAGCAAATCTTTAAGTTCTACCGAAAACTCACTCATCTTCATGAGGTACGGGTCATGTCCAACATATCTGTTAACCAACTCCTTGTCAAGTCAGGGATTGCCCACAGTTGCTTGGCATGGACTTCTGGGAGACAAGCATTTCTGTTAACAGATGTGCTAGATACCCACTCAAGATTTTTTTGAGAAAGCATTCATGCTGGCACTGACTCCACAGGAGCTTTACTCGAGGAAAAAGCGCAGAATTATGCCAATTTTTTTTACTGACTTCATGCATTGGTGGTTCAGTGGTAGAATTCTCGCCTGCCACGCGGGAGGCCCGGGTTCGATTCCCGGCCAATGCAAGGCCTGCTTTAGCTTCTTCACAGAACAGTAGAAGCTGTACAGGGACAGATATACCACTCTGCTACGAAGCATGCACTGGAAGCTTATCTGTTAACCTCTCCGCACCCACCCGCCCGCCGGCGGGCGATTGCAGAAAAGTGACTTTATGTCTACACTACGCAGTGACGTATCCCGCTTCAACTTTCATCAATACGGACATACTATACGTCGTTAGAAAGGATAGAATCTCCGCAATTCATTCATCCAGTTGATTTTGCAAAAATCAAGAGCACCAAACATAGCACCAGCATAGTAAACGTGAGATGCAATAAACACACGACGTCTCCCTACCTTTGTCGCAGCCCTACAGCCGTAATATGTGTCCATTCCTCAATTATGTATATTCCAGTTGTCCGTAAGAATCCACTGATCAAAAGCATCAAAATGGTTTTTCATAAAATTACTCCAGCTTGTAAATGTCGTCCTGTAAAGTCCATTTGTTTACCGTCTACCAACTTTGTTTGGCGAATACAATCCATACTTTCCCGGCCGCTATCGGAATTACTCTAGTTCCTGTATGGTGTTGTTGGGTATGCTTGTTTTCAGCACTTTGCTGGCTACAAAATAAAAGTGTCCCCATCTTTTTCTGTTCAGTTTTCACCCCAGCACAGCCCGTGAAGTAGATCGAGCGCTCTCTGTTTGAAGGACCAATAGGCTTTGTTTACTGTTTTTCGCTGCCTTAGTATAGGGACAGCGTATTGGCTATCGACATGTCAATCATTCAGGCTTCTAGCCAATCATTTTACCTTTCCAACGAGGGTAGGCATGCCCAGGTCAGTTACGTAGCAGCCAAGATATTTTGCTGCGTCTTCGAGCTTACGAGCTCAGATTACGCAGGGGGCGCACTGTAAAGGGACGCAGCGGACATTTAAACTTTTATTGTACGGCCATTTTCACAGTTTACAATGGCGAAAGCCACAAAGAAAGCTAAATATGTCCGGGAAGAAGCCCTGGAATTGATCATGGCATCATCTGATGAAAGTGAAGATAGTGTGTACGACTCAGAGAGAGGAGATGTTTGCTCAGGGCCTGGACTCCATCTTAGATCGGTGAGTAACGCTATCTTTGATGATGTTTGATTTATTTATTTAGCCATGAGTGAAATTTGATTGAAAGTTAGTGGGTGGAGGGTTTTTATGCTTACAGTGAACAGTACAGTATACATTAGAATTTCATAAATGATGCTAAATGGTTAGCGCCCCAGGGCCTAATTAGCCTAGCTAAGCCTAGCTGCTAGCTAGCTAGCTAGCTACTCAACTAAAGTTATGTAATCCTTGTAATTCTATTCTATAATGTAATTCATTTTGAGCCTCTAATTCCCTTTTATTTAGATTTTTTTTATCAAGCTTGTAAGCAAATTGAACTAGATCTTCACTGACCAGACACTGGGAATATTTCCCCAATTCAATTATTCTGTTTATGTACAGCTATTTTCCTGATGTTTTTTGTGTAACATGTAATATCATATATATGTGTTTATTTGTTTCCTATATAAATAACACCCCGTTGAATTGCATTTATATATTTTTTCATTATATTCTGTAACATTTGTGCTTTGCATTGTGTTTTGTAGGTCACAGTCTAAAGGCAGTGACGTGAGTTGGGAGCCTCAAAGTGCGACAGTCAGACGTCCAGCCCTCTCTCCTGCTGAAGGCGGTCGTCAGAAGTGCCAGCGATCCTCTTCTGCATCCACCAGTACCTGTACCAGCAGTGTCAGAGGGGGTCAGTGACGCAGAAAGAGTTTTGTCAGGCCCTTATTGAGGAGCTTGCGGACCAAGGATCCGCATCAACATCCCAGCCATCCACCTCAGGTATCACTGCACCCCCAAACCCAGCAGCATCCCACAAGCTGCATTATTTCACAGAGGGACAAAAAGTGACTAAGCGGGATGCAGGCAGTGTCGGCAGACGGCTCTGCACACTCTGCCACAAAAAGACACCAGTTGGCTGTTCAACGTGTGATGTTCCCTTGTGTTTTGTTGCCACAAGGGACTGTTTCAATGAGTGGCACACACAAAATAGAATGTAGAATGGCCCAAAATGTCCACTGCGCATCACAGCGCAC
Organism: Diplodus puntazzo; assembly: GCA_963678695.2. NCBI lineage: Eukaryota > Metazoa > Chordata > Actinopteri > Spariformes > Sparidae > Diplodus > Diplodus puntazzo. The sequence goes on from OZ023159.1 coordinate 6,057,954, forward strand.
TTTTTATGTTTATATTTACAGTACAGTTGTATGTATGTCATTTTTGGAGACAAGTTTTCTCATACATTTCCACTACTTATTACTTTTATACACATGTTAGAGTTTTTGTATATTGTTCATATTTATTTCATATTCTATTTTGTTTTGTATATAGTTCATTCATTGTTCATATTTTGTTGATATTGGCACAGTTGTACATACAGTAATAGTATATTGAAAGATAATAAAATCCTTGTTTGAAATTCAGTTCAGTATAGTCTGTCATTTTTGTATTATAGTTACTATTCTTTAGTGTCTTGTCACATGACAATATCTCAATATGGCCACCTAGAAGCGTGTGGAAACCCCTCCAACCACCCATCAAATGAATGTGTGAAAAAATTATGTTTTGAATCATGGACAAAGGTTTTATAGTCACCAAAATGCTTCAGTAATGTTTCCAGTGTCACAAAAGTGAGTAAAAGCATTTGGCACAATTTGGCCATTTGGAGACGTTTTGGAGAGGTTTGTGGACGCCAGTGGCACTGCTGACTAAAAACTCCATAACTCCCATAAAGTTAGGCCTAGAAGTCTAAAATTTCATCCAGGTATAGTTGACAAGATGTAGAAGGTATGTGGTATATTGCCATATGCCTTACATAAAGCACATCATAGTTATTGTTATTCAAATATGACCTATTATTTTCGAAGACAAAAAAAATTTTTTAGAGCCATGTTTGAACTGATGTCATTTAGGTTGTGGGTATGGTACATGCTAAATAAGCCCATTTTCAGAAACTAGAGGGTGTCAGCTTTCAAATGAAGTATCATACATCCATCTAGGACTTGCAGCTATTGTGTTATAAGCTTTTCCACTTGGGTATGCTAAATAGGCGAAAATTACCGAAAACAGGTGGGTGTGAACAGGTTAAATACATTGACAGACTTGTACTGTACAAGACAGATAATTCTTGGAGACTATCGACAGTCGTTGTCTGAAACAATGGTAACTATGAATGAGTCCAGGTTAAATCAAAACGTTTGATGTCAGAAGGCATTCCATCACGCCCCACTAGGGGACGCTGTGACCTGAACGCAATGCCTTTCTCCACAAAATCGTCCTGGCTCTTGTCATATGGTTGCTTTTTCTTTGCATAATTTCCATCTTGCCCCAAACCAGAAGATACTGTAGCAACTGGAAACAAGAAAAGCACTATGTTCAAAAGAATCCTCGGGGAAGGCATGAGACAAACTGGAAATCTGACCCCAATATGGTACTAAATGTAAAGTACGAGGATCATCACAATGGTAAAACTTCGCCCTCAGGGGACAATGTATATGAGCAGAAGTGCTCATGACAATCCAACAAATAGTTGTCCAGACTCTTCTGTAGAGATTTTAAATGGGTTCCCCCGTTGGGGCACCACAGCAAAAGTCAGGGATTGCCCACAGTTGCTTGGCATGGACTTCTGGGAGACAAGCATTTCTGTTAACAGATGTGCTAGATACCCACTCAAGATTTTTTTGAGAAAGCATTCATGCTGGCACTGACTCCACAGGAGCTTTACTCGAGGTAAAAGCGCGGAATTATGCCAATTTTTTTTACTGACTTCATGCATTGGTGGTTCAGTGGTAGAATTCTCGCCTGCCACGCGGGAGGCCCGGGTTTGATTCCCGGCCAATGCAAGGCCTGCTTTAGCTTCTTCACAGAACAGTAGAAGCTGTACAGGGACAGATATACCACTCTGCTACGAAGCATGCACTGGAAGCTTATCTGTTAAATACATTGACAGACTTGTACTGTACAAGACAGATAATTCTTCGAGACTATCGACAGTCGTTGTCTGAAACAATGGTAACTATGAATGGGTCCAGGTTAAATCAAAACGTTTGATGTCAGAAGGCATTCCATCACGCCCCACTAGGGGACGCTGTGACCTGAACGCAATGCCTTTCTCCACAAAATCATCCTGGCTCTTGTCATATAGTTGCTTTTTCTTTGCATAATTTCCATCTTGCCCCAAACCAGAAGATACTGTAGCAACTGGAAACAAGAAAAGCACTATGTTCCAAAAAACCCTCGGGGAAGGAATGAGACAAACTGGAAATCTGACCCCAATATGGTATTAAATGCAAAGTACGAGGATCATCACAATGGTAAAACTTCGCCCTCAGGGGACAATGTATATGAGCAGAAGTGCTCATGACAATCCAACAAATAGTTGTCCAGACTCTTCTGTAGAGATCTTAAATGGGTTCCCCCGTTGGGGCACCACAGCAAAAGTCAGGGATTGCCCACAGTTGCTTGGCATGGACTTCTGGGAGACAAGCATTTCTGTTAACAGATGTGCTAGATACCCACTCAAGATTTTTTTGAGAAAGCATTCATGCTCGCACTGACTCCACAGGAGCTTTACTCGAGGTAAAAGCGCGGAATTATGCCAATTTTTTTTACTGACTTCATGCATTGGTGGTTCAGTGGTAGAATTCTCGCCTGCCACGCGGGAGGCCCGGGTTCGATTCCCGGCCAATGCAAGGCCTGCTTTAGCTTCTTCACAGAACAGTAGAAGCTGTACAGGGACAGATATACCACTCTGCTACGAAGCATGCACTGGAAGCTTATCTGTTAAATACATTGGCAGACTTATACTGTACAAGACAGATAATTCTTCGAGACTATCGACAGTCGTTGTCTGAAACAATTTAAATGGTAACTATGAATGGGTCCAGGTTAAATCAAAACGTTTGATGTCAGAAGGCATTCCATCACGCCCCACTAGGGGACGCTGTGACCTGAACGCAATGCCTTTCTCCACAAAATCATCCAGAAGATACTGTAGCAACTGGAAACAAGAAAAGCACTATGTTCAAAAAAACCCTCGGGGAAGGCATGAGACAAACTGGAAATCTGACCCCAATATGGTACTAAATGTAAAGTACGAGGATCATCACAATGGTAAAACTTCGCCCTCAGGGGACAATGTATATGAGCAGAAGTGCTCATGACAATCCAACAAATAGTTGTCCAGACTCTTCTGTAGAGATCTTAAATGGGTTCCCCCGTTGGGGCGCCACAGCAAAAGTCAGGGATTGCCCACAGTTGCTTGGCATGGACTTCTGGGAGACAAGCATTTCTGTTAACAGATGTGCTAGATACCCACTCAAGATTTTTTTGAGAAAGCATTCATGCTGGCACTGACTCCACAGGAGCTTTACTCGAGGTAAAAGCGCGGAATTATGCCAATTTTTTTTACTGACTTCATGCATTGGTGGTTCAGTGGTAGAATTCTCGCCTGCCACGCGGGAGGCCCGGGTTCGATTCCCGGCCAATGCAAGGCCTGCTTTAGCTTCTTCACAGAACAGTAGAAGCTGTACAGGGACAGATATACCACTCTGCTACGAAGCATGCACTGGAAGCTTATCTGTTAAATACATTGACAGACTTGTACTGTACAAGACAGATAATTCTTCGAGACTATCGACAGTCGTTGTCTGAAACAATGGTAACTATGAATGAGTCCAGGTTAAATCAAAACGTTTGATGTCAGAAGGCATTCCATCACGCCCCACTAGGGGACGCTGTGACCTGAACGCAATGCCTTTCTCCACAAAATCATCCTGGCTCTTGTCATATAGTTGCTTTTTCTTTGCATAATTTCCATCTTGCCCCAAACCAGAAGATACTGTAGCAACTGGAAACAAGAAAAGCACTATGTTCAAAAAAACCCTCGGGGAAGGCATGAGACAAACTGGAAATCTGACCCCAATATGGTACTAAATGTAAAGTACGAGGATCATCACAATGGTAAAACTTCGCCCTCAGGGGACAATGTATATGAGCAGAAGTGCTCATGACAATCCAACAAATAGTTGTCCAGACTCTTCTGTAGAGATCTTAAATGGGTTCCCCCGTTGGGGCACCACAGCAAAAGTCAGGGATTGCCCACAGTTGCTTGGCATGGACTTCTGGGAGACAAGCATTTCTGTTAACAGATGTGCTAGATACCCACTCAAGATTTTTTTGAGAAAGCATTCATGCTGGCACTGACTCCACAGGAGCTTTACTCGAGGTAAAAGCGCGGAATTATGCCAATTTTTTTTACTGACTTCATGCATTGGTGGTTCAGTGGTAGAATTCTCGCCTGCCACGCGGGAGGCCCGGGTTCGATTCCCGGCCAATGCAAGGCCTGCTTTAGCTTCTTCACAGAACAGTAGAAGCTGTACAGGGACAGATATACCACTCTGCTACGAAGCATGCACTGGAAGCTTATCTGTTAAATACATTGACAGACTTATACTGTACAAGACAGATAATTCTTCGAGACTATCGACAGTCGCTGTCTGAAACAATTTAAATGGTAACTATGAATGGGTCCAGGTTAAATCAAAACGTTTGATGTCAGAAGGCATTCCATCACGCCCCACTAGGGGACGCTGTGACCTGAACGCAATGCCTTTCTCCACAAAATCATCCTGGCTCTTGTCATATGGTTGCTTTTTCTTTGCATAATTTCCATCTTGCCCCAGACCAGAAGATACTGTAGCAACTGGAAACAAGAAAAGCACTATGTTCCAAAAAACCCTCGGGGAAGGAATGAGACAAACTGGAAATCTGACCCCAATATGGTATTAAATGCAAAGTACGAGGATCATCACAATGGTAAAACTTCGCCCTCAGGGGACAATGTATATGAGCAGAAGTGCTCATGACAATCCAACAAATAGTTGTCCAGACTCTTCTGTAGAGATCTTAAATGGGTTCCCCCGTTGGGGCACCACAGCAAAAGTCAGGGATTGCCCACAGTTGCTTGGCATGGACTTCTGGGAGACAAGCATTTCTGTTAACAGATGTGCTAGATACCCACTCAAGATTTTTTTGAGAAAGCATTCATGCTGGCACTGACTCCACAGGAGCTTTACTCGAGGTAAAAGCGCGGAATTATGCCAATTTTTTTTACTGACTTCATGCATTGGTGGTTCAGTGGTAGAATTCTCGCCTGCCACGCGGGAGGCCCGGGTTCGATTCCCGGCCAATGCAAGGCCTGCTTTAGCTTCTTCACAGAACAGTAGAAGCTGTACAGGGACAGATATACCACTCTGCTACGAAGCATGCACTGGAAGCTTATCTGTTAAATACATTGACAGACTTATACTGTACAAGACAGATAATTCTTCGAGACTATCGACAGTCGTTGTCTGAAACAATTTAAATGGTAACTATGAATGGGTCCAGGTTAAATCAAAACGTTTGATGTCAGAAGGCATTCCATCACGCCCCACTAGGGGACGCTGTGACCTGAACGCAATGCCTTTCTCCACAAAATCATCCAGAAGATACTGTAGCAACTGGAAACAAGAAAAGCACTATGTTCAAAAAAACCCTCGGGGAAGGCATGAGACAAACTGGAAATCTGACCCCAATATGGTACTAAATGTAAAGTACGAGGATCATCACAATGGTAAAACTTCGCCCTCAGGGGACAATGTATATGAGCAGAAGTGCTCATGACAATCCAACAAATAGTTGTCCAGACTCTTCTGTAGAGATCTTAAATGGGTTCCCCCGTTGGGGCGCCACAGCAAAAGTCAGGGATTGCCCACAGTTGCTTGGCATGGACTTCTGGGAGACAAGCATTTCTGTTAACAGATGTGCTAGATACCCACTCAAGATTTTTTTGAGAAAGCATTCATGCTGGCACTGACTCCACAGGAGCTTTACTCGAGGAAAAAGCGCAGAATTATGCCAATTTTTTTTACTGACTTCATGCATTGGTGGTTCAGTGGTAGAATTCTCGCCTGCCACGCGGGAGGCCCGGGTTCGATTCCCGGCCAATGCAAGGCCTGCTTTAGCTTCTTCACAGAACAGTAGAAGCTGTACAGGGACATTTATACCACTCTGCTACGAAGCATGCACTGGAAGCTTGTCTGTTAAATACATTGACAGATTTGTACTGTACAAGACAGATAATTCTTCGAGACTATCGACAGTCGTTGTCTGAAACAATGGTAACTATGAATGGGTCCAGGTTAAATCAAAACGTTTGATGTCAGAAGGCATTCCATCACGCCCCACTAGGGGACGCTGTGACCTGAACGCAATGCCTTTCTCCACAAAATCATCCTGGCTCTTGTCATATGGTTGCTTTTTCTTTGCATAATTTCCATCTTGCCCCAGACCAGAAGATACTGTAGCAACTGGAAACAAGAAAAGCACTATGTTCCAAAAAACCCTCGGGGAAGGAATGAGACAAACTGGAAATCTGACCCCAATATGGTATTAAATGCAAAGTACGAGGATCATCACAATGGTAAAACTTCGCCCTCAGGGGACAATGTATATGAGCAGAAGTGCTCATGACAATCCAACAAATAGTTGTCCAGACTCTTCTGTAGAGATCTTAAATGGGTTCCCCCGTTGGGGCACCACAGCAAAAGTCAGGGATTGCCCACAGTTGCTTGGCATGGACTTCTGGGAGACAAGCATTTCTGTTAACAGATGTGCTAGATACCCACTCAAGATTTTTTTGAGAAAGCATTCATGCTGGCACTGACTCCACAGGAGCTTTACTCGAGGAAAAAGCGCGGAATTATGCCAATTTTTTTTACTGACTTCATGCATTGGTGGTTCAGTGGTAGAATTCTCGCCTGCCACGCGGGAGGCCCGGGTTCGATTCCCGGCCAATGCAAGGCCTGCTTTAGCTTCTTCACAGAACAGTAGAAGCTGTACAGGGACAGATATACCACTCTGCTACGAAGCATGCACTGGAAGCTTATCTGTTAAATACATTGACAGACTTATACTGTACAAGACAGATAATTCTTCGAGACTATCGACAGTCGTTGTCTGAAACAATTTAAATGGTAACTATGAATGGGTCCAGGTTAAATCAAAACGTTTGATGTCAGAAGGCATTCCATCACGCCCCACTAGGGGACGCTGTGACCTGAACGCAATGCCTTTCTCCACAAAATCATCCAGAAGATACTGTAGCAACTGGAAACAAGAAAAGCACTATGTTCAAAAAAACCCTCGGGGAAGGCATGAGACAAACTGGAAATCTGACCCCAATATGGTACTAAATGTAAAGTACGAGGATCATCACAATGGTAAAACTTCGCCCTCAGGGGACAATGTATATGAGCAGAAGTGCTCATGACAATCCAACAAATAGTTGTCCAGACTCTTCTGTAGAGATCTTAAATGGGTTCCCCCGTTGGGGCGCCACAGCAAAAGTCAGGGATTGCCCACAGTTGCTTGGCATGGACTTCTGGGAGACAAGCATTTCTGTTAACAGATGTGCTAGATACCCACTCAAGATTTTTTTGAGAAAGCATTCATGCTGGCACTGACTCCACAGGAGCTTTACTCGAGGTAAAAGCGCCGAATTATGCCAATTTTTTTACTGACTCATGCATTGGTGGTTCAGTGGTAGAATTCTCGCCTGCCACGCGGGAGGCCCGGGTTCGATTCCCGGCCAATGCAAGGCCTGCTTTAGCTTCTTCACAGAACAGTAGAAGCTGTACAGGGACATTTATACCACTCTGCTACGAAGCATGCACTGGAAGCTTGTCTGTTAAATACATTGACAGATTTGTACTGTACAAGACAGATAATTCTTCGAGACTATCGACAGTCGTTGTCTGAAACAATGGTAACTATGAATGGGTCCAGGTTAAATCAAAACGTTTGATGTCAGAAGGCATTCCATCACGCCCCACTAGGGGACGCTGTGACCTGAACGCAATGCCTTTCTCCACAAAATCATCCTGGCTCTTGTCATATGGTTGCTTTTTCTTTGCATAATTTCCATCTTGCCCCAGACCAGAAGATACTGTAGCAACTGGAAACAAGAAAAGCACTATGTTCCAAAAAACCCTCGGGGAAGGAATGAGACAAACTGGAAATCTGACCCCAATATGGTATTAAATGCAAAGTACGAGGATCATCACAATGGTAAAACTTCGCCCTCAGGGGACAATGTATATGAGCAGAAGTGCTCATGACAATCCAACAAATAGTTGTCCAGACTCTTCTGTAGAGATCTTAAATGGGTTCCCCCGTTGGGGCGCCACAGCAAAAGTCAGGGATTGCCCACAGTTGCTTGGCATGGACTTCTGGGAGACAAGCATTTCTGTTAACAGATGTGCTAGATACCCACTCAAGATTTTTTTGAGAAAGCATTCATGCTCGCACTGACTCCACAGGAGCTTTACTCGAGGAAAAAGCGCGGAATTATGCCAATTTTTTTTACTGACTTCATGCATTGGTGGTTCAGTGGTAGAATTCTCGCCTGCCACGCGGGAGGCCCGGGTTCGATTCCCGGCCAATGCAAGGCCTGCTTTAGCTTCTTCACAGAACAGTAGAAGCTGTACAGGGACAGATATACCACTCTGCTACGAAGCATGCACTGGAAGCTTATCTGTTAAATACATTGACAGACTTATACTGTACAAGACAGATAATTCTTCGAGACTATCGACAGTCGTTGTCTGAAACAATTTAAATGGTAACTATGAATGGGTCCAGGTTAAATCAAAACGTTTGATGTCAGAAGGCATTCCATCACGCCCCACTAGGGGACGCTGTGACCTGAACGCAATGCCTTTCTCCACAAAATCATCCAGAAGATACTGTAGCAACTGGAAACAAGAAAAGCACTATGTTCAAAAAAACCCTCGGGGAAGGCATGAGACAAACTGGAAATCTGACCCCAATATGGTACTAAATGTAAAGTACGAGGATCATCACAATGGTAAAACTTCGCCCTCAGGGGACAATGTATATGAGCAGAAGTGCTCATGACAATCCAACAAATAGTTGTCCAGACTCTTCTGTAGAGATCTTAAATGGGTTCCCCCGTTGGGGCACCACAGCAAAAGTCAGGGATTGCCCACAGTTGCTTGGCATGGACTTCTGGGAGACAAGCATTTCTGTTAACAGATGTGCTAGATACCCACTCAAGATTTTTTTGAGAAAGCATTCATGCTGGCACTGACTCCACAGGAGCTTTACTCGAGGTAAAAGCGCCGAATAATGCCAATTATTTTTACTGACGTCATGCATTGGTGGTTCAGTGGTAGAATTCTCACCTGCCACGCGGGAGGCCCGGGTTCGATTCCCCGCCAATGCAAGGCCTGCTTTAGCTTCTTCACAGAACAGTAGAAGCTGTACAGGGACATTTATACCACTCTGCTACGAAGCATGCACTGGAAGCTAATCTGTTAAATACATTGACAGATTTGTACTGTACAAGACAGATAATTCTTCGAGACTATCGACAGTCGTTGTCTGAAACAATGGTAACTATGAATGAGTCCAGGTTAAATCAAAACTATTGATGTCAGAAGGCATTCCATCACGCCCCACTAGGGGACGCTGTGACCTGAACACAATGCCTTGTTCAACCGAACTAGTTTGACCCAGAATCGGACCCAGAAGGAGAGGCTCCTGAAGAAGTACAGACTCTGTGGCTACAGCAGGACGTTTCAGAATGGTTAGTGTGTCTGAATAATGTTAGTTTGTTCTTATGTGTTGTTGCAGTTACTGCCAGGTAGCTAATGGCTAACAGCTAGCGAAAGCTGTGTTTGTTTCCAACACAGTTTCCAAACTCTTGGACACTGTTCGCATCGTCTCTGTCTCCAGTCTGCACGTTTCCAGACTTTTTACTGTGACAACCAAGCTCCATCGTAATATTATTAACATTAAACTCGCTTCAAACGCCATTGCATAGCGGACTGAAGCGGAGCTAACTAGTTAGCCGATTTCCAGCGGACTTCTTCAGACTCGTAGGCAACTGTAAATACTATCAGACCACGGTGACACTTATCGGTGGTTCGGGTGCAGTTGCTGGGTCCGGTATGGTTGGGACTGATCCTTTTACGAAGGTCAGTGTCGAGGCAAAGCCATCTTTGTACTGAACCTCGTTACTGAAGCAGTCCGATGTTAAGTGGTTAGCACACACACAAGCTAACATGAACCGCAGTCGGCACTTTGTCGTTAAAATATGAAACACAACCACTGTCTCTTCTGTTGTTCTGTAGCTGGGACAGAATATAGGCACTTATGTTGATTTTTACAACCAACAACAGAGCTGCTTGCGTGTCCAGCTTTGAGCAACGACATTGCAATACGGTGCTGTCTTGCTGCTGGACACACCGAACTTCACCTCGGGGATGAACGCCCCCCTCTCTGATATCTCATATCACCGCGCAGAGGAGGTCAGCCTATGATAATGACTCCTTTCGTTACGTAACGAAAGGAGCTGAATCTGAACAGCCTGTAGGAGCGCCGTTTTACCAGTGGGTGGGCTGCAGAGACCATGCAGGAATTACTTGTTTTCATCATTCTGGGAGTTGGCAGGCTCAGGGAGGATCAGCTTATATATGTAGAGACCGGAGAAAATGTGTTTTTCATGATATGGGACCTTTAACATGTCTTGAAAACATAACTACACATTTCAAAATGAGTAAATAAACAAATAGCCTACATTTAAGACCATAGACCTCTCTCTCGCTCGCCCCCCTCTCTCTCTCTATGCGCATACTGATTTAAATAAACAATTTGGTGAAAAATATGAGTCAAGACGTGGCTGTTCAGTTGAAGTTCCAGACATCATGGCATGCTCATTTGGGTGCACATTTTCAAGATGTTGCTATGGGTGAAATGGTAAGCTAACTGTAGCTTACACAGCTTGCATACAACTTTATCTCGAGGCTCTGCATTTTTGCTGTCTACTGACCAAAATCCGAAGTATTTCCGAACGGGGCTTTTTATGTTGCTTGGAATTTGAATATAGAATATTCGTTGACAGCCCTATTGTGTTAAGTTCACTGAGCCCCGTTGAAAATCTCCCTCTTTATCTCAGCCTCGAGGCGAGAATGATGCCTATGGTTTTGGACCTACCTTTGAGTTCTGTACATTTCTTACAAAATACAACTTTAAAAACACTGATTTACACTCGGTGTAATGAATCATGTAGGTATGAGACTTGCTTGGTATTTAACTTGTGCTTTATTGCATGCATTGTATGTTGTGAGGATCGAGGGTGTAGTAGGCTATGCTGCACATATTGAATCACAATTTTAGGCACATTTGTGATTTTGGACAATATAATAAATTTAACTGGACTTTTATATCAGTAAAAATTTGACTAGATTTGTATTGATATAAAAGTTACTTCCTGTAGTCAGCTCAGACCTTGTACTTCAGAGGGCTCCTAACTCTTTCATATTAATTTAGTCATCACAGGACAGAGCCCAGAGTTTAAAGGAAGCCACTTTATTAGCTTAACACACATCCTGCAGCAAGCATTGTTCATGGATGTGGACATAAAAGCACAGACTTGTGAAATATATCATAATACCGACATCTCTCTTCATACACAGTGGATGACTAGTTACAGAGACTCACAATACAACAATAACCAATGACAATACTGTGATCCAAAACAGGGGACAACAGGAAACTGGATGTCTAAAGGAAAAAAGTACACTGCCAAAATCACTACTAAGATTACCAAACTATGATGTATATGTCTCTTTCACAATGCTTGATCTACAGCTAAATACACTGTCAGAGTGGCTTTATGTTGGCGTTTCCAAGGTCAGACACGTCACTGTTAATCTGATGATCTGACCAATACAGTGTGATTACTACAGTATGGAAAGCACTACATAAATACTAGCAGGCTCCAAAAAAATAAAAGAAGAAGATGAAGTTTATGTGTATTGGAATGGGAGAGAAAACAATATAAGTGAATACACCAATAAAGTGTTAAGTCCACCAGTGTTAAGTGAAAAAGACCATTTTGCTCCATTAGAACTGTGAAGCAGTGGAATAATCGTACCAATATAATCTTAAAGAAGTTTTCATCTATAACCCATAATTCCTGAATCTCTCCCAGTCCTCTAAACTAATTCAATTACATTACTTTTCCAAAAGAAAGAAACATCCGACAATATACTGCAGACAACATTCAACACAGATCCAATCTCTTCCAATAAACTTTGATCAACATCAACTCACTCATGAAATCAACACACAATGATGTGATTTAAAACACAGTTTGGTTATGAGCCACCTAATCATATTCAAGATCAAATGTATATTTAATGTGTGAGGCTGGAGGAGGAGAGGGGAGGAAGAGAGGGGAGCGTGGGAGGGAGGGAGGGTACAGTTTGATGTTCCTGCTGAGGAGGGAGCGCTACAAGAGCTCCTTAACTCATCTGCTATTCTTTCTCCAAGTCTTTGAGGGTTTTTAGAAGGCGAGAAGGGGTGAAGATTTCAGTTGATCCTGGAAGACACAAGATGACCAATGATCACTTTTCACAATAATGACCTGAGAGAATATCTGAAAATTAAAACTCAATTTCACTTTTCCTTTTCATCATTTCTTTCAGTAAGAATGTTATATGTTGTCTGATAGCGAGGCTTGCTAAGCAAGGCACAGTTTGCTGAACAAGCTAATCAAATCTGATCAATAACAGATTTCTTCATGCACATTTGCTCTGCTAACCACCAGCCTTTCAGTCTGCACTGCTGCCAGTCCAGCACCACCCCCACATTGATGATGATCTTTGTTCAGTGCTGTTAGCATTAATCTATGTGAAGGATGTTATTAATCCACTTTATCTGTTTATCTCTCAATGAAATGTTAAAGCCACACTTTTGTTTTTGTTGACTTTTTCACACACCTGTCCCTAATCATGCTGTTTATTTAGCATCTTGATATGCCCGATAATTATCTTAACACGGCTCAAGTGCTCCCTACCAAACAAATCTGTGTTTCAGATTTTAGGGAAGGCTTGTGTGTTCACAGAAAAAGTCTTTAATCTATATCATGAGTGAGAGCAGAAACAATAACCTTTATTTTTTGGTTGAGTGGAGATTAACTGTGACAGCACAGGTGAATTATTGATGGCTGTTAGCATAATCTGTACTTATTTATGTCCAAGTTTGTTTGGCCTTGTTAAAATTGAAATCAACTTTCTCATATGTGTACACATACTTGGCCGATGAAGCTAAATCTGATTCTGATCATTCATTGTGTCTGATGCTACGTCTATAACTGACTGGCAAGTACATATATTTTTCCATATACCCTGAGTGTGGCCTATTTGACATGTATTATATTGTATCTTAAATGCATGGCACAACTGCAACAACATTCTCATCAGCCAGCTGAAGTTTTGGTAAATGAATCCTAAATCTTCTGTGCAGGATTTAGGCAACTAATGTGGAGAATTTCACAGTCATGATGGGAGTGTGATCTTTCACAGCGGAACCAAGGAACTTTGGAAAAGAAGGTAGGGTCATTACATCACTGACTCTCACTTTGGATCAAGACTGTGGTTGAAGTCTATGGGAGATGATGGAGAAACACACTGGAACCCAACATATATATGCATTTACATTTAGGGCATTTAGCAGATGCTTTTGTCCAAAGCTTACAGTAATTCACACATACGTACATACACTGATGGCGCTGGCTGCCATGCAAGGTGCCGACCAGCAATCAATTGGGGTTCAGTATCTTGCCCAAGGACACTTTGACATGCAGGGGAACTGAAACAGCAACCTTCTGATAACAAGATGCTGGCTCTACCCATGAGCCACAGTCTCAATAATGAAAAATGGTCGGACCTGTCCCGTTTGTTCACGATGGGAAAAACCATCAGTGGTTAACCTCCTCTCTGAAGTGTGGTCTTTCATTTTCTTTGTTTTTGTGTTTCTCCATCATCCCCCATAGATTTCAATACAGCTGTCACCACAGTCTGGAACCAAAGTGAGTTTCAGCGACGTAATGATCCTTCCGTCATTTAAAGGTTCCTTGGCTCGGAGGGAATTTGCCCATCACCTCTGTAAATCACACAAGTCATGAGAGACTGCAAGCTATGATTGGTTAGGGTCTGCCATGTACTGTGCCATGTGTGCCAACAACTTATAACTCTGTAACCACATCTGACACACTGAAGACAAAAAAAATGCAAAGTATAATATCATATATAATATAATATATAATTTAATATGGAAGGCCATGGATGCGGCATGTTTTGTGATTCCCCTACCCACCTATGCATGCTGGCATGGATAAGTGCAGGAAACCACAACTGAAGATCTCCTGACACATGGTTAATTTTTTGGTGTCATGGCTGCTTAGTAATTAAGATGGCTACAAAACAACTTTCTATACCAAGATTGAGAGATAGAACACTCATTTACTTCGTTTACCATTCAGCCCTTAACCAACAAACAGCAGGGAGACACCAACAAACATTTCCCTCAACTAGCAAGACATTTCCAATGTTCCAATGACATTTCTCCCTGTAAGGTCTTGGCTACACAGGGGAAAAATGTGTCACGGATTGTGTTGGAAAAGGAAGAAAATGAACAGTGGCAGTGCAGGGACAGAAATCCCAACAATGGCCCTGAACGGTGTAAAGGGAAGTACAATACAACACAGTACCACAATTCAGACAGGAAGGTACACGAACAGAAAATGATAACAATTAAATGTTTTCTTCAGAAACTGAGCGTCCAAGATGAAATTCAATTGTTGTAGTGAACTGTGGTCTGAGGAAAATGAAACTGCCCCGGCTTTATATCACTTCTTAATATAAAAAAGACAAAGGATCTGCACAAGATTTATTTGATTAACACATTTGAAATGGAAAAAAAACACTAGACAAATATTGTCTATTATATTAGAGATCCACACAAAGTATTTATTCCAGGTTAATGTGTGTTCTGATCGACGTATGTTCTGTGATGTTGCAGTATCACAGCCATATGTATGCAGCACTAATATGGATCCCACTGCTTTTCTTGGTATGACCCACCTTACTTTACCTCTGTTTGGGTGCCTTCATTTGTTGAGTTGATAGGTTTAGTTGTGAGGATTAGTTGTGGGATTGGTTAGGATTAGGTACACACTATCAGAGCAGAGTAGGGTGAGTCTTCATATTTAACATATCGTAATTAACGTATTCATAAGCAGTGTTAACATAAAACAGTAGAGCCATGATAGACCAAGCCAAGTTCACATCAGGAGAGTCTACCAAAAAAGTTGCAGTATTCCTTCAGGATATGAAACATGAGGAGCAGGGTCACAACACACAGCAGCATTTGTCAGTGAACATCACTGAGAAAAAACACGACAGGGATCAAGGGTACAATACTGGGCAAGTGAGCTGGCCTAGGGGAACACAGATTCACAAATGACACCATTACTTGTGTATTTACTTCCAAGCATGTTTTCAGTCTGCAGTTTGCTCCTCTGTCCCCTCTGGTGGGGCGTTGGGGTCCAGGAAGTCTGGGTGCTGGAGTTCCTTTAGGTACTTAGGTGGAGTGAGAATGTGGGTTGAACCTACCAGGGACAAACGTCTGAAAGGTCAGCAAGGACTGAATTCTGGATGAAGACCTTTGTACTACTTAGGATGCACATTAGACTGGTGATGACAAAATAATCCACTTATGTCTGATTAAAAAGTTACAAAATGCAACCAAAATATTTGATGAGACTGAGAATCTAGTGAAATCTGAACAGCGGATGGTTTCGCAGATTCACATTCTCTCCTCCTTCCTGTACCTGACACTGCATCCACTCCCTGAGAGTCACAACAACATATCAGCTCTCACAGACAATGCAAGAACAATACATTTCACATTTCACAGAAGTCACACACTGTTGAGTCAGCTCTACAGGGAACAGAAATAAAACAGACACATCAGCAAAATGCAAGCGCTCAGGGGGACTCCATAAAGGAACAGTTCACCCAAAACTGAAAATTCAGTCATTATCTCCTCACCCTCTAGCTGATGTCATATTGGGTAAAATTTGCAAAACGTTTCTGGAGCTTCACAGCAAAACAGCATTCTACTGAACAACTGAAGTAACTGGACCTTGTTTTAATTTAAAAAACACACATAACTTAAACTGCTCCATACATACATAACAAAGACATTATTGAAATCCTTTTTCAAGATCAAATCTTCACTGCTGCTAAGCTAAAGGCGGGCAGCGTGCACCCCGTCTGAAGTGGGTGCCCAAGCTCAAGAGTTGGGGGTGTAAATAACGCCTTTTCAAATCACTTTGGGATCTCAGAGCTTTGAGAGACTTGGATTGCAGCATATGAGTTGTATGGAGCCATTCGATGCTTGATTGGTTGTTTTTCCATTTTAAAACAAGTTCCCATCTATATCACTTGTTTGGGAGAATGCAGCAGTGCTGTTTTGCTGTGAAGTTTTAGAAATAAACTTAGCCCATCGATCCATCGTGTACGCTCTAATATTGGCTGAACTGGTTTCCAGCACTATGCACCTTTTAAATGAAATTAACTACAAAATGCATTCAAACTTGAGTCGTACATTCACTTAAGTAGATTAAAACAATTTAACGATTCACAATCTTATGTATCTTCAGATTCTTCTTAATTGTTTTTATAAACCTCATGTTTACTGTGTAGTTTTGTTGTTTCTGTCTGCTGATTGTGCTCTCGTGAATCTTGCTCTCAGTCTCTGTTGGAAAAGAAAGCTTCATCTCTGCAAGACTGTCTGATTAAATAAAGATGAAATATATAGGGGTGCCATATAGCTCAGTTGGTAAAGTGGGCGTCCCATGTGCAGAGGCTTTGTCCTCGCTGCGGCAGACCCAGGTTAGAGTCCTGGCCTGGGACCCTTTGCTGCGTGTCACTCTCCCTCTCTGTCATCCTGTTTCCTATCTATCTCCAGCTGTTTTATCAATAAAGCCGATAAAAGGCCAACAAAAATATATTTAAAAAAAAGATTAAATAAATAAAATGGACCTTAAAATAGAGGAAATCTGTCAAGTTAGACACTTCAACATGAGGCAGAAATAGTATTCATATTAAACAGTACTAATAATGCTTTATAACTATATGAAAGAAGATGTTTTCTTGCTGTATGATAAAATGCAAAGGGGGACTTGACTAGCTTCTGTGGGACTGAGACAGATTTACTCTTTCTATGCAGTGAACTCACCGATCAGCGCCTCCCACTTGCCATTGGCCTGGGTGACCTCATACCCGCAGCGCATCTCGCTGTATGTCATCCCTCCGATAATAAATACAATGATCCTTGGCCCCGTCTTCATCTCTGTGGGGCCCCTGTTCTTGTGCCAGTTACCATAGCGAGCACTGCTGTGAAATGAGGAAATATATAAACATTTACTGCAAAACACTTCTAAACACAATTTTAACAACAACTCTTTATGGCTTTATCGAAACAATGTGGTACCAGTTACATGCATTCAAAATAACAAACCTCGATGGAGCGCTGGCTTTGGAAGAAACTTGTCGCTGGGAAATGTACGGGTACTGCTTAGGGTCAAGTTTGTCCTCAATGGCATCCTGTGGGAACACAATGAAGTTTCTACAGTTGTAATGAGAAACAGACTCACAGTTTTTACCAAAACTATTACCTGAAGCCACATTCAGACAGATTAACAGTACAAAGAGAGTGAGGAATAACATATTAACCACCATAAAATAACAAAATGACACAGCAAGACAAAGCTAATCTCTCTCCTGATGACTTTTTCTTTAGTTTTATTTCAAGGTGTACACTGCATTGTGATAAAAGAAAAACTTATAGAGAAGAAGCACCTCAATGAGATCCTTGACGAGGGGAGTCCACCTGGACAGCTGGTAGGTCTGCTCACTGATTCGCTCCTTACGATCGGGCTTCTTTTTTTTGGTGGTGCCCTGTGAGGAAAGTGACGTAGATCACTCATCTGCTTTCATAGTTCCCACATCATAACATCAACTCAGTGAGAGAGTTAAAGGGTGTGCCATTTTTAATGTCGGTCTGGAGTTTTAGTTAGTTAGAAAGAAATGAGTGTTGGAGACACATCAGAGCACAAACCATGCTTTTGCAGAGAGGTTTTCAGTTAACTCTGCTGTTAGACTGTCATTAACATATTTAAGAGACATGCTTATTGTGGATGTTTCTTTCAGCAGTTTAGAGCCAGCACATGCATAAAGCTGATGATCTCTTGCTGCAGGATCCACTGTAGGTTTTCAATTTTGGGCCTGTGTGGGTTTCATGTGCACTCAAAAAGCGAATTTGGCAGGGACACAGTCTAGAATGGAATTTAGGATAACTTAATTTTCAAATGAATTAAAAAAAACCCAGACAAATAATGTTGAGTCAAGATTCTGTATTACACATGGGGACACTCTGAAAAAAGTTAACCAGAAAACTGCATTTCATATCCCCTTCAGACATGTATTAAGACATACACACAATTACTTTGCTAGGAACAATTATGTACATCTGATATTTTCGCAGAGAACACTTTTAAATGTGAAAACAACCTCTTGTCACACAGGATCAAGAAGAAAAACACTTCTTTGACTGGAGGGGCCTTTAAGGTTGGTGCTGGTGTCATTTATTTTAAAGTTGTTTGGGGCCAACTAAACAACCAATGAAAAATCATACAAGGGCCTTTTAGACCCAAATAACATCCCATTCCCAGATATCATGCCCATTGCATTTACATGTATCAGCACTGGCCAACTAGATGGTATATAATGACAGGAACTGCAAGTCAAACTCTATGTTTAACATGTTCACCGGTAGCAGTTTGTTGAATATGAAGGCAGTGGGGGTTTAGTCAATCTTAAAATGTACTTTAATATAGATTAGGGCTCTGAGTTCACGTAGTGCAACAAAACAGATTTTTTAACTACATAGTATTACTAGTGATATTTCAATTCCATGAAAATTGTGTTAAATAGAGCTCTATTGTTAAAAGTTATTGAACTGTAAAAACACTGTAGCACTGGGTAACATGCTCTTCATTTTTACGAGCTCAGTCCTGCACACACCATCCTGCTGCAACAAATACTATATGTATGTACAGTCTATACTAATACCACTGATGAACCGGCTGCTAAAAATAGTCCCTAATAATTTCCTTCTGTTTGAGTAACATCTAATCAAGAGAAGTTCATTTCTGAGCATGTAAAAAGTAAATAAATATATGTATATATATGTGTGTGTGTGTGTGTGTGTGGGTGTGTGTGTGTGTATTTGCTATATTTGTGACCTGTTATTAAAATCTTTTCATCCTCAACAGCAGCCAAGGTAGATGAAGCTGACTAGGGCAGTCAAAAAGTGTTGACAGATGGACTGTCACCTATTCATGACATTGGTTAGAAATGAAAAAAGTACAAAAATAACTCTGTTCTTATCGTTTCATGACCACCGATTCTGGAAATCTGAAAAGTGATGTGTAATCAGTATTACAGTGATGAATCTGGAACAAGTTTTCCATTTAGAATTGCAACTTGAAGAGCCATGCTGCTTTAATATGAATGGTAAGAAGTAGGTAGAAAAGTTGTTTCAAGACACATCTTCAAATTAGGGGTCATATGGTCTTAGTGAGACACTGAAGTCCTGGACCAGGACAGCTCACCTCAGAGACAATGGGAATGCCCATGTGGGCCATGTTGGAAATGATGTCACTGTCCTCTGGTGGGATGTTGGCATGCTGAAGGAGCTTACACAGGTTCTCTTCAGTCACACCTGACACACACGCAAAGATACACAAACACATGCAGCATAGACTTTCAGTTCACACAACACACACCGGCGGGAGTGCATGCACATTCACAAATATGGTATAATGCATGCAAACATGAAGGAACTTAAGAAAAGGTCAGCACTGAACAAAACACAAGAACAAAAAATGAATGCAAATTTAAGGTTCCGTCAAAAAACTCTCAAAAGGATTTTCTGCCTTGTTCATGCAGGATTTCTGCTCCATCCAGATGTTAATAGTTGATATGAAAAACAGCACATTCAATATCTGACCGTTCTTGAGGAAGATGTAGAGCAGAATGATGCGGATCTTGTCAGACACACTGACATTGGCGTCCAGCAGAATGGGTACAATGAGCCTCATGGGATCCTTGATCTTCTCTCCCTCTGCATCTATACCCATCGCCAGATCCTTCAGAACAATGGAGGGCAGGAGAGGCCAAAGCACAACATGATTCCACAGAAGGTCCACTCAATTACTGAATGATTCTAACTAGACATGTAGTTCAGACAAAAGCAAGCTCTGATATCACTGTGTTTGTATTGTTCCATCATTACTAATAAGTCACATTTTTGTTCTATTATAGCTCTGCAACTCAGGACCACACCGGAAAAGACACATCCTTTTAGTGATGTGTTAATATTACTTTTTTCCTAGTAATGATATGTTGCTGTAGCACATTAGTTTTAAGAGGTTGTGTTGAAGGAGAATAGGTCATTTTTGGTTTTCACCAGGTTTAAATTCTAAACTCTGAACTGACCTTGTTGTGACCTTGTTCATGTGAACCAAACTTTGAACTAGCTGCTGTGACCTGTGAATGTGCAGTGCTAATATCCTCCATCAGCTGTTGACTGTGTTGGCGAGTGAGCCAGGATACAACAACTAACTTCCTGTTGGTTTTAGAGCACCAGTGTTCACCTGTGTATTCCTTGTGTATTCAAGCACATTTCCCACCTGCCATGCTGCCATTGCTTGCTTAAACCGGAATGCCACATTAAGGTTCCCCCACTTTCTACATTATTACACAATCTAGAGACAGATCTAACTTTACAGCTGTGGGGTCTGAGTGATTTACTTGTTCCACACGACAGAGTTTGTCCACAGTGCCCTGGTAGCGGTTCATACAGTCTTCTGCCAGGTGGAGATGGGTTGAATACTGCAGTCAAAGAGGAGAGATACTGTCAGGATTTGACACATTGAGTACAATCGGCTGCAAACAATATTAAAACAGAATGTTTTTCAGCGTTCATGTATACACCTTGGGAAATCTGCAAAATCTGAAGCTCTGCTCTCAAATCAATAACACCTTTTTTTTGGCCCATGTCAGATAATGTTATGTTCTCCTCTTGCTGATTGATTGGTGGTGATTTAGGTGTCTGTATGTACATGTACATATACATGTAAACAAATGAGTGCATAAATGTTCATCTGCATACAGTGTCACAGTGTAAGTTTCAATACAGTAGCATGGCCTGCTGTAAGTGTGTACATGTACAGAAACACTTCAACCTTGCTGAGCTCCTTCTGATACTGAGGCATCTTCTTCAGCATCTGAGACAGTTCCTTCATAGTGGTCTGAAACACATTGAAGAGTAATGAACGTTTACTGATGCTATTTACCTTTTTACTTTCATATAGTACTATATTTATGTTTGTTTCGCTAAAACATTTTACACATTATTGCACTTCATTCACATTTTAATTACAGGGTGCAAAGTTTGTCATAAGTTCTGTATCAGATCATAAAGTGTTTAAGTAAGTAAGTTTAAGTTGAATTTTCACACACACACACACACACACACACACACACACACACACACACACACACACACACACATGCAGTTATACAGTTCTTGTTCTTGAAACATTTGTTTCAGAGGAGGAAATCTGTCCCTGTATCACTGTGAACGAGCAGTGCCTCACAGTGTTTATACTGAAACTTGGTGATAAGCAAAATCTCCTGACTTCCAGTGATCTCTTAAGACACACACTTCTGAGATGTCGTCTCATTTAAAAGACATGCCAATGGTTAATGATTCCCATTTGTAAGCTGGCAGTATATTTACAGTCAGTCAGTCAAACAGTGTTCACCTCAAAGTGATGGCTATTGGGCCAAAGCAGTATAAAATGCAGAACAAGATGAATAAGACAGATTTCTATGTTACCCCAGAGAGAATTAAGATTGGCAACCACTATGGAAATGGAAGTTAAAGAAGAAAAGCTTTTTTAGCTCTGTGTTTGGTCTCTACCAGCTCCGGAGAGAAATATCTAGTTAACTCTGTTAAGTCTGCTATCTGCTGCTGAGAAGTTAGTGTATAACATTTTTTTCGCATGAAGACATCTGTCTGCTGTGCTGAAACTGATCCTGTGAAAGCAGTGAAAGTGAACCAAAACATTCAAGTTGCAGCAGGACAACTAAATGAAGAGATGAGGCTCACTGTAAAGCAAAGGGGAGTGGCAGATTCATGTGAAAATTCTGTTAGTTCATCACTTTCACATTGTCACATTGTTATTTGATGCACTGATGTATCAGCTCCCGCACAATGTCCACTTCACTAATATAAGTTTAATGACAACGTTTCGATACTCAGACCTTCATCAGGGTATCTTCTTTCTCTTGAGATGACCTGATGAAGGTCTGAGTATCGAAACGTTGTCATTAGCCTTATTTGCGTTTGAAGCGGACAGTGTGCTGGAACTTATTTCCTGATTTTGTTGGCCCTTAATCTTCTCTTACAAACCTGTCGATCCTCATAATCACTTTAAATATGTTTCATAATAAATCTTTTACTTTTTGTTGACTGTGTGTCTTTCTGAATGTATATCTTTAACTTAAAATGAAATGTTAACATTCAAGTTAAGTCCAGAACTTCTGCATCAGACTCTTGTATCACCCGTGAGTGACTATGTGAAGGACAGTTGGGAGCTGGAACAGAGTAACAGATCCTGAAAGCAGATCACAGTGATACAGTGTGTCGTCTACCTTTTCTCCAGTGTTCATCTTTTTGCTGGCAGAGAATTCTTTCAGAGAACGAGTCACAGCGCTGCTCAGAGCAATGAGACAGAGAAAGAGAAGGACAGGGAAAGTCAAGAGAAATCAGTTGATGAACGTAAACTGAGAAGCTTCATTGTATACGTTGATGAATGTAAACTGAGAAGCTTCACTGTATATTGATCTCTAAGAGGAATAATGTTCTGCAGCAGCTTTCTGCCATGTGTGTGTATTTGTGACTGGAAAGACAAAGGCACTCACTTTGACACCTCAGCGATGTGTTTGTGTCTCAGAGTCAGCCACAGGTCGTCATCCTCATCCAGAACTACCTCCTTCAATCTGGTCTCTCCCATGCCACTGGTCTCAAAACTGACAGAGAGGGCAAGACAGCTTTACAGAGCTTTGTTGTTCTGTTTGCTAAAGAAAATTCAGAAATATACCAGTGGGAATAAAATGTTTCCCCAATGCTGATTGACACACTGACTTATTATGATGTTGTATTTAACAAACAGGGCCACCCTGCCACCACAGAACCCAAACTCAGTGACTCTAACAATAATCAACAAAATGAGCTCAGAGATTTTCCAGCTGTCAGAGCGCCTTCACCTGTACACGTCGTTCTCGATGCCCAGCAGATCGTAGGCCATAGCCTGCAGTGTGAGCTCATGTAGGAGAGGTGACACAGGGTCAAAGCCACGATCCAGAATGAGCAGTTGAGTACGAGACTTGTCTGGACCCTGCAGGCATCAGAACAGATACACAGAGCACTGTGGAGGAGTGATATTTCATACTTTTTACTTGCAGCTGATCATCCCTAACGCCCTGCATGGTGACGTGTCAGTGATGTATCTGCTTCCCCACATTACTCATTTAGCTCCACCTCCCTACCTCTCCCATGGTGGGGTCATCAGCCTTGTAGCTGTCCAGCTTCTCCTGAAGCATCTGGGCCAGAACTGCACAGTCTTTGTATTCCCTGAACCAAAACACACACACATCATCATACAAAACCAGCCTTTTATCCTGAATATAAAATATTTATTGATCATTCAATGTACAGACAAAAAAAAAAAAAAAAGTGGAATATCAGATCCAATAATAGGCCAGGTGGATAATCTGCTGACCCATGGTATACAGTGGTATGGTATGTAAATATATAAATAATCTCCTTTTCTTGCACTTGATTGAAAAATTACTTCTAATATTTTGGTATGTATAATATAAGACACTTTAAGAGTTTTATGTGCATGGCTAAGTTTACTTCTCACCAAATTGAAGTATTTAAAAAACTATTTTATTTAAGTATGACTTTTGGGAACTTTTGGGGCAAGTTTGATCCTGCTTGAAACTTGATGATGGTCTCTGTCACACCATAAACCTTGTCCTTGCTGTTCTCACCCTCTGTATCGGACTCCAGGATACTCTTTGAGAGTGGCACAGAGGGTGGCGAGCTGCTCAGCACAATGCTCCAGCATGTTATTCTTCACGTCAGCCTTGAAGGGACTGTAGAAGTCCTGAAAGGCATCCACTTTATCCAGGGAGTAGACCTGGACACAGAGAACATGGCAGGGACACAACAGTGTCCAGGTTACATTCATTAATGCTACAATGTGTGTCTACTGGGGGGGATCTTAACCCGAATTCATCCAAAGCAAACATGGCTCTATTCAATTTACAGGTATACATTCATGTGCTTTATTATACACAGCTTTGACAATGAGTTTTATTGCTCTATGATGAATCAACAGGGTTTGAATATTTTGTAGCTATAAAGACAATTGTAGAAATTAAATATAGATTAA
Organism: Diplodus puntazzo; assembly: GCA_963678695.2. Lineage (NCBI taxonomy): Eukaryota > Metazoa > Chordata > Actinopteri > Spariformes > Sparidae > Diplodus > Diplodus puntazzo. The sequence continues at coordinate 6,082,286 of OZ023159.1, forward strand.
AATATATTGGCTACCAGAGGTCTTAAAGTATTGGAGATGGCACTCAAAATCTGACACTAATTAAACTCCTTTCCATACACACACACACACACACACACACACACACACACACACACACACACACACACACACACACACACACACACACACACACTGACCCCCATCTGTCACCAACTCCATCACATGATAATGATCCTTGTGCTTTCTCTTGTCACACATCTTATCTGTGCTCTCATTGGCTGTAGAGCATGAGTATTGGTACTGTCAACCAATGAGATAAAGGGATGAGTGGAGGACATGTGGGCAGATTGGTTATGGTGTGTCCCGCCCACTCAGGATTAAGAGTCCAGGACAGCAGCAGAGGATTGAGGGCTAATGCTGATCCAACACAAAACACTGCTGGTGCTCCTCTTCACCACTGTTCTTCCCTTTGTTGAGGAACTGAGTCAATATCATAGGATGAGGTGGGGAGCGGGCATCAGAATTCTCTGTTAAAACTGCTATAATCAAATATGACAGTGGATCAAATGACTGTGTGATGTAAAAAGTAGAAGTAGTGATGAAGCCACTCTGCAGCTGCCCACAGCTCTCTGGAGCTTTTTTGTCTTTCAGCTCATTGTCTTGGTTTAATGTTCTGTAACTTAACTGGACTTTACTTCACTGACTTCAGAGTTCTAAATAATAAACGCACTTTGCATCAAACAGCAGACACACACAGTTAGAGACCAGCTGCTTAGTATAATGGAGCACTTAGTTGCTACAGAGCCAGTCATTTTTCTCTGGAGTTACTGGAGATCAAACCATGGAGCCCAGGAGGTCTCATTCACTACGTTTCCATGCACACTTAAATCGAGCTATGGTCATAGCTCGATTAGACCATTTAATTGGACTACTGCCATTGTCCCAGTATACAAGCACCAGGGGAGGATCGGTTTATTGACAGAAGTACACCCACCACAGTAGGGGGCGATATGCATCATTTCAGATAGTGAATGGACCTTCATCCGGTTGACCTACTACCTCACTTACCAAACAAGTTAAGAAGGGGCAAACAGGCTGCACTGTTAACGGAACAACCATGGATGACTTTTCAAGCGCCGTACAAAAATGTGTATTTCTTGCTCTAGCACTCGCCATGTTGATACCCTCCTCGTTGTCTTCTTCTTCTTTCGTTTTTCCTGGCTGCCTGCTATAGATTTATGCCACGGGTGACTTCCAGTTCAATGCCCGGAGCGGGACTATGGTGCATACACAGAACGTCAAGGCCAGTTCATGTCCGACTAAGTTGTATACATAAAAGAGTAAATCGACTTCCAACCACATTATCTGGGTGTGGTAGTCCAACTCTGAGAAGTTTGACTTTAAAAGTATAGTTTCAGTTGGACTAACACAATAATCCGACTTTTTCTAAGATCATGTAAATGTCCTAATTGAGACAGATAAAAATTTTAACAAAATTGTGTTCAAGGTTCAATGATTGGAGTTCTAACATTAATAATTCATGAGCACAATTTACCCCATCACAAAATGTCGTGCCATTTCTCTTGTCTTGTGTACACTACACATTCTTGCTTGGATTAGGCTTAATTTAGCACACAGAGGATGCAGAATAACCAAAATTGTGAACTTCAGAGATAATAAAAGTCTGGCCACCATGTCCTCTGACATAATGATGTCAAGTCTTATCTCGTAATACAACAAGCCACACAATAACTTTATGCACAATAACTAAAACAGGTTAAAAAAAGATCATAGGTAGTTAAAAGGAGATACTAAATTTGCTAGAGGCGTTGAAACAACAATGTGAGTAGATGTCTAGTAGTAGTAGACACTATTGCAATACAAGAACTCATGAGAGGACCGCTAATGCAGGATATGGCCTTGATTGTTTGACTGAAGAATAACATAATGCATAAGTTTACTGCATTCATCCTCCTCTAAAATGTTCAGATTCTCCCTATGTGATGATGTACGGTACACATACCGAAAAACTTACACAACATCTCACTTGAACGCCAAGTCCATACAAAGCAACAAGAGAGGGGAAGGCTTCTCTGCAGGTTTTACTGAAATTCTTCCAAACCTGATCCATCTAGCTGAGGTAGATAATTATGAGCGGCTGCAGTGATGTAATCCCAGTCTAGACAGCGTCTTACCTGAGATTCATAGGGCAGAAAGGCGATGTGGATCTCAGTCAAGGCCTTCATGGCTTTGGAGGCGCGGGATTTGGTCAACAGTCCAAACAACGAGTCTGGGATCGCTGCAGGGATTCACAGAAAACATGAAAAATAATACAGTTTTGACATTGTAAGTTTCTGAAAACTGCAGATTGAATTTCTACATTTCACATGTACCATATCAACAATTACAATACATGTAAAGTTCAGAAAACAAAGTAAAAGAAAAAAACAACACAGTTTTGGTAATCATACCAGAATAAGTTCTGGGCGTCCGATCTGAGACGATCACTTTATATTTCATCACACAATCATTTCCAGGTGAATAGTATAAATAAGATCTTTGTGTTACAAAGACATCTACGTGAGATTGTGAGAATGTGATCTTCCATGTATTTCATTGGTCTGTACAGCACGTTGTAGGACGGTGTTCTGCAACAGGTGTCAGACTGTCCTTGGGTCCCTTTCAGATTAGGTCTTAATTAATTTAAGAATTAATTTGTAGGATTTCAGATGGAATCCAAAATTTTTCTTAAACCTAATCCCAATCGAAACCAATTGACAAAAAGTGTCATTTCACATTCACATTATATGTTTACTGGACATTTTAAAAAGAAATCTGGTCTAGTGTATTTTAAGTCAAAACATGATCTTTCAACCCAAAACAGGTAGTTTTGGTTCCAAATCCGAAGCAGAGTATAAGCACCGTGTTGTGACAGGAGAAAGATTTTACAGCTTTATCATATGTGGGTTTTTTTTAGAGATGAACCTTGACCAACATTGATTCCGGTGATTGGGTTGCTAATCCACAGACTCCAACTGTGCCCACTTGTCAAAACAAAAGGATTCTAGGATTTTAACAGTTACGTTGGAGTTCTGTGAGAGAAAGAATGACTGAACAATATTTACTTTCATAGTAGAAATGCTAATAATGATTGAGCAGTCTACCTACAGGAAACAAGTTGTTACCTTAATGTTTCCCACTGCTATGAGCTGTATGTTAGCTTTACATTCTGCAGCCATTTTGGAAACATTCTTTTAGTGCGGTTTATGCAATCGTCTGCTAATATGAAATTGAATTTGTGTGTCAAGGAGTCTCCAGATTAACTTTGACTTTGAGCAAATATTCCATCTATATTTCGTTGCTGAGGAATGGATTAACTCACTGTTGGTGAAGAAGACGTGAGCTCCTCGGTACCTCGGCGACTGTGGATCCCTGAAGTCATCAATCAGACCCTCAACAGACTGAGACAGCAGAGAATAATCTTTTAGAGTATGAACTGTGACTGAAAAGGGAATGACAGGACAGTTCTTCACTCTGTTCAAATGTGACTGGATAGAAACACTGAAAAGAATCCAGCGTGTCTCCTACTTTATTTAACATTTAAAAGACCAGCACACAAACTAACCACAACACCCACTGAAAAGACAGTGCAGAGCATTTTTCAGTTGCTGGAAAAAACTGAAAAAAAATGTTTGAAGAAAGCCAGCGAGTAATCACTGACAGACTTTATGTAGTGCACCAACAGTCTGAACAGGAGCTGGATCACATACCTCATCTGAGGGTGTGATCAGGTAGATGGCCTCCATGCTGGGCAGAGGCTCACGTCGCTTGGTTATGTCTTCTACAACTGAGAAGCATAGGCAAACACTCAAATGATATACTCATCTATCAGCTTGATTAGACTAAACATGTTACCTTCAGGGCAGGTGGATTTGTGAGATCACTTTATCATGTGATCTTGCAAATCCCTCTCGCCACAATTGAAGCTATTCCCTTGTAGCTGAACACAGGGCATTGAACCAATTAGGGTTTCTCTGTCTATATGAACTCATGTGATCCACCAGGTAGAAATGGATCATTTTAGGTGAGCTGAATAGGATTTGCCTTCACTTAATGTTTTAGAACTGAGTTCAAAGCTACAACTGAAGTGAATTGAGGTGGCCTGGGTGGTTGTACTTACTGGTGATTCCCTCTGACATGATGTCTGTCATCTTACAGCAGGAGGAAACCATCCTCATACTCAGCTTGTCCACTACCAGCACCTGTAACACAGACACACACAGCAGGGGCCTTATAATGAGCTATTTTTGAAAACTTGTGATTGTGATTTTAACCATATTCAGTGTCAGGATCACAGGGAAGAGATGCTGAAAATAACAGGTACATTACCTTCCATTTTCCTTTTTCTCTTGCCTTCTTGATGACATCATTCATTATTTCTGTAAAGATAGATAGATAGATAGATAGATAGATAGATAGATAGATAGATAGATAGATAGATAGATAGATAGATAGATAGATAAATAGATAGATAGATAGATAGATAGATAGATAGATAGATAGATAGATAGATAGATAGATAGATAGATAGAAAACTTTATTAATCCCTGATGGGAAGTTAGGTAAAATAATTAAAGAAAACAGTAAAGACATCAAGGACAAAGGATGATGGCCAAGAACAAGCACTTGGCCATGGGTATTGGTCCCACTGATCTCCCTCCTTCTTATCCAGCATACTACCAGGGCCATGGAAATCAGCGTAACTGACACATTAGTATATCCTGTCTTGTGTTAATGGGTTGTGCAGCGGTGTGAGCCATAGTTGTTCCAGTAAACAGACCACCAGGAGCCGACCGGCTGGGTCACAGAGCAGTGGCAGGATTAGTGATTAGTTAGATTAGATCAGGATTAGTTAGACTGGGAGAGAGGCTGAAGAGGTCCTTGTGTTTATCCACAAAACAACATATTTCTGAACTGCCAAAAACTTTACCAGAACTACTGTGGGTGTTAACAGTTTTAGTCAGGCATAGGAAACACAACCAACAAAGCCAACCATAGGAGGCAGAGTAGGGTGGTTCTTGATCAAGCAGGTCAAATATGTGAAGTTGTTGTAGTTGAAGTTTAAGTCCAGCTCTAATCCTGTTTTTTCTGCTGGTGTGACAAGTGTTGAAATGTATTCCAACTAAAACCTAAAACACTATACAGCACATGTAACAGGAGTGAATTATGCTGCTTAAAATAACGAAGCAGCAGCCAATTGTTAGAGTCAGTGACAGAGTCAGCACCGACTGAAACAGATTACCCTGAGTGACCACAACTTGTGTCTGCAACCTCATGATGGACTTTCAAATGAGCTCTACTGTGTTAGGTCAGTGTCAAAAGCCCCATCAACATATTTCCCGAAATGTTAAACTCTAGATTGATCAAAACTTCACACATGATTGACCTGAGCATAAGCAGTAATAAACGAGTAGAGGTGCCAGAGTCCCGAAGGGAGAGAGAAAAGTAAAAAACAGCAACCCAAATTATATTTCCTGAACTATAAGCAAGTGTTTCTTGTGCCAAAACTGAATCCGACCTGTAGCACAGTGTAGCCACACAAAAAAACTAAAAATGGAACATACAGAAATGTAAAGTTTCAACATAGCCGTGGTTTCCAGAAATGTGCATTTAAACATTTGTTCTGAAGACTGACCGGTGTTTCCATCAAGCAAGCAGTTCCGTGTTGGCGGAGGGGCACACTCAGACCTCCAAATCTCCAAACTCCCCTGTAAATACTTGTGGTTACCTACAGCAGGAATATGTGTGACATATCCATTTTTTTGTTCTCCAGTCTGTTTGTCATTTCGTACAAAGCGATCGATCTTCATCAATCCTCTGATGGTGAATCATTACAGGAAGTTTGAGCAGTCCAGTGAACTGGAAAAATGCTATTGAAATGGAAGTTCATTTTACTTTTTTTTTTTTTTAAATACACAGGCTCTGTTGGCAGTATTGACATTTGATTTTAAAATGGCAAGGCCCATTCCATTTCAGAAGTATGAGCAGAGCAAAATTCAATCATTCCTTGATTTTAACATGGATTCTGGTACAGAATTAGAGATTGGAGATTTAAGTGAGAGCTATGAAAACTAGAATTAAATTATTTCCACGACCCAATAGCCAGAATATATGTTGGCAAAGCATATTTCTGCAAAACCACCAATACGTTTAAACTTTACATTTCTTTATGTTAGAGCTTTATGTTCCTTGAGGTTCAATTTTAATGTTTATCTCTTCACAGCACTGTGCTTTTGCTCTGCTTAGGTTGAGCCCGAAAAAACACTTGGTTAGGGTCAGGGTTAGGTAAACATCATGTTTTGGCTGAAAATGCCTATTTTTGCCATGAACACAGCTGGAAATTATCCCAACGTCTCTTGTTTCACACTTACTGATGTTGAAATGCAAACTTAACTGCAGTCACCTTCTTGGTGGCCTTGTCTGCAACCCCACCACCATCTCTCCCCACCTCACAACATGAAAGTCAGGTAATAAACATGTCATATGAACGCGCCATGTACAGATTTTCAGCATTTATAGAAACGTTAACTAATAACATTTTGTCCTGGGAACTGGGCTGCCTTCCACATTGAAACATATTTGGAAAATTTGGAAATGGGGGAGAGAAGAGAATTGCACCATGGGAAAACAACTTCAGTTTATAATGCCACATCAAAAGATCCTGAATAATTATGCTATAGAAAATGTACAGTACATGTCTGATTCTCTCTGCATCGCTGGAAAACAATATTTCTGAAGTACGGTGGTAAAAGACATCCAAGTATCATCTCTTGTCTGAATACAAAGTGACAGTCTTGATGACAATAGCTATGGACAGAGCACACAGGAAAAAAAGAATTACGCAAGCACACAATCTCACGACACCCTGATTGTGCTAATCCTTTTCCAAAAGCAGCAGGGAAACAGTGGGACAGAGGAACAACATGATCCCTCATGAGGGCAGCAGATCATACCATACTGTATACTGCCTAATATAATCAGTAATAGAGGGTCAAACTAGAATTACAACCTCAGTTCCTGAGGTGTGAATCAAACCAATGTGTATAAGACAAGAAAGTTCAGCACTTAACAACATCCTATCACTTTTGTTGACGAACAGCATCCCAGTTTCCCTCACTGGGGGTAGTAGTGTTTGTCCAGTGTGTCAGACTGAACATGAAAGGACTCAGTGCTGGGAGGGACGGGCCCACTGCAATCACTGCCTCTAATCTTCTCCCAATCCTCTTACCCCATCCACCAACCCCACTGCTATTTCTAGGACGTTTCTGTGCCAGCGGACGTGATGTCACAGGGAGGCAGCGCCACTCGCTCACACACATACAAACACAAACACAGAGATAAATACACAACCAAGCAAATAAGTCAACAAGTCCTGTTTCCACAAAGGGTCAGAGTGACATTTCACTTGAAGAGCCAGCAAGAGCTGCATCTGTGTGGGTAATGATGATACATTTGAATGACATTACATGAGAACGAAAATTTTTAAGGGCCTGCCGTCTGAGGAAATCTGGTAATGACGGTCAGTGATGTATAAATCAGAGAAGGGTGCTATTTATCCAGATATTAAACTGGAATAAGTTAGAGTGCCTGTATAAGAATTGGACGTCACCTGACAAGCAATTTACACAGGCAGGATAAACAACGACAGGCTGCTGCTGCAGCGGCGGCAGATAGATATGTCTTATCTAGGTTTAGACTATAGTATTTTATCACAGTAACCATCTGTAAGTATGGAGGGGAGTAACCTCTCCAACCCTACCAAAAGCACTGCTGCGTTCATGTTGCATGAAAACCCTGTCTTCTAAATGCTCTTCCAAATAGAGACACACAGCATCTAGAATCATTGTTCTGTACTGTTCTAATAATAGTTGAGCGTCATTCCCAGGCTGGCAACACATTTGTTTGGTGGTATAAACCTGAGAAGAGACTACAGAAGCCCTCACATGCTTAGTAGCTTGGGTTAAAATCGACATGTCCTCATACCTAAACCACTAAATGATGTCCAAAATTACATATATCTCCAGGATGGAGACATGACCGTTTCAGATAAAGGCTGTTTGGCTTAAAATAACCACATTACCTATGTAACTTTCATCACAAACATACCTACATTGCAAACCTCTGTGACGTAACGTTAGTAAGAAATAAAAGTAAAATAACTCTTCGACTTGTGGCTTCACGCTGGACTCAAACAGCCTTCTGGATTTAAGTCCTTTGCCTGTTTAACCCGACAGTCCTTCTCCAGTCTCCTCCCTACAGTACATGGCTTTGTTGCTCTTTACAGTACTACTCCTGACTTCCTCCTTTTCTTATAAATATCTATATCTATTGCTTATAAAATCCTGTTTAACAAGCTATCAAATGACAATTGTACACATATTATAAGTGGACTTGGTTCATTGCATTCAGTGCTTAGACCAGACATATTGGCAACATAAGAATCAGACTCAAAAATCATCTTTCTTTCTTCAGAATTGCTTTCAGCATTTGCCTACATCATATACTGCTGCTGTAATCTTTCGTTCTTCTCTCAGTATCTCATTTGTTCATCAGCAGTACGTTTTTTAGAAAGTGGACAAAAAAAAAACACACTTGGCATTTTGGATTTTTTTCACCCATGTCCATGTTGTCAGAACAGCAGGTGAGCCACGTATGGAGAAAACTTGTGGTTAATTATGTAGCCAATCAAAACCAACATGCACTTAACAACATTGCAACAACCACCAGTGCTTACAAGTTTATACAAAACAACAGCATAAGTATGACAACATTAAATAGGAGAGGTCTAGAGGAAAGGGTGCCCACCCCCTTGTGGACACCACTGAATCTAGACAGCATTACACTTATTACAAAACATATGTAAACATATGATATGATGAACACAGGGACATTAACTGAACTGATAATCGGCTGCATTTTGTTTTTGTTTCACAACATTATCAGTAACCCTGTGGATGTTCAAAGGTCTGCAAGCGGGCCAACATTGGGATATTACTAGCTAAAATGCTTTTACTGGAACATGCCTGATGTAACAATATGGCTCTCAAGAGGACTGAATCATGAAGTCCTGCTAATAACAACAATCTCTTCCAGACAGCAACTGGCTGTAACCGTAAGTTTTAAAGGTAAAAATGTAAATACAGCAGTCTGACCATCTGGCCTTATTTTACGTGCTTTGTTGCTCTGTTAGATCTTTCCCAAACTGAGTCTACACAACTGCGATACCCCACCACTGGCTAACTGTTCATTTGAACTAAACTCAATTCGACATTCACTGACCATCGTCAGTGAGAGGGGTGTGATTACTGACATATGAAAGCATCAAACATGTGTTTAAGATGAATTAGAAGTATGCACTTTGAGATAAGATCAAGAAAATAGAAACTAAGGGTGACACTTCTGGTTGACTCTAGCTATGACTGTTAATTCTGGGGCTGAACCTTGTGGTCATTGCCTTAACACAGGTTTGCTGAGCATATGTGATTGTCCAGCTGTTCTTTTTGTAACTTTTTTGCAACTATCAACTATTATCATTGATAACAAGGGTGACCTCAATGGTTTTCAAGTTTAAATGAAGGTTTGACGATGATGATATTTCACTTCTGTCCTGGAGGGCTGGGAATTCTATCTGTGATTTTTAGGTTTGTCTGTGTTTATGTGTGTTCCAGTGGATCACAGTCGCTGTTGATACTGTAGATTGCAGCGATAAATACATTAAAAAACAGAGTCACAAACTACAAACTAAGGATTCAATTTGTTAGGAACTGATGCTCCTTACTAGGAAATATGGAACTGAACAACCATTTGCATCAGAAATCCAGGTCAAGGCCAGGTTTCTCATCCCAGTCGCTAGGAGAAAATATTAGCACTTCACATTTCTGCAAACCCCAGACATTTTCAAAAGTATTTGTGCCATATTGACATGTCTACAACATGTCATGTTTGAGCTTGTGATGTTTGTTTAACGGACATCTCCATCCACTTTTGTGGCAACAAAAACAGGTCATTTAAACACAAACATGTTTTCCAATGCTAACCATGTGGTTGTTGTGCCTAAACCTAACCAGGAAAATAAACCCAATGATGTTACAGGAAAAAAATCTAAAACTAAAAAAAATGTAAAGTTACAACATTTTTTGCAACTGGGCCTGTGTACATTGCCTTTTTTTTATTCTTAATTTCTTCTGGTACTGTATTCATTCATACAGCTTTGAAGCTACACTAATCAATATCTTTAAAGGCATACTATCCAGGATGTGTTGTTTGTTGCTTGTTAGGACACCTGCTGCAGTAAGCAATTCTGAAGAATGCTAGATGATGATCTCATTCCCAGGTTATCAGAGAACGACACTGCAGCCAACCTAATGTCTATTGTGCAAAAGACTACGTAAATAAGAAAGTAACATCAAGTTAAACATCTGCAAGCAGAATAAAGATTATGTCCCTTGTTTTAGTACATGTTTAATGTGCCCAACATTTGTTCTGACTGGTTTTAAATGATTTTGACCTTTGATAATTGGTTTCATCAACGATCAAAGTCAGGATTTATGATTTTTATGAGTTCACAGATAACTAATGCATGATTTTTTTCAGTGCATGCATGCAAGGGGCTCCTACCTTTATTTTACATATAAATAAAATTGGCACCGAACTATTAGCAAGTGATAGCACACATCAATTATGATGATTTCCAGCTGAAGGTTCTGAGAGGTTTTAAACAATTTTCAGATTTGTGCGTAGGCAAGCCCAGAAAACACTTACAACAAGGGGCATCTAAAATCTAAGTGAATGGCATTAATGGGTTAAAATGTTTTGTAAAGCTATACCTTTTGGAGCAGTTTTTTTAATAAGTAGATGCCTACAATGAGGCTGGACTACCAACCAGGCACCGAGGCCAACTTCCCTGCAATTCTACTCCAGTGATGCCTTAGACCTGAAGAAACACCCCAGGAAACATCTGTGTAGTCATCAATAACAGTAGAAGCAAAAAAGTAGTACAAAACCTGTGTCCCAGAGGAAGCTGCATGTAATCTGATAAATTACCTCCAGTGTGCCACTCAGTGGATAAATTGCACTGTGGGAAATGTAGGCTCCAGGTATAAAAAGCAGTCCTCTGCCCCTGCAACACTGTTGGACTCATAATGGATAGATCAGAATCAATACAACAGAACAGAGATATCATAGTTTTCAAGATCTGGTGCATACATTACCCACAATGCAACTGAGCCTCGTGAGTGACATCACCAGAGGTAATTTATCAGATTACATGTAGCTTCCTCTGGAGAGACAAAAGGCTTATATACGACTTATCTCCAGCACTGTATGAGAAAAATGAATTGTTTTAAAAAATAGTTTTTGATTTGTTTGTTTTTTCATTCATACAGGACATACACTAACATGCCTTTTTTGATGCAATACCAGAGGTTTTATAAAGTGAATAAATCTTTTTTATTTGATTTGGCTGTAATTTTTATTTTAGTTTTACTTTCTAGATGTCACTATGAATTCATTCAAAACCTTGTACTGAGCATTACCTGAAACAAAGAACAAGCAGAAATACATCATTGGCCACTGTGGAGAGACCACTGGGTATAATATCCTGAAATAAACTCTCGATTTCGATCATTAATGTCTTGCCATTCTTGTTTATTCTTATTCTTATTTTCTCTTTTTATATATATATATATATATATATATATATATATATATATATATATATATATATATCTATATATCTATATATATATATCATATCATCTTATAACTTAATTGAAGCAACACGATGTAACTTTTATGCCTTCAAATAACAGCCTCAGAATCATGTTGATGGTACAGTGTATTGTAACAGGGTGGATGGTGTTGTTAGCCTTTGAGTGAAAAGTTCCTGCGCCAATTCTCTGCATCATCCTCTGTGTGAAAGTCTCAGATACAGCGAGGGGTGAAATTTTGCTGCGGCTCTGATGCTCCTCTGGAGGTATCAGAGGCGCTCTGTGTCTGTGTGACTGGATGAGCCGGCGGCGCGGAGTGGCGGCAGTTCGATCAGGTGGTGTCTACAGTGATGTAACTAAAGAGATCCTTCACTCATCAAATAAAAGAGAAATGTCCCACAAAACAATGTTATAGAACCAAACGACAGTAACATGGTAACTGTCTTTGGTAATTTATATGAGGAAAAAAATACTGCAGTTATAAGTGGAGAAGTGTCTGTCCTCCCGCCGGTCCTACCCACTCTTCCTCACATTTCTGCCCGAAAAACAGCTTCTGTCCCTGGCAAAAAAAAAACGTCAACTCACCAAGTGTTTGTCTCCTTCCACTATTGTGTTGTTGGAGTTACTGTCTTGAAAATCACTAAAATGGTCAGCCCTCCTAACCGAGACTTCCCCGCGAGTCAGAGAGTCAGACAGCATCCTGTTTACTGATGGTGATTATGTAATTATATAATTTAGAAAAAAACTAAAGGTGCCACTGCCCAGGATGCATGGTGCTGCTTGGTTCTGTGTGAACAACAACGGCAGAGAATTGGCGGACCGGAGATGATGCGGTGACTCTGTGTGAAAAGGGCTTCTGTCTCTTGTTCCTGCTCCATGTAACTTCGGTGAGAGGGCGTTACATACATGTCCCCTTCAGCATACAAGTGTTCAGCACATCACATTGTTCTGATGTCATGAGTTTTGTTTGCAGTCAGCACGTACATTAAATCTGACAAACACACCTGGGATTGTATTTATCACAGTGGTGTTGCCAAATTACATTAAAAGACAATTTCTACATAATGTTGCTTTAATCATTCAGTCATACACTAATGTTTTGTGGTTATAAGCTATGAATAGCAACTTTTTTTTGTAAATTGTAGATAAAAATCCCTTTGACCATGGATAGGGCAGCAGGAGGTGAACTTTAATAACTCCTCAAATAAATGGAATCATAAACACCATGGTATGGAATTGTTCAAAACGTCCAATAATCAATGTATCAAGCATCAATGGTTACATGTATAAACCCATTCATGTAGCCTCTCTACAGGAGTGCTTAGTTAAAAAGGGGCACCTTTAATAATACCATGACACTGAAATTGAAGCCAGTGAGAGAGATAACGAGCTCTTCTCTCTGCCTCCTCTAAACATCTTCCAGAGAGAACGCGTCATTAAAGTTTTTACTGAGCCCTTCTTTAGTCGCGTCAGATCTTGTCTACATTACAACATACTACAACTTACTACATGTGGACCAATACTGGTGACCAACGGTAGTTTAGTTCCTACTGAGGCTGTCACAATCGGATGTTCACTCCTGCATGTCGCTCCTCTTCATTTGAGGATGATGTCAAAGCGCTTAATCCACACAAAGATTAGCGAGGCGGGATTTAACCAAACCCGGTCCCCGCTCTTATATTTCAGACAAACACCACTAACGGCTGTATAAACCATAGAAACCCCATTCCAAGTCGGTCAGCGCACCACCGAAAAACTTCGCAGCTGTGTGGTTCATGTCACTGACCGGAGAGTCCGGAGAGATGACCATTAGTTGAGCCGCATGCCTCGGATGCGCCTGTGCGTCTTTTGCGCATCGAATTTCGCAAACTAAACCAAGCGTGACAGGGAGCTGCGCTGTTTTTATTCAGCATCAGTAATCTTAGAGAACTATATAAATATAAAAATACCTAAAACAATGTTCATATTTTGCACTTAAGAGTTGGTGATGGGGATGGCTCCTCATGCTGGTACAATATTCGACAAGGCTTTAGAGTGGGCTAATAATGATTAATCAGCTGTGGATGACGCGTCAACATGTCCAAATAACAAGAGTGAAGTATCGTGATGAATCATAGAAACACTTACTGTCTCCAACAATGGCTTTAAGTCCGAGTGGTGCCATGGTGAGTCTCTGCTGCGCGTCCACCGTTCAACGCAACTGACCGCTGCCACAGCGCCCGTCAACTAACAAGAATAAGCCACACACTTCCGTTCTAATTGATTACAAAATAAAAGTCTTACTTTAGGTACGTATAAGCCCAGTGGTGCTAAGAGAAGTCAAATAAGAATACACACAATGCAATGCACCACATATAAAGGGCAGACTGTGTGGCACAGAGCCAAATGTGCATATGCAAATCAATCCGCGTGTGGCTGCCGCCTGAAACCACTCATGTGAATCTGATGATGAATCAGACGGCGACGAAACAAAAGTTTCAGATGATCGTTTACAAGGTTTTCTTTTGAACTCTACATTACTGAACCGGAAGCTGAATATCTGCTTCTCGGTTCGGAATTACTGTCTACATTTTTATTCGTTTTTTGATTTAAAAAAAAAAAAAGCACAATGAAAGTCAATGGGCGCATATTTAATCGTTTTTATTTATTTTTTTGTTTGTTGATACTTTCATATTTACATCACAGTCATGTGGTCTATATGAGACCTCCATGGTGCAGCTGTTGGAGGATGATCTGACGTTTCTTGAAATGTATAACGCAAAGCGCAGAGTGGGACAGACAGCAGCCTTCAGAAGGGGCGCACTGCTGGTAATGGTAGAAACACAGAGTGTCCATGAGAGGGCAGCAGAGGAGAGGCAGACACCGGATCAGCTCCCTGTGAGAGGAGGGCCGAGGCAAAGCGCTGAGATCTCTCGGAGGAAAACACTCCGTTTAGAGAAATGTTACATTATTCATTAATGTTGGCAGTTTCATCCAACTCCATATACAATTCTTCATATACGCCCTTCAGCAGACAGGATGTCGGAGAGCTGGAAATTCTGCTGTGTTTTTTTTTTTACCCCGGTCTTAAATTTAGCTACTTCACTTTCCCTGAAAAGGAAAATAATTTGAAATAAATCCAAAAATAAATACTGAACAGTGTTGAACAAATAAATGGATCAATAGTAAAATGGAGAAATAGAAGAGGGCTTTGTCAAATTAATAGAAAGGTAAATAAAAACAGAAATATTGATTCTATGTGACATTTGATAAATTAATGAATGTTTACATTTTTTATATTACTTTTATACATTAAGTTGCATTGGTTGGTATGTTGAGCCATTTATTTATTTATTTATTTTTGATTTTGTCCAGTTCAGTCCTCCATATAAGTATGGTTAACAATTTCGATAAAATATATTTTTTTAAATCAATAAAAAATCCAAACGATTCAAACAGTTATGTTCTGGTGTTACTGTTGTGGGAGAATCAGATTTACGACCTGAATAATTTCCTACATTTTGGCTACAGCGCTGCAAAAGACATATTTTGGATTCGGTGCTCGTGCCTGCCGTTATTCCCATGTTACGTGAACGCACCGCGGCCGGAAGGTGGGAGTTCGTCTCCAACTTTAAAGAGGGTGTGTCCCTCCGAGAAATAGGCCGTCAGTTTGTTAGGCAGCCAACTTTCTTGTGTTGTCCCTACCTCTGCTGCCGGAGTGTAGCCAAACCGCCCGTCTTCAGCTCGTTGCGCTCACGTATGTTGGAGAGGAGCTGAGGGGCTTTTTACAGGATCTCAGTCTCTTTGTTTTAAGCACTTTTTGTACACCAGTGGAGTCAGTCTGGGTCTGTGAGAGTCAACGACTATGGGGGACGTGATTTCCAGTCACCTGGATGAAGCCAAGCGGGAGATTATCACAGGTGAGGCGTTGTGTGGAGGTTTGTTTGGTGCGTGCTGCTGTGGCGTTTTGGCACGTGTGCGTTTTTACGCAGCGGCCACGCACTATCAGGACATTCTGTATCATCTTGGAGAAATGAAATCAGTCATATTGCCCAGATGTGAGTGTGACGGTGTCTTTTGGAGAATGCTCTAATCGCCTGTGGTGTCGTTATTGGTCTACTGTTGCCGTTCACGTGAAGGTGTTGTGGATGTAAGCAGGACAGCATTTTCTAACACTGGGTCATAAGTGTGAACAGTCCCCTCCCCACCTCCGCAGATCCTTTCAAAGAGACCTGAAGACAGTCGGACATATTGATTTGATGAGGTTTATGTCATTCCTCTGTTCAGTCACCACCTACTAGAAGGTCCAGCAGCTTGTCACTCTGCCACAAAGGACTCTGTTCAGAGGAAAATGATCATGTTCAAACTGGGCTTGATCTGTCCTGAACTGTTGCATGTGGGCACTAAAAGGGGAAAACTGACTGGTAGCCAAGATATCTGCCTGGCAGTTCTCAGACTTACCAAAGCACGATAGGAGAAGGTAGAGGCTGCACCCTTATAAGCCTCAGCTCTTACAAATGGCCATTTGACATGTTATTTGACCTGTCAGGACTTGTTCAGTTAAAACTGAAGTCAGACTTCTGTAATACCTCTTACTTCGTAAAGAACACAAGTTACAGAAGTAAAGGCTTGACAAAAAACCAGGTACAGGCAATGCAGGAGCCGGGTTTTGTTTGTATAGACGTTGGGCTTTTTCACTTTGAATACTGTTTAACATGCACAGAAATGTAACCTAACACGACCGAGAAAAGGCAAAAACCCAAAAATCAGGATATGACCTCTTTAACTGAAGCAGCCAGAGAGCTGAGAAGCTGACGCTATGCCGCGGAGCTCATTGAGATAATGGAGCTTTGGACTAAAAGGAAAGCTCTTGTAATTTTAAGTGATTTTGTGTTTTATTCTCAAGTAACCAGTTGGTGGCCGGTGAATGGGTGTCGGCCCATCAAAAGCCAACTGAACCGAAACTTGCATCCCTAAATAGAATACAAATACAACGCACAGCCAGTTGGGGTCCCAAACCATGTTTCTCTGGGGCTTGAGGGTTTGATTTGCTCCTGCCCAGGCCTGCTTACTGCCCAATTCTTTAACATTTTCATACTTTAATGAGCAAATACTTACTTTCTCCAATTTCAAATGATGGCCTGTTGGCCTTCCTAGCCCTGCAGATCCACGTTTCTTTCTGTGTTAAATTGACATTCCAACCTTGATTTCTTTATCAAGTTTTAGCACACATGCAGCCGACTACCTCTCAGGGAGAAATGGAGAGAGAAAGCTCTGTTAGACACCAAGCATCATCTTTATAATGCCCTCAATCTGCCAATTCAGAGGTACATACTCAAACCTGTGGGTGTTCATTAAACTACGCACACAGACACACACACACACACATATCTGATGTGGAATCTGAGGAATGCATGAAAAAGTGTGTGTCTATGTGGCTGGATGGGAATGTCCTCCATGCTTTGAGCTGCACAGCAAGCGCCCCACAGTCTCAGTGAAGTGCCCGGATTTATCATTAAAGCATGACACACACACACACACACACACACACACACACACACACACACATTTCACTCATTTTGTTAATTCCTGATGCATTCAGAGGGCACTGAACAACTTTGCTGCTGTGTGTGTGTGTGTGGTAATGACTTCTTTTCAGACTAGAGGTAATCATGTTAAGAGATAGCTTCATTATTCAGTTCCATTGTATTAAGGCAAAGATTTATGGCCAGTTGATGAATGGGCCACACCTTCCTGTTTTCATCTAACTGTTCAAGCCTCGCCTTGATGGCTGATAAGAATAACTGTGGGAGTCCCAGAGCAGAGTCATAAGTAACCAGCAGGCAGTGTGTTCCACTTCCCAGATAACTTTCAGCATTAGGTCATCGTTACAGGGCGATGTGAGGGCGTGTTCAGGGTGGAAACGATCACATGATCAACCTCTCACTTCCCCTTGGAGTGCATGAGTGCCCTTGTTCAAGCCAGGCTTACATGTGTACTTTTTTTTTCCATTGAAAACTGACATTTAAGATCAACCAGTCAGTGGAGCTTAAAAAATCATATTTTTCTGAATGTTTTGATCTGGTAATGGTCAATATTCATTGGCTGCTAAAAAAAAATTTCGAAGGTACCGTCCATGAGAATAGATCATTATTTACTAGGGCTGTCAACATATTGTTTATTTCAATTAATTATCATAGAAAAAATAACACTCATCTCGCTTTATGACACCTTTGGACCAGCGTCTTTGTAAACATGATGGAGGCAGATGACTTAATGCCACTGAGCATAGCCTCGACGTGCACCTGCTCAGAAATGTAAATGCACGTCACAGTGATGCAGACCACAAGAACTGTGATTGGTCCACTTGAAAGCATTGCATTATTCAGTTTTTCCTTTTGTGCTTGGCAACAGTTCTAATAACGGAGGTTGTGACTTGTAGTTTCCCCATTAAACACACTGGATTCTTCTACAGCTATGGCTGGCTGCTGCTCTGCTTGGATTATTCTCCTCCTCCGGAGCCTCTCTGGAGGAGGAGTCTCTGGGCACGAAGGGGCAGACAGGCTGCCCTTTAACAAGGATCCCAGTGGCAAACGCTGTCTTTACAGTCATGTTTGTACGGAGCTGCCGGCCTCCCTGCAGGCACTCTGCCTATCTGCTCTCTCTAGTCCAGAGACACAGCTGTGAGTTGGTGTGTTTTTAAAGGGGAAAGTCAGCTCACAATCCTCTCACAGCGCCATCAACGCAAACACACCAGCACACATGTATAAATGCTTATTGCGGTGTAGGCTACTTAAGCTCTGCGTAGAGCCGACATGCAACCATAAGTCAGCCTCTGTTGTAACAACAGAAGCCAAACTTTGGTGGATGACTTAAAAGTCCCAGATTCTACTGCAAGCCATCCCATTTTAGTGACAGCTTAAAGCTGTAGTCTGAAACAATTTGTTTGCTATATTTGCTAAAATTGTCATTATGATCTGACAGTAGAATGAGATACAGGTCAGCTGTGTACAAACCCACTGTCTGTGGCTCCACCCAGTGGCCGTGACTTGATTTGCAAGAATCCACCGCTCCCGAATCAACACAACCAATCAGAGCCAAGGACACACTTGCAGTGCCCCTTCCCCGAACAGCGCCTGCTTTTCACCTGGTCAGAACTGTTAACAATGGCGTGACTACATATATAATATTTACAGTATCTCACAAAAGTGAGTACACCCCTCACATTTCTGTAAATATTTTATTATATCTTTTTATTGGACAACACTGAAGAAATACCACTTTGATACAATGTAAAGTAGTCAGTGTACAGCTTGTATAACAGTGTAAATTCGCTGTCCCTCTCAAAATAACTCAACACATTAATTATGTCTGAATCGCTGGCAACAAAAGTGAGTACAACAATTCACTCCTTCACTCAACTTAATACAGAGAAATGTCCCACAAAGCAACGTTACATGACCAAACAAAAGTAACGTAGTAACTGTAACTGTCTTTGGCAACTTATATGGGGAAAAAAATACCGCGGATAAACGTGGAGAAGCTTCTGTCCTCCCGCCTGTCCTACAGACTCTTTATCACATTTCTGCCCGGAAAACAGTGTCTGTCACCGGCAAAAAACGTAAACTCACGGAGTGTTTGTAATAAAAATAAATCACCGCGACGGTCAGCCTCCGTCCCTGCGAGTGAGGGAGTCAGATTGACTTTTTAGGAGCTGCGGCGCCGGCTTTCTGTGTGAATTCACGGCGGTTCGTCTGTAAGGAGTTGCTTCGCTCTGTGTGAATCACCATTGGTGGAGAATTGGCGAACCGCGGCTGCGGCTTTTATGCGTCTTCTCCTGTGTGAATGGGGCTAGTATGTCACAGTACATGTTGGCATTCATGGTTCCCTCAATGAGCTGTAGCTTCCCAGTGCTGGCAGCACTCATGCAGCCCCAGACCATGACACCCCCACCACCAAGCTTGACTGTAGGCAAGCCACACTTGTCTTTGTACTTCTCATGTGGTTGCCGCCACACACGCTTGACACCATCTGAACCAAATAAGTTTATCTTGGTCTCATCAGACCACAGGCCTCGCCCTGTTTGAATTACCTTCTTGATCATAGTATGCATTCAAAAGTGGAGCAGTATTCACTTGGTCAGTGGGAGAGAGGCCAGGAAACAGGACATCCTAAAATGTGGACATCCACAGTGTTTTTCCTTGTTTTTCTCTGTTGTATGTCGCAGGCTTTAGAGGGACTCTCAGGTGGCCAACTGACTGGCTCTCTGTGGCCTGGTGAGGTGTGGCAGTCCTCACCCTCAACACACACCCTGCTCAGCACAGAGAGGCCTGTTTTTAAACTGGTTCAGATAGCGGAAATACCTGCTGCTGCGTCCCCACAATATATACACATACACTTGTGCTGGAGGTAAAGCTGGTCTGAAAGTAGACATGAGGTTGACCCCAACAAACAGAGTTACAGAAGGTTTCTGGTGAGGAGGGGGAAGTTGTTGGGGTGTTGGCTTCATAAAACCATCATAAATATTGGCTGGTTTAATCAGGCCTCAGGTCGTGTTGTTACGGTCCTGGAATTTTTAACTTCAATACAGTACCGTAAAAAAAATGGCGACATTCGATACCATATATGATACCATTGGAAAAAGTTAGAAAAGGTATTGAAAGATGAATATAATGAGGCTTGTGTGGACAGTACAGCGCCGCATGTGTGAAGAGAGGTGAGTAAAATAAATGCAGCTCGTACTGGAGCGTCGGTACCTTTTTAAAAAAAAGACGATTATTGAAGCAGATTCAAATATTCAGGCTTTATGTTTCAAAATTTCAATATTTTTGACAACACTACTTTCAAGTTTAGCCTATAAAGTTAAGTCAGGATAGCTAGCCTCATGTATGCCTTCAGATGCTGAAGCCTCTTCCTGCTACCACATTACTGTTGTTTGGTCCTGTAACATTACTTTGTGGGATGAAGTGTGGGACTATTCCTCATTAATTTTATGAGTGAAGAATCTGTCCAATCCACCATAAGACCATTACACTCCTGTGCCACGCTGCTGTCATTTTCCATTCATACAGACATCATCTCTGCTGTGACACTGTTACTACCCCCACTCGAGGATCAGAGGTGGGGTGAAACTGTCATCCCCTTCCACCTCTGTAACTGTAATACGGATGGCGAGGCAGAATATCAGAACAAGATTCCAGCCTTGAAAAGGATGTGTGAGCGGGCCAGGCAGTGAGATTTTATTGATACAGCACAGTAAACCCAAAGGGGGTTTCCTGTACAGGAAATGTTGGGTTCCTATGGCAAATTTCAGAGTGCCATTAATAAAGGATTAGTTAACATTGTTTTTTGACAATATGTTATTTTCTTTTTGCTCATACAGCTGAGTCAATGGTGCAGGCTTTGGTCACCAGTTGTGTTTATGTGCCTTTTGGTGTTGGGTAGGTAAACAGCTGAAAACCAAGTAGGTGACAGTGGAGTGCAGGAAAAAATACAATAATTTGCTAAATTAAGGTGTTAAAAAAATTATTTGAACAACATTTGTCATTTTTTTTTGATAATAATTCAGGTCTGCAATCTCAAGTCAGCCCAGGCCAATCTCCACACATTCACATGAGACCACACCATACCTGAACTGTTTAGTTGAAGTACTGGAAATATTCATTGAGTTGTTAAACTGGGACTGGAGGGAGTCCCACCTGACAGGAAAGGCTCTATGCAGCTCTTTATCTGTCTCCTCCTTTCCTACAAGGGTTGGTTTATTAGTTTCAAGGGACCACATCAACTCAGGAAGGATAATTGTGATATTATGATTAACGGAGTACGGTCCTGGTAGCATGTTTGTTTTAGTTTTTTTAACACTTACCAGGCCTTTTGCTTGAACGTATCTGCGCATATCTGGCTCAGAAGCAGTTCATTGCCTTTCTCCCCCAATGTGAGCCCAGAGTTGGGCTTATCTTAACAGATTTGGGGTCTTGCATCTCATACTGATCAGCAATGATGGTCCAACTCTCTGAGTCAGGTAAAAGCCTGGAGCAGAGCAGTGAAGTTTCCCTGTTGGTTGAGGTAAACTCTGAAAAACTAAACTGAACCAAAATCCTGCCCTGCCTCTAATTAGCTCAGTAAACTTGTTTAAATTGATGTCTAAATCTGTGGCCATTTGGTGCCCTAGATCCTTGCACAAGACTGTGTTCAGCTCTGATGGGAACACAGTCGAAATTTATGAGTCAGACCATGGGTCTATCTCAGAGGAATGTTTTTGTTAAGGCACTGTGGAGAAATAGAGGCGGGGGGGGGGGGGGTGTTCTGTTGTGGGTCCGGTAAACAGCAGTCTCTGAGCTCTCAAGCCAACTCTGATCAGATCTCTGTCATCAAAATGTGCTAAAGTCATCAGGGTGTCAGCGATAAGACAAGCTGCCATGTAAAGGAAATGTGGTGTTGATTGGATCAGATTACCACAGCGACAGCCCTCATCATTAGCACTGATAGCTGGCCTCAGCACTGCAGAGGCCACCTCGACAATTAGTCTGGTTGTTGGGTGCAGCACAACAAGGAGTCAGCTCGATTCAAAGCCGCAGCAGCTTCCTCATGTGTTCTTCCAGCCTTATATTTGTTCGTCTGTTCTGTGCCTGTACAGAGCTGAGAAGTGGGAAGAGATGCAGGCCTGGACATTTTGTTTACCACTATACATTTCAGTTACTGATTTTTAACGATATCGTCCGTGTTCCTGAACATAGAACAGAAAATAGGTTCATGTTGCCACCATCAGTTTCAATTGTTTCCACTCTTTGTTTTGGAGAAAACGTGTTTTCCTGCAGTTGATTTGCTACAACATAGTCTCATTGAACCAAAAATATTTTTCACATCTCATAATAGCACTGAAGATCTCCAATGTTTTGTGCCGCTTAATTCAGCAAAGCATCTTTCACTCCCAGTCTGTCAAGCCCCCCACCCCACCCCACCCCCCACACACCCCCACACCCCCTGCTCTACAGGAACACACACACACATACTCCAGTTCATGGCCCCATGAGTTATGTTGCCTCCCCCTTTTATCAGAGCAACATGCTACTGACTCTTCGTTACATGTCTGTTCCCGGCAAAAAACTGTCTCCTTCCACTACTGTGTTTTTGTAGTTAATGTCTTGAAAAAAATACTGCAATGGTCAGCCCTCCTAATGTTAATTTGATGTTTTAGTTTGCAGTCTATCCAACCCTGTCCAACCTACCTAATGTTAGCTGGTAATTGTATTCCTTGGTCTGTTTTATTTACCAGCCATTTCCAGCCCTGTTCTGTGACTCTGTGCCTGAGAACTGTAACACTAAATACAGCTCATGTTATTTATTATGTTGGATAAGCACGAATGGGTAATGGTGTTTATGAACTGCAGCTCAGAAAAGATGTGTATATACACACATAACTAGATTGATAATGACTGTTGCCTTAAGGCTTGAGTTAATAGTGTATAGCCAAAGCTGTATTGTGAATTGCGATAATCAAATAACTAATTACCGGGCAGAAGAGCAAAAGCTTGGAGTTAGAGTTTAGTATTTTCCATATTTAAAATGTTTTGATTTATGGCATTAATGACACTTCATGGAGTGCACCAGATTGGTGCATTTCACTTTAAAATGTGCACATTTCTTTTTAAAGGCACTCCCTAACAGGGCCTGGGGTCCACCCACCACAGTCTCATGATATCCTCAGGGAAACTCTGATACCATAATGCTCCTTAGGAATCACACTTTAATTATCTCCTGTAATGTTATGACCACAGCTTGCATTCCATTGCATTTGTAGACTCTGCAGGTTGGGTTTTTAATTTTAGGCGTCCTGTATGGGCCCTCTCAGCCCGCCCAGTAAGACATCTCCCTGATAGTCCTCACGCATCCTCACATTGTTGTGAGAGGGCACTTTATTGCAGCTTCTCTTTTTTTAGCCATATATTCTGCTTAGTCATCAGAGATGTTCTCAGTTGGGAATTTGATGGTCAGTAGAAATACTGAGAAGTTTGCTGACGTGTACTATTGGGACTAGGACAGTTTAATAAGGGCCGCATCATCTTTTAGTGTATCTCCTGCTGTCTTCAGTTGTTTGACATGAACGAGATCTTTGAATCTCTGATGTGGTCTGGTTGTTATGTGATTACACTGACCGGCTTTTCCAAAAGAAGCATGTCAAGCATAGAACAAGCTGCTGTCAGTCTTTCCAGATGGATGAAACTGAAGATTGGAGTTCAGAAGCTGGCTGCTAGTTACAGTCAGTGTTGGGAAAGTTCACTTTCTACATGAACTAGTTCAAAGTTCAGTTCACAAATTTTAAAATGAACTAGTTCAGTTCATAGTTCATAATTCAAAAATTTGAACTAAGTTCACAGTTCCAAAAAAGAACTAGTTCATTGTTCTTTTTTTTTTCAATGTATTGATGCAAGCTATTATTTTTCAAAATTATTGCCACAGCCCACATAGAACCACAGTTCCAGTTTTAACACTGAAGTTGCAGCTCTCCCACAATATACTGCAAAACCAGGTTGTCCAGCTGCGGCTGGGAGATGAAGACAGCGGAGCCGCTACTGTACTCCGTTAATGTGATCTGAGGGGTAGAGGATCTGTTTTGGCTCGCTGTGGCTGTTTTTTTTGTTTTTTTTTATTCACTTGCACAGACCTTAGTTAGTTTAAACTAGTTTAGTTTACTAGTTAGTTAACTAGTTAACTAGTTAGTTTAATGTGCCGTTTCAGGTTTGTGGTACAGGATAGAGTACAAATAAAAAATAAAAAAAAAAATACATAAATAAGTAAATAAATAATAAATAATTTTAAAGAAAAGAAGAAGAAGAAAGGGAAAAATAAAATAATAAATTGATAGACAGTTCATACAGTAGCTTCAGGGAAAAACGTTTCATAATGACTCAGTAAGGTATTACTTTTTTCTGTTATTCAACAAAATCAGAGATTTAAGCAAAGGGCTCAGTTCCAGGAGAAAAGGAGCAAATTTAGGTAGTTATTTTGCAAATTTTTGTTTGAGAATAGAACATTTTAGATAGGATAACAACGTTCATCATGTGTTCAAGAGCATTATCTTCTAGGTTAATATAGTAGCAAATAACATGTTTCAGGGAAAGAGAATGGACAGAGTTAGCAGCATCAAAAAAATGAGATTCAACAACACTCCAAAACTTTTTAGATCTATCACTTTAAAAAAACAGATGTTAAGCCTTCATTTGTAGTGGCTGTGGTGGCTGGTGTTGCCAGCAGGGGTGCCGCCAGGGGGGGAAAGGTTAGGACAATTCCAAGGGCCCGGCACTGACAGGGGGCCCTTTGAGACATGGGCAGCCTATACAAGGGCCCAACTAGATTTTTTTTCATGGGGCCCAAAATCCCTGGCGGCGCCCCTGGTTGCCAGTAGCCCTTTGTAGATAGAAAATGCGGCACATTTGCTCCAAGGTAAGGACGGCAATGTGCCGGCCTGTCTTTCTAAAACCGAGTTGTAATATTCCTCCTTTTTCAAAAGCTGCCTCTGAGGTAGGCGTAAACATGTGACGTGACGTGAAGCTTGAAGTTGGGCTGTGAGCAGTTGACAACGAATTTGACTTCAAAATAAGAGCTTTACATTTCACCCCGTTGGAGTTTAGAACTGGGTTCTTCGCGGGGGGCTTTTAATTTGAAAGTAGCGACCGTCCTTAGCCTGCCGTCACAACATCAAGCTAACACAACCAAACAGCTACAGACGCTAGCATCTCCTGGATCTCAGCGACAATTGTTCATCTTAATGTCCGCGGATGAAGTGATGGACTGACTGCTGTGATCAGCTGTTTCTTGGTTTTAAAACTGTTATGTCTGTTCAGGACGAATTATTCTGTGTTCGTTTGGTAATGCTTCACTGCGTGTTTGGTATGCAGCTGTTTCTGTCTGAAATAGTTAAGTTTCGTTTTGACCGAAAATGAAGCGAGTTGCATGCATAAACCTCTCGTCCAGCGTCCCTTTTATATACAACAGCCAGATTGGGTGTTTTTCTGCTACATATTAAGGCCTGTTCACGGTGTGTTGTAGCCGGTTTTTGCCTGGAAGGCTCGATGGGAATCTGGCACTGTCTTCACAAGCGCCGTTCACAAACGCCAGAATGAACGCGCTCACAATAACGTTCATCAGGCAGAATACAGTACGTTCAGTTCACGTTCACCCAAAATATGAAGGAGTTCATGAACGATCGTTCATTGAACGCGTTCAGGCACAACACTGGTTACAAATACTAGTATAGATATATGTATCCCTTGACTGAATGGGCTGTCAGACAGTGTGATCAGGGAAGAGTCTGATGGTGTTATTGAAACAGGGATTGCACAATGATGAAGACTAAAATTCTAAATTTCAACTCAGACCTGCTAGGGTCAGGGAGGAGGGAGTTCACACAGGCTTTCTCATGCAGTCATAATCATATGGAGCTTAGTGCTGTGTGACTAAGCTGAGAGTCATACACATACAGATGATGGCATTGTTTCTGTCTGCTGCGTGTATTGCATGAGTCAGCACTGACATTGTTTCCTGGACCCCCACCTATGATGCACTTGCGCCACAGTGCCCTGGCCCCTCCCACCCAAAGGGTGGAAATAGTTGGGAAGGGCACACGTGTTTTGAGAGGTGCAGTCCTCACCAAGATCACTGCAAGGACAGACTGTAGTCTTGACAGCTGATAACATTCTCAGGAGTTGGGCTTGATTAAAATGTGTCTGTAGTCTGACATGTGTTGGTGTTGTGTTGGAGACACAATGAGCATTATGGGTTTGATATTTTTCAAATACCAACACTTATTAATTAAGCGCATGCTCAGATTTCGGAATTTATTTTTTACTTGGCACTCGTACAGTTTTTGAATTTAAATCTTGTATCTTTCACCTCATTTATAGAGTTGTAGTACAGCCATTTGTGTCCAGGCAACTTCTGCCATTTAAGACTCTCTTTAATTAGGTGAATAATGCGTAACATTCACTCCCACTTCACATTGAAATTAGCATTCCTGACACAGCTATTTGTTTCATTGTCATGCGCATGTGTGCACTAAGTCTGGAAATGTGAAGCATTGTGTCTGTATTTAAACGATCGGCATCTCTTGCCCGTCTCTATGACTGGTGGCTTGTTTGAAGCTGTAGTTGCCTCTCTCGTGTAATTTCTGGAATCTCCCATTCAACGTATGTTACACAAGTGACATAGCTGAATAATGTTTTAAGACAGAGCAGTGTCGCTCCCTAAACCTAATCAAATCATAACTGATTGGCAACATTAATAACAATCAGTAAGTAATAATATGAACTGTCCGTCTGCATGCTTTACTTTTATAGTCTGACCAGATGTTGCACGTAGTTTTTGTGCCTAACTTGATTGTAGGGCCCTTTCATGTGCAAAACTGTGCTAGAAGGGGATGTCCTAGTTGCAGTTTGAAGCTCAAGATCACTGACCAGGCTGCCATATGAGTTGGGAGTGAGAATGTGTCAGGGAAAATACATGTACTCGGGCATTAATGTATTTTTGAAAACTATAATAGTGCTATCCAAGCTAACAGTGCATGCCAGCCTACATCCAGTTTAGTTAAAATTACCCTAACCCTGTCTAAAAAAATGTGGGTCTGGACTTTCTCCTCACTCCATCTCTCATTTTCTTAGCTAAGGGTCACATTCCTCTTGAGACTTCCTGTCTGACCCAGAAAACAATTCGCTGTTGCTTTTTTTCATGACAGTGTGCCTGTGCAGGAGCTATGGTACAGTCAGTCACACCGCTGATTTTTAGGGAATAAAATCTGTATGTAGCCTGAGAGCTACATCCAGAGATTTGTACAAGAGCATGGAAGCAAGAATGTCTACACTTGAAGACATCATGTCATTAATTGTTAGCTTTCACTTTATTTGTTAACTTCTGACACAGCGGCAATCCTTTGGACGTAACTCTCCTCTATTGACGTCTTTCATGAAGTGTGAGACATTCTTTGTGGGAGAGAGTGAAGCAGGAGGCGACTGACTCAGACTGGCGGGATGTGTAAGAGAGGCACTTCACTCTTTGGTCACCAGGATGTTTATTCAGGATAGTTTGCTTTAATCATCACAGTTTAAACAATGATGTTGGCTCTTTTTACCTGTATCCATTGAGTGTTATTCAAAATGTTGTTCAGTGACTTTCTACTTACTAAGGAGCTTTCCCGGCTTTTTTCTGACCACCTGTCAGAATTTCTTTATGAACCAGTTATTGATGAAGCAAACTGATATATTGTCCAAGTCTTTTCTTTTGTCATGTCTGGATTCAGATAGACTACTATTTGTCTTTGAGTTTACAAGCAAGTGAACAAAGCTGTTTTTGTTACCCAGGAGTAAAGTACAGTGTACTCTATTGGGCCTTATTTGCCTCATTAGCCTCATTACATTGTTGGCAAAGGTGTGTTTTTCAATGTGTGTGCTTTATCATTAAAAGTAGGACCTATTCAACAACACTTGCATGGTCTGTTTTTGCTCCATACGAGCGGATGACACATCTGAGTCAGGGCAAGTCACTTGATTTGGATTCACCTACAGTAGCCATAACGTGTCTTCCATCGCTATTTCTATCCATGCACAGAGAGAGGTTAAGTAGTGTAAACATTCCTTTCACAGGTGTACAGTGTAAGAGGTTAGTCATGTGAAGGCCAATCAGTGCTCCAGCACACACTAGTGACGTGGGCTCACTGATAAAGCACAAAAAGAGTGGTGTGATGTGGCACATTTTACACTTGTCAAGTCTGTGTTTGACTTTCACCTTCAAATGTTCCCACATGAATAACTCTAGGCTCTCAGGTTACTGGACTTGGTGGGTGTGCATTGGTGAGAGAGAAAGTTTGTCTAGTTGTATTCCTACAAGTTAAACCTTGGTTGTGAGTTGTTTGTTATTTAAGGTTTGAATTAGGTTTAGGTTAGAGTTAAGTTTAGGTTTACATTAGGTTTAGCCATGAGGCATAGTTGTGATGGATAAGGTTCAGGCAAGGCTTAGGGTTATAGCCATATATCGGCCAATGCAATGATCCCTCAAATGTGGTTATCAAACACTTTTGACAAAAACATAGTGCCTTTAAAAAGTAGGGATGTGTCTATCCAATATTCAGTATGGGTATTGGTCAGATATTTGCCGAAATCCCTGGATCAGATATCTGAGAGGGGGAAATATATAATCTGATTCATTAGTCTAAACTCTTCCATAAAGTCTTAAATTACGTGCATCATGCTGTAAAGCCAGCAGCATGTGTAACGTGACTAGCTGGAGTGAGCTTGAGTAAGACTCATGTCAGCTGTGTGGATTTACTTTAAGCTAACAGGTAGAAAAAAGCAAACAGCTGATTGCAATTTATGCAAAGGAAATTGAAGAGTCACTCTGTGAAAAGGTAATTGAATAGTATAAGTCAAGGGATGGATACAAAAACATTTCCAATGTAGGAGACTGATTAGGGAGGCCTCCAAGACAGCTATGACTGTTCTGGAGGAGTTAAAAGCTTCAGCAGCTGAGCTGGGAGAGACCGCTAACAACAACTGTTGCCCAGGTTCTTCACCAGGCAAAGCTTAATGGGAGAGAGGCAAATAGAAAGCCACTGTTAAAGACAGCTCATTAAATCTCAACTAGAGTTCACCCAAAGGCATGTGGGAGACTCCAAGGTCAAGTGGAAGAAGGTTCTTTGGTCTGATGAGACCAAAATGGAGCTTTTTGGCCATCAGACTTAACGCTATGTTTGGTGGACACAAAACACTGCACATCAACACAAAAACACCATCCCCACTGTGAAGCATATTGGTGGCAGCATCGTGCTGTGGGGACGCTTCTCTGCAGCAGGCCCTGGAAGGCTTGTAAAGGTAGACAGTAAAATCAAAACATGATTCAGTCAAACTATGTATGTGTATGTTATATACAGTAACCCTAAAATGGTCTGAAGACAACAAGGGGAATGTTGGTCTGAAGACAGCAAGGTGAATGTTCTAGAGTGGCCAAGTCAAAGCCCAGACCTCAATCCAATAGAGAATTTGTGGCTGGACTTGAAATGGGCTGTTCATGCCCGATCCCCATGCAACATGACAGAGCTGGAGCAGTTTTGTAAAGAAGAATGGAGTAAAATTGCAGCGTGCAGATGTCCAAGCTTGATTGAGACCAGTGCTGTAATTTGATGGCCCTCAGTGTTGAAGGGGCTGGATACTTATGCAATCACTCATTTGACCTTATATATATTTTATAATTTTTTTTTTTCTTAATGAATTTTTTTTTTAATCGAAGAAAAAAGCCAAATTATAGTGACCATGTTTCTATTATAAAAGCAATAAAGCAGGAAAATATTCAAGGGGTGAATAATTTTTAGGCACTGTACTGAGGGCAGGATATTTAACAGTTATACTGAAAACTTTACAGTCTAAAATAACAGCACTGCAAACTTGATACACACACTTTCTAGTGTGTGTGTGCGTGCGTGCGTGCGTGCGTGCGTGCATACGTGCGCATGTTCAAATGAATGTTGAAAGTCCACATATGTCACAGCCTGAAGCTGAATGCTCACTGTGCTCATTGTTTCAAGCACCATGTGAAACACAATAAACATTATAGTCATTGTATTATTAACAATGTGTGTTTGTATGTTTCAGCTCAGACTGGGGAGGTGATGGGGAAGTTTGGGCATCTGTATGAGCAGCAGTATGCAGTGGCTCTCTTTAATGAAGTCCGCTTTGACATAGAAGGAGGAGGCAGCCCTCAACCCCAACTACTACATCGCAAGGTATAATATCCTCTTCCACTTCCACTTCCTCTGCTCCACTCTGCATGAACTCAACAGCAGAACTTCCGACAATCTGACAAAATGTTTTCTAAACTTTTTGAAATAAACAACTGAACACAACTGTATATAAGGGCACTTCTGCCCAGAAAGGAGTGTGTGTCCAACACACCTTCTACCAGCCTGTGCATTATACTATCACCATCATGTCATTGAATTGAAATGCGTTTGACACACAGATTCCACTGGAGAACAAGTCCATCTTCTCCGGCTCACTCTTTCAGTACCTGGATGAGAATAAGAAATGGAGGAACCGCTTCTTCTTCGTCCCAGACTCCTACAACATCAGTTACTATGACAACAAAGCGGTAAGAAGAACATAAGTGTACAGACTGTTTCATAGGATGCTTGTTTCCCTAACTGTCCAACATGATAACTCTGCCCCATGTCTTCACTGCCAGGCTCATGACAGGCACCTCCATCCCAAAGGAACCATCAACTGTGCCGGCTACAAAGTTCTGACATCTATTGAGCAATACATGGATCTGATCAGCAACTGCCTGCCTGGTGAGGCGGAGGATGGGATGGGAGAGAAGGGGAGGGGATCCTCAGCTGCAACAATTCATGCTGATCATTTTAAGCAGATTTTTTATTCTATTCCATTTTTCATGACCAGAGAAAATGTCATGATTTCATTAATATTTCTATTATTATTTCTAATAATAGCTCCCAAAAAACCCATTTGACTGAGTTGGCAATGGAAAGATAGAATGGGACAAAGGAGCGTCTGAGATATGCTTTTCTATTAAGATAAGATTATTACAGGTATCACTTACTTCGGTCATTATGGCTTCACCTTTACATCAAATGGAAAACTTAAGTAGACTCTATGAAGAGCTTAATCACCTCCTTTACTCATCCTCAAACAAACTTTATTCAAAATCACCTCTGGTTTGGTCCAAATTAATCCTCAATTCACAGAATAAGATGGGAAAATATTCCAGCTTTACATGCTGTTGTTTTCCCACTGCTGATGTTTGACTTTCTCTAGCGTCTCTCCTACTGCATACCCCTCCTGTCACTGCTTGCCATTTCTTGTCAACCCAAAAGTCATAGTCCTGGTCAGAACTGCTGTAAATCACCTCCTTACTGTATTGCCTATTTTCAAACTGACCTCCATTGGTCTTTGAGGCTATGTTCAGTCCCAGTTTGGTCTTTCAGGCTGCCAAATCTAGTTGAGCCCAGCCCTGTCTCCTATTGTGACTCTGATCCAAGGTCTTGGTCCAGACAAATGCTAGGGCCACTTGCTCCATGGCTCACTGAGTCATCAACCTATTAGCTAATGATAGCTGCACTAGCTACAGCTGAGGTTAGCAAGCAAAGAGCAGCAGCGGCTCTGGTGATATGCCGCCCTCTATGTTTTCTGGGGCTACCTTTTTAAAAAGGTGTATCATTTGTAAAACCATATTTTACAAATGATACACCTTTTAAGATTGAAGATTGATTCAGCTGTCATTATAAAACACGAGTGTAACGTTAGGGTTCAGTGTGTGTGGTGGTTTGTGCACTCTTAAGGATAAAAAAGAGCAGGGTGGAGACGGATAATTTCCTTAAGCAACACTTTACATTTTGCCGCACTTCAGCTTCACATGAACAGCAACAAACACTTCCCTGTTCTGACTTACATGTGACTGAACTAACCAATCAGAAGCTTGAAAGACTGAGGTAAATGGACAGTAACCCAAAGGTACATTCAACACATTGTTGTAGCTGTCTTATCTGTGCAACTGAAAAGATTTAAACATGACAATATGTAAATAATAACTGTAAACATAAATAAGTAAATAGTTACCTGTGTAAACATAACACTTTTTTTAAATAAATTGACTCAAGAATGAATTAAATATAAATTAGCTTAACTTCTAAACTTTACACAAGGCTCTAAAATAAATTATGTTGTAATTCTCTAAGCTACATTCACACTAACAAAAAGTTTGACAGACTAATGAATGAATAATAATTAAGTCACAACAATAGCCTTTTCTTGGTGTGATGTTGATGATGACTTCAGGAGTCTGACAGCCTAAGGAACGAAGCTGCTCTGTAGTCTGGTGGTATGACAGTGGATGCTTGTGTATCTTTTGCCATATGGCAGCAGGTGATGCTCTGTAGATGGGCAACAGTCAATGCTTTCTGTTGTTAAAAATGTTATGTGGGCTTGATTGTTGCCTGACTGCACTACATGGATTAGTAATGCTGCTGCTGAAGCCTACATTAATCTCTTGAATGCACATAGACACTCTTCATTCATTCATTATAGGATCGACAACATGCTAACCAATAATTGCTTGGTATGGTTTATGTTGTGTCAATTTTTTTCCAGGTGTGAAAGCCAAGTTGGGAAGTTCACCTTTCCTGAAGTGTGCAACCCAGTTTCCTCTGATCCTGTGGCACCCTTACGCCCGTCACTATTACTTCTGTGTGGCGACAGAGAAAGAGCAGCAGAAGTGGCATGCTGTCCTTCTGGACTGTGTCAGACATGCCAATGATGGTGAGTGAGCAACAAAAGACACACACACACACACACACAAACACATGCTTAATCCTGTGATGGACAAAAATGACTGAACACGTTTCTTAGGGTAAGATGTCCTTATGTTGGTCATTAATGCTCCAATTAGTTGACGATTTAGTTATGCAAAGCACTTTTTTGATTGTATGCTTTACAATACTTTGATAAGTTAAATGAAGTTACAAGGCGTCGGGACACATCAGCCCTCACTGATGCTCTGGGTAGGTTTATTATGAACTTGAGTCTTTTGATTAAGTCTGTGACTGCCTTGGGCTGCAAGCTGAATGGTGTGGATCAAAGCCTCCCCACATGTGGCCTCTAGAACAGTCTGTGAACTTATTTGGCAATTTGCTCTCTGTCCACTTGCCTTATTTGCTATAGAGATATTTTGTGGAAAAATTGAGATTGAAGTGAGAGCAAGAATGGCCTCATCCTGAAAGATTTCCTTCAGTGTTCTGTGTTAGAACAAAAACATTTGATGCGTTTTGATAAGAGCTTTGTGGAAATGAAAGTATCACTTTTCCACACTTATTCATAGACCTTTAAGTTCATCTAAGTTTGTAAAATGATACCTGATGATGAAACAGTTCTTTTGAATCAGAATGTCTCATCTTGTCTTACATGCTCGGCCCCAGTATTGAATCACATCTATTGCGGTGCACAGGTTTTCTTCTTTCTGAATTGTGGAGCAACTCAATCCCAGTACTTTATCCGGCCCCTCCCCATGAAGCCGTGTATTTTGGGAAACATTCCTGAAAGTAATATTTCAGATGCACTTTTCTCTAGACTCACTATCTAGTGTATTAACCAAACAAGGTTAGAAAACAAGAACAGTCTCTGCAGTCCTCCCATTGTGCATAACTGACTCCATCAGAGGACATAACTATATTCCAGACGCAGATATTCTTGCTTTCAACTATGTATTCATATGTGCTTAATGACTATCCCACCAATGTAGACAGGGATGTGTGTATTTTCATTCTTCTGTGCAGAGTTTGCCTACTTTCCGTGTGCTCGCTTTCTCCTCTGCTATTCTGGGTTCCCCGACCATCCAAACATGTACCATATATTGATTCTGCAGTCACTGCCCTTGGCAGCACTGGCCAAGATCTGATGTTGGTCCACTGGTGCATATACGCACCCACTGCTCCCTCGTAATGGGTTAAATCAGGGGTGTGATTCTTCCGGAGGGTTAGGGTTAGGGGGTTAGGGTAATCTGGCTTTCCCGATCTGAAAATGAGGCTCTGAGCTTTTTTTTCCTGGCGGTGGGGGGGTTGCGCAAGGCACGGGTTGGGTGTTGGTAAACATAATGACCGGACGCTGCTGTCAACGTTTTTTGTGCCTCTGATTCATGTCTTCATGTCACTCCGCAAGTTGTCCATTCATTTGTCACAACGGAACTTCATTCAAAGCAGAGCTCCACCAAAGGGCCTGCAATCATTGCAGAAGGTTATCAGTGTCAGCAGCAGGAAGACGATCAGCTCACCTCCCAGATCCTCGCACTGAATCACTCTTGACTGATTTAGGGACCGTCATTAAAATTACTTAGTATAAATATATTAATACAAAATAATTGCAGTTTTTTTCGATATCTTCCATGTCATGTGACCCAGTGACTCCAAACTAGCAGCAGTTTGTATTAGTAAACTGGACGAATGAGACACACCTATCTTTATTGTATTTTAGTGCTTCCTCTATTTTATATGAATATTAATATGCAGAAATTATATTATATATATATAATTATATATTTTTCTCAATAGCTTCTATGTCATGTGACCCACTGACTTCTGAAACAGATTCTGTTTCCATAAAAAATATATAATAATAAAGAAAATCATGGTAAAAAAGTGGTTAACACATTTTCAAGCAGCAATGTCAACTTCTATGCAATTTTTTTTTTTTTTTAAAATCTCACCATTAGTCATCATTTAAAGGGTTATTTTTCAAAATTTTATTCTGGGGGGGCATGCCCCCGGACCCCCTCGTGTTGCTAGGTCACTGTCTCAGAGCACCGCTGCTACAAAAAACTCTAGGGGAAACACTGTGTTCTAAGAATTTTGGACGTGTGGGGCGACCTATTTCTTTCTTAGCTGAAGCCGACAACAGGACAAAATTAAATGTAAGAGAAACATAGTGGAGTTGTATATTTTCCTGCTTTTATGTCCTTTGCCAATCACACCTATGTAAATGCACCAATACCAGATTCACTGTGTTGTACATTGTATGATAATACCATACAATGTATATGATCAGATCTTCTTTTTCTCACTTCTGTGAGGAAGTCCAATATCCAGTTGCAAAGTGTTGCACTGAAGCCCAGATTGTTTAGTGTTCCGATCAACTTCATGGGTGAGATTGTGTTGAATGCTGAGCTGAAGTCAACAAAGCACAGTAGACATGGCATCCTCTGTGGATCTGTTGTTTCTGAAAGCATACTGGTGAGGGTCCAGGCTGGCAGGGATGTTGTCTTTGGTGCTGGAGAACCGATTTCTCAAAACACTTCATCATGATGGGGATGAGAGCCACGGGGCAGTAGTCACTACAACTAGACATAGCAGATGTTTTAGGTACTGGAACGATGATTGCTGTCTTGAAGCATGATGGAACATCCTCCTGTGAAAGTGAGATGTGAACTCTGGACTGTGAAGTCTCAGCTGTATATGTAGCTGCCACAATCAGAGGTGAATGTGAAATTGACACTGGATTGCAAGTGTCAATAAGAGTAAATAAATACATTATGGTGTCAAGCCATGACATATTTACCTGGTTGCCATGGTGCTTATCTCAGATAAACACAGTGTCAGAGGTAGGACCCAGGAGGACGCTGTCACTTACAACAGAAGCTTTGTTCTAACTGCACATCTGCTGTTTACTTTAGCATAAGGCTTCATTAACTGACAGGTGCTGCAGTTCATCCACCACACCTGCACTTACAATCTCAGACACACAGTTTACATCGTAGGGTGAAACAGAAACAGACAAATAGGTGTTTGTACTAATTTATTAACACACCACACAGTCTCAGAGTGAAGATTACCAGGTACTGTTTTATGTGAGGTGTATACAGACAAAGCCAGTAGAACTGCCTGAGTGGCACTCTGTTTTCATAAGATAAGAGACTGTGATTCAGGAAGTTTCCACATCCACAATTCAAGCTACTTGTATACAATTTACAAGTCTAGAACTCAGACTGTCATGCTCCATATCAAGTTGCTGAAAAAGCCCTCTCCCAGAACCTGGAAATATACGTTTTATCAGGTTTTCATTAAATTGGCTACAACCAAAAGGATTGAAAATGGGAGCAGGTAGTTAGTGATCATTTTAGTAGGGTTGCACGATATTGAAAAGGCAGGAATAATAAAAATATGATAGAAATTAAATAGCTCCCTTAAACCATCGGAAACAATTACATTATTGACAAGTAGCAATGAAATTTACAAACAGACCAAGACTCTATTCAAATTTGGTGTAGATGTGTGCTTGAAAGATGCCCCAGAGTTCATTCAACTTGGCAACAGTCACTTGGTAACAGAGTTGTTTTCCCCACAAACCCATAACGGTTCATTTCCAATCCCTTTCACAACCACTAAAGGAAAATGACTCAAAAGCCAGCTTAGGGTTTTATGGAAGATCTCCACAAGAACAGTGCTGCTGAGACGGAAAGTTTAAGAGAAACTCTGAAAAACCAAAATTCACCAGATTATTTCTCATCCATTAGCAGACTCCAGAGAGACATGGCTTCTGTTTTAACCTTTAACCACACATCCTAAACCCTTTTCGGTAACCTAGCAGTTTTGGTACCTACGCCTAACCAACTGTCCAAAACTTGTTATATGTGAGACGCCTGAAATCAAGCTTTGCCTATTTATTATTACTAACTTGCCCACCGACCACTGAACATACGAAACTGATGATAGTGGGCTCACTGACCACAGCTGCCGTATTTGATGAATCAATAATGAGAACATGTTGGATCGGCAGGAATACAATCATAATTATGAAGATGAACGGGCCCTCACAGTCCACGCGCGTGGGAGCACGCTGTGAGGTGTGCCGCATATCCGGCCCCATTGTCCGATTATTGCATACGCATCTCTTAACTGTCCGTGTTCAGGGCTGGGCTCTTATCAAAAATGTGAGGTTTGGTCCAGATAGGAATGAGGAAGTTGTTCCTTTTATGATTTGGTCAAACTAATTTGTGAGTCAGTTGTCAGTTATGTTTTGATTATTGATTTGCAGTCCACATGCGTCAGGCGGCGGCGCTGCGGGAGGGTGCGCAGAACTTTTAGTTGCATGTCATCTTGTAGTGTATGATATGGAGAAAAAACCTATAAATGTGATGTAAATAGGATGATGTTTGATTGAATTCCTGTGTCCAGTAGGTGGCGCTATGGATATGACACAGTATTAATGCATGGAGGTATTCAGGGCGACATGGTATATATGTGTGATGAATTTGGTGTACACAGGAAATTGTATGCTGAAGTTGTAAGGACTTGATGCTATATGGCAAAGCATGAAAATGGACTGCACCATGACACTCACCATATCTGACGTAGGCGAAAGCTTTTGATAACTTTTCATGTTAAAGGTTTGAGGATGATACTGAGTGAATAGGAAGTCTGTGGTGTTCAATCTGAAAGAGGAGTTCGTTAAAGTAAGAGGCATGGAAATGGATCAAAATGGGGGTGAAATGGGAACTTTGAATCAAAATGTTGGAGTGACAGTTTGGTACCCCCAAGGTTTTTTGTGCGTCTGGTGATGATAAATATGCATACCAAATGTCACTTATGTATCTGCATGTAGGAGGCGGCGCGTGGATTTTTAATATTTCAGGGGGCACTATAGAGTCCAATGGGAACACCTTTCGTCAGTTATCATCAGGAGGGCATTGTCAATGTTTCTACCAAGTTTCATATTAATCCGCCCAGCCGACATGGAGATATAAAATCCTTCAATTTAAAGAGCGCCACCTAGTGGTAATCAGCCAAAATTTTGCACAGAGCCTTAGGGGCTCATGGGGAAGTAGTCAACTTAGTATTATGTCATTTATACGTTTTTGAATGTGCCATAAAGTATATGGGAGTTATAAGGCAAAATGCACTTTCCTCGATAATAGCGACACCTAATGGTGGAAATTCCCAACGACAATGGATTCTAAAAAATTTTGGCAGGTGTGACCTATATTCCAAGTTTGGTGAGTTTTGGGGTATGTTCAGGCAGTGAAAAATTCGACAATTTGGGCCAAAAAGGTCGTCTCTACAAAAACAATAGGGACCTCGTAGGCCTGTGACCTGCTCGGGCCCTTAAAAATTCAACCCTTATCACATGAAAACAACTTGTTTTCCATTCAATGCAGGGATTTCTTTAACACTTTTTTAAAAAAAAAAAATTGTATAAAAAGACAAATGTTTTAACTTTTCGTAATATTTGCATGTAGTAACTATGGTGTTATTAATGTCAGAGAAACTGGTTACAAGTCTGTCAGTCAGGTCTTGGACAGGAAGCAAACTCAGATCCCTCGCATGAAGATTGCCCATCAACCTCCCCAACTTCCACACCTTTCTCTCTACCTGGCTACATACAGAGACTGCTCCATGCACCCTGCACGTTAGCACTACATGTAAATATTGAGGCCCAGTATAAATAAGCATAAGTCCTTGGATACTGGGCAACTATAAAGGCCACGTTATCAGTATATTTACCACCATGTGTCACAGGTACACAATATTTGTATTCAAATCAATCAAGTTGTCACTGGTTATCCTTCTTTGCTTATGAAGAAACCAGACATAATGTGCAGTTCTGTTCATCATGCTGTAACACATTCTATGATAGTGACACCTCCTGTGTTTTAGGTGTTAGTAACAGCTTGGCAACAGCTCACAGCTCCTCAAGCCTCTGCTTTGTTTCCCCTCTCCTCCCGAAACTCTTTAAACCAACCTAGTGCTTTGATGACTTTAAACAGGACTTCATTTTTTTCATATCATCGATCATCAGTGTGCAGTTTACAGCAAATGTAATACAGCTATGGCAGTGGATACAGTGACATGTATAGTTTACTTGATAATTGAGAGATTTGATGGCGGTGCCAGAGGCAGTGGGTGGTTGCTACAGCCTGGCTTAACAACAGCACATTGTTAGACTGCACTGTGTCCAAATCTGCTCTCAATCAGGATCCATTCCGTCAGTCTTTCTAGCTCTGACTGCATGTCTCTTAATCATAATCATTTTGGGAGCTTTGAAATATTGTGCATATAATAATGTATTCTTAACTTTTGCAGATGTAAAACCTGAATGTGAAAGCCAGGACCACAAAGATTTGTATTCAAACTGTGGGTTTTCAGACTTTCTTTTCACCTCAGAAGCAGTTTTGCATTTGCTTTAATGTCTCTGCAGCATCTCGCATTGATTGGAAACCTGTGTTAGCTGTGAGGGCTGGGCCTGTGAGGAACATGGAAGAGGAAATGGTACCAATAGTTAACATGCCTGAGCCGTGACAAAGACCAGCTGCATGACGTGTGAGCGGCTGAATGACTCCATATGTTCTTTGTGTGCCGCACAGAGACCTGCACTGACTTTTTAACAGCTCTGTTAGGTGGTGTGCAAGGTGTGGGTGCACTGATCTGACTCCAGGTCAACCAGCCATTATTCTTCACACAGAGGGCTCTGTTAGCATGAAAGCAAATGTAAAATTAGGACTTAAAATGAACCAGACTGGGAGTTAATGTTCTCCTAAATTAAATGATGTCTAGCACTGGATGCTACCTGCATCCATTGCTAGGCGGGTTAGGAAAAATACAGAGTCAGGCACCCCAAAAACTTGATAAAGGCAGCTTTAAAAGTGCAGGTTTTCAGTGCATTCAGTGCAGTGCAATGGTAAAAAAAAAAAAAAAAAGTGCCCTTTTTCTTCTATAGAAAATGTATTCAATAGGATTTTAAAGAATGAGAAGGAATCTCTGAATCCATGTGTACCCTGTTGTGTTTTATCAGCTGATTTGGTGACAGAAAGGGCAGCGACATGCAGCAAGGGCCTCCATCTGGATTCAAACAAGGAGGTAGTCATTATTTAGCCCTCATTTGTACCCCTTTTTTCTTTTTCTTTTTCCTTGTTGGTCTTTCTAGTGGATTGAAGGCTTGTAGTGTAAGGGTATGATAAGGTGGATAAAATACCCCTGACGATGTCATGATTCTAGACTTTTTCTAGGAAACTTCCCCAATACTGTAGACGAAACAGAGTAGGTGCCAAGAGTCCGGTAACTCGATCCTTTATTTCTCCATTTCTAGTATAAATATCACTGGGACTTGAAAGAAGCCATAGCTAAATCCAGAAGGTGCGACTGATGTCTTGCAATGTGTTAAAATGAGAAGCAATTTTGTTGGTTAGGAGACTGTAGACTGTAAATCCTCATCTTTGGTTTGAAATCCCCTCATGAGCAGAGGCTCAGTCAAAACAACAACCCCCTCTTTGAGAGGGTCTTGGGACTTCCTGTTCCTGGTACTACAAGCAACTCTCGTTCTGCCACTGCCCTCCCCCACATACATGTCATCGCTGGGAGTTCTCAAAAACTGTCCAATAAGGCTGAACATATTTAGATTCAGATTTTCATTTTCCAGAGAAGTTTCACTTTTTTTAGGGGCAATGTCTTTCTCACGCACCATTTGACTCCCCTGTTGATTACTGACATTTAAACTTAAATGGTGTGCGCACGCGCGCGCGCACACACACACACACACACACACACACACACACACACACACACACACACACACACACTAACTTGGTTTTGGTTTTAACGCCCACAGTTTCGATTAGAGCTAATTTCAATGTTTACAGCTTGTAAACAGGTGGGGAAAAAAATAATTTACTGCAGGATTAAGGAAACGTTTGACTTGTCACAGTAGGAAAATATGCTACTAATAATGTTGGAGCTACTCATGAAGTTAACAATGACTCTGTTTTACTCCTAGTGAGATGATGGTGTGAGCTAGCATGAACAACACCAATA
Source organism: Diplodus puntazzo (assembly GCA_963678695.2). Classification (NCBI taxonomy): domain Eukaryota; kingdom Metazoa; phylum Chordata; class Actinopteri; order Spariformes; family Sparidae; genus Diplodus; species Diplodus puntazzo. The sequence continues at coordinate 6,123,341 of OZ023159.1, forward strand.
CCCTGACCCTGAAAGCTAAATGGAATTCAGCCATCGTTCATCGATCGCCTGTGCTTTTCTTACTGTCACATGTCCAAATATGGTCCATCAAATAGGTTTATGATAATGATGGAATGAAAATGGCAGCCATTAGTGTTGTATTTATTTATTTTAGTGAGCAGATTTTGTCTAAACTGCTAATTAGATAGTGTGCTTAACAGCTAACAGCTACTAATCCTCCCATCCCAGGTTTATCAGAGGAGAATAAAATCCAAACGCCAGCATTTACTGATGCAGTACGACTTTACCGCCAAGCTCAAGGACACTATGGCACCTGGGAGATGATGTGTGGTGAACCATCACAGGTGAGTGTGGCAGTAGTAACATCTATCAATCCTCTATCTCTTGGAGTATGCCTGTTCTTTTCAAGTAGAAAATGAAGTCATGCTGCAGTATCACTGCACAGATGAAACACACCAGGCTTGCTTCTGTATTGTAATGGGTCAAGCAGCAACTCTGACATGTAACATACAGATCAGTCACAGGGAAATTCTCTAAATTCCTGTCCTAACCTGATTCCTTCCACTAGCATCGTTTATGGTGTGCATCTCAACAAAGTGAGACTATTAACTGTCTGCTGTGTCTCCACTTTTGATCTTGCACGGCCCAGGTTTCTATACCTCTACTGAACAGTGCTAAACCTCCATGCTGCAAACCCACAAAGACATCACATGATGTTCCAACACTCTAATGGCTGATCCTCCTTTTTAACAGGAAAACAAATGTTTATGTGAATAAGATGTTACATGGTAATTAGGAACAGCCATTTTCAATGTTAGGGGGCTGTTAGCAAAAACTGCTCAGGAAAGAACCAAAGGAATGTGACAAAGGTCCCAACACATCGATCCGATCATCAAAATCTCAATCTGGTATATGTTTGACAAAAAGGATTAGCATCAGAATCAGGGTTGTATGTTCAATAATGTAGCACTCCAAAAAGCACTATAGCAACTAAACTATAGTGTTTTTAATTCAGTCATACTGCACAGAGAGAATGCGTTATGCTTTTTTAAAATATATACTTATACAAGTGTGTGTGTGTGTGTGTGTGTGTGTGTGTTTGTAGATCCTGTCTAACCTAGTGATGGAGGGTCTCCTCCCTGTGCTGAGGGACCTCATCTCCCCCCGCCTCAAGGGAAAACTACATGACAGGCAGAGGAACTGGATGCTGGTACGAATCTTCTCCACATAAGTCCACTTATACTGTATGTCTTTTTAAATCAAATCATTTTTTAAAAAAAGAGTATCTCTACAGATCTTTTAGAAGGTGACCAGGATGAAGAGGCTGGTATCTCAGAGCATAAATGCCAACTAGGGCAGAGGCATTTCTTTCCCTTAAACAGAGCAACTGAACAGAGCAGGAGTTTCTGCCTTCATATGTGTGTTTGTTTCCTGTGTGTCTGTGTGTCTGTGTGTAGATCAGTGATGCGGTATACAGCCTGGTGCAGGGACAGTGTCAGGCCCAGTATGAGGCAGTGTTGCAGAAGTGTGACGCGGGCCGCTCCTCTCTGGAGGCCTCCATACGCACAGACATGGACCAGATCATCACCTCCAAGGAGCACATCACCAACAAGATCAGAGGTTGGTGAAAGAGCGGACATTGATATGTGCTGAAAGACTGAGGGGAGTAATTTCTCAATCCATGTTTTTATGCTATTCTTTTTTAAATTTCTATGCCAGTTTGAATCAGTAATTATTCTTCATCGCTACAGGAAAGGCATCCAGTCTAGAATGTGACACTAGGTAAAGGTAGAAATTGTTTCTAGTGGCACACGTGCCACTCCATAAACAATGAAAAAACTGCTTGTATACAACTACGCATACTGCTGTATTACACTGATGGTTTCCTGTTCAGTAATGTTCCTGTTAAAATGATCTCCTGACATTACTGCATCAATTATTGTTAACCCTTACCCATTATAAGTTACTGCTGAAATGAAAGAAAATAATGTGTGTACTGCAGAAGGATCAGCAAACACACATTACCCAACCCTGACTCATAGCATTGGATTTAACTTCCATTCTTTACATTTGAACCACTGTTTACCAGCAGTCTGACAGCTTCCTGTCGCTGTCACACAGCCGAGTCATGGCAGACATACTCAATTCCTCACAATGATAAAGGGAAATTTCAGCTGCTGCTGTGTTGCAATGACAGTGGAGAGGATAGATAAATGCAATTACATATAAGCGATATTAAAGCCAGGAGAGGGATATGCCACTGTAAGTTGCTTAATAATATCTGATATATAATCTGACCTCTTGTATTTATATATTGTAATGTTACAGTGCAAACTTGCTTTAAAGAATTTAAAGGAAAGAAAGAAACATTGTGTTAACGCCAAGAGCCAAATTACGACCCATGTAATCTGGCTGCATTTACAATTTTATATGTCCATATTCTGTAAAAGTAATCTCAAAGAGTGACCCATGTCCATCGTTCCCCCACAGCGGTAGTTCTCCACAAATCTGAGAAGCTGCTGAAGGTGAGCATCCAGCCCTACATCAGCTCCATCCTGGACGCCCTGATGGAGCCGACCAGCCGAGGCTTCGCTGAAGTCCGTGATGTTTTCTTCAGAGAACTGGTGGACATGAGCAAGAACACCCTCAACGATGACACTAAGGAGGCCTTGGCACAGGTGAGGAGGTAGAGGAGGAGGTTAAGGACTGACAGACTGTGACAGCAGCCTGAGTGATCAGCAGGCCATCAGACCTTTCAGGACTAAAAATATTGCATGTTTGAAGTGGTATTGCCATCAGCTGTGCAGTGATTTGAAATCAGTGTGACTTTGAAATCAGAAATTCTACAATAGTCCAGTGATTTGTGAAACTGGAATAACCTGTTTTTTTTGTCCCACATCCCTGTCTCCTCCTCCTCCTCAGCACATGGAAAAGATTTCCATGCTGGCCTTCCACCCGGTGAAGATGCAGAGCTGCTATGAGAAGGTGGAGCAGCTGAGTCTGGAGGGTCTGCAGCAGAGGTTTGATGTCTCCAGCCCCTCAGTGTTCGTCCAGAGGGCCCAGATCCTCATGAGAGAGGTGACGCGCTAGCACTCGTCCTGTTTGCAGTCTGGGTTTTACACTGGAAGTTGTGCTGGTCCTCAGTTTCAGCTTCATTATGGTTAATTACAACTTCAAGTCTTATTTTCATGGTTATGACCATAGTTTCAGTTATTATAACATCATAGTAATCAAATGATTGGCTAAGATTGAGGCAGCACGATGACATCATAACAACTCAATCTAACTAGATTAGACTAGAGATGTAAGTAATAATCCCTCATTGCACAGGAAAACTGTACCCAAATGTGTCCCAAACAGCAGTTATGTAATCATAGCTTGGCAACTGTAACTACTTTCACAGCAGGTCTCAAGTTTCAGGTTTCCAAGCATGCTACAGTGGTTGCAGGGCTTGAGAGCAGTGCTTCTGTCCTGCTATTGGATTCAAGTAACTTTGCCTGAGATGACTTTGCTAAACTCTTCGGTTTTTCCTCATCCTGAAATCCTTTTTCCCATGTGAACTTGAAAACACAAAAAGCACAGAAATCTGAGCTTTGTGTGGTTTGTACACCTAGAAAGCCAGAAAGTCATTTCTGTCATTAGTTGAACTTTTCTACTGCCTGTGAAAGGCATGTAGTATATCATTGCAAGTGTGAATAAAAGTAGAAGGTATTGAGAGAAGTATAAGACAGTTCACTAGAATTAAAAATCTTTCACTCCATTTAGTATATATATCATGCTTTTTACATTGTAATGAAGCTTAAATATCTTCTAGCATGTTTCTGTAAGGTAAAGCTATAAAGCTCAGGGCTTTAGGGAAACAACTGCATTCATGTCTCTTGTTTCCAGACCTGCACAAGAACTCAGTCTCAGCAAAGAGATCCAAGAGGCAAGAGAAAGCCATTCTGGCAATCAACCCCCGCATGGATAAATCACATCATGACCTCCTCACTGAGGCTCAGTGGGGGGTCTACACTTTAACTCAAGGTCATTTAGAGTTCGCGTATTGTTTAGAAACTGCATACATTCAAGCTGTGAAGCCTGTCTTCAAGTCCCACACTGCAAAAAATAAAGATAAATCCAAGTCTTAAAAATTCTCCCTACAAAGTCCATTTAGTAGCAGCAGGTGAAGTGTGCCCGGGTTTCTTGGCATTGTGGATGTTCAAGCTTCCATTTTTCTGAGTACTGTAGACACTAAATCCTGATTTCTGGTGTCGTGCACCGGAAGAATTTTGCTACGTCACCTTGCCATATTTTATTGCACAGTGTGATTGGTAGTCACTACAGCAGATGGACAATTGTGAGTAGGAACCTTCAAGAATACTGAAACCTTTCACGGAGTCAATGATGAAAAACATTACACGCTTTGGTTCTTTTTGTGCAGCTGCACCAATCACAAGTGTTGAGCTTTCTTCTTCAAATCAGTCCCGTTTCCAAAGTCAAGAATAAACTTTCCTCTTAACTTAAAAATGTAGCTTTGTAGTGTAGGAGCATAAGTAGCACAATGTCAATAGAAATCGTGTCAGGTGCTCTTTCGTAACAGGACAAACCAGAGGCAACTCAGGCATTCAAAATACAAGAACATGCATCCAACAAGGAAGGAGGTATGAAAGGGTCTTTCTTATAGTGGCTAAATCATCAAAAAGCACACATTTCCACCACTATGTCTCTATCAGGGCTGCAAACAACATGATGTGGCATCATTAGTATAAAAGATAAAAGCCCTTTCGTGCTAATCAAGTGATTGGCTTAGATTGGGGCAGCAAAATGACAAGTCAATCTGACAGGTCAGAAAGTCGAGCAGACATGTTATTATCTTAACATTTACTTGGAGATAAAAGATAGCCTACCAGTGAATGCACCTGAGATGTAAGTAATAATCCCTCATTGCACAGGAAAACTGTGTACACAAATGTGTCCCGAACAGCAGTTATGTAATCATAGCTTGACAACTGTAACTAGGCACAGCAGGCCTCAAGCTTCAGGTTTCTAAGCATGCTACAGTGCTGTTCCTGGGTGATAATCTGCCGTGATTTATCACTTTCAAACAACAATACAGCAACCAAAGGATCCAGAGCGCAGTGCTTCTGTCCTGCTCTCTGATTGAAGTAACTTTGCCTGAGATGACGAAACTCTTCATTTTATTCTCATCCTCAACTCCTTTTTTCTCACAATAAAAACATACAAGGTGAAACAAACAGTGAAGCAATGAAATGACAAGAGAACAGTAGACATAAAGGTTTACATGCATATATAAATAATCTGATAACCCAAAATGCTGTGGAATAGAAGGCGAGCCTGAACAGGAAATTACTTTTATAAAAACATGTCAAACCAGAAAGGTATCCAGTAAAGCGCATACCTCCACCAAGGTATGACAGTCCCCTTTAATTCAATCAGGCTGAGTCCAATGTAAGATAAAATGTATTTAAATCTGTCTGAACCAGATTTATTAGGATCTACATCACATTGGACTCACTCAAATATACCAGCCACCTAAATACGCCTGTTTTGCTTTTTTAATCAATATTCATACAGTTGGAAATGGCCTCATCTCACAATGTTAAAAGGAAAGTGAGAGACACTTTCTGTATCTGTCCTTTTATCCTTTGGGGCCTATTCTGGCCTGAGACCAATTCTCCATCCAAGTTTCATTGAAATCCTTTCATCAGATTGTGTAATCCTGCTGATAAACCAACCAACCAGTAATTGGACACAGCTGAAATCATAATGTGAAGTAAATACACTTCTCTGTAAAAGTCCTCATCAAATAACCAGATGTATGTATGGACATGTTTTTCTGACATTAAATTGTACATAATTGTGCTGGACAGATGCTGCCTTCTAATGCTCTCAGAAATCTTGTCAGTATAGTGAAGTTTGTTCAAGCATATACAGTATTTTTGATTTTGTTAAAATACAAAAGCCAAAAGGTTTCAGTACTGTAGATTCTTGACTACAAAGTACATGATATGTTATGTAATTGTGGGACTGTATTTATAAAGCGTCGTAGTACTAAGAGTTGCTCCTTGTGATGAAAGTCTAAGAAAATTCTTAGAATTATGGTGTTTCAAAGAATTTTTCCTCAAAATTAAGACTAGCTCCTTGTAAAGAAAAAAGTTATTCATAAAGCACCTCAGCCCTGAAGAGAGCGCCTCAGGTGAAAATGTGTTAGAAGTAAGGAGGAGGCACTTTAAGAACCTGAGGAGTTTCTTCATCAGAGGGGAAGGGAGTGAATAAAACTCCACAGTTTGGATCGTGCAGGGAGACTGTGTGGTCGATTAGAGAAGCGATCAAATCTCTGACACAAAGCTGTAACACCAGAAGAGCAGAAATGAAAGTGATCACAACACTGAGATATTTGGCAACTGTAAAAATAAATTTGTACATATAAAAAATGTACAATTTCAAAATTCCCCTCCTGTTATACAACTACAAGTGCTATTGCTCCAACTGAAGTGTTTTTAGGCTCAGTTAGGAGCTCTCTGAGAGGATTCTCTGAATGCTTGTGAATACAAGCCTGGTGTCTTTGAACCAGCAACAGAACACTGTGGTTGACCAGTGAGTGGATCTATACCAGCAGATAATGAAGTCAATATCTGAGTTTTATTGTCTTTTGGAATCATTTATTCGTTTACCAAGTTTTTATCAAACACTTGATGCTGCTGCCATCCGTGTATTGAGTCCAGCCTAAATGATTGTCACTGATGTGATATAATTTTATTTATCTCCAAGTCATTTTCTTGTCAAGACACAAGGTAAAGTTATACTGCAGCTTCCTTTTGCTCAGAGTTTGTGGAAGGATTGGATGAAGTCCAGCTTGTGGTAACAGCTGCAAGTACAGTATGGTAGAACCGTGGGAAGGTGAGTGCCCTCTAGTGGTGGGGCAGTAACTGAGGATCTGTACTATTTGTGTGGAAGCACATCATGGAGAGCGACAGGACAGCAGGTGGTGCATTATTGCATTTTAAACTGTAAATGCAAATGTCAGTCAGTCAGTATCCTGTACATGAAATGATGTTAAATCTTTCTGTTGTATTGTGACTCCCCCCCACAGCAAATGGATGATGCAGTGTACACGTTTGAGCAGATCCTTCACCAGAGCCTGGAGTCTCAGACTACAGAGGAGCTCTGTAAGACCATCCAGCGCTGCCAGGACAGAGTCATTAAGGTGAAACACACAAGCAATAACACATTCAACAGTATGAAGGCTGGTTGGGTCAACAACCCACAAGTGGCCCTAATGATTCTGAAACTCAGAGCTCACACATGTCCTTAATGACTGTTAGGACACTCCCACACAAAGTGTAAAAGCCTGCAACTCCTCTCCAGTTAGTTAGAACTGAAGAAGTCTCTTGGATGAGAGGTGAAACGTCTTCAAGAAACTGAAACAAGACCAGTTGCCTACGGTACGGCATTTCGTATTTACAGTATATAGCACATTTAATAGCCAAAGGCAAGCAAAAATGCTTTACAGATACTAAAGGCAAAAGCACAAAAAATCAATCAAGAAATCAATAAGCACCAGCAAAGCAAACATTAACAATCAGAATAAAAAAGATAAACTTGCAGGACTACTCTCTCAAACATCTTAAGAAATGGGCAGATACAAAGGAGTACAAGCATGTATACTGCTCCCAGTTTACGACCCCACATTGAAAGACTTCACATTTTACAAAAAGAGCTACCCAGGTTATCAGGAGAAAGCTCTCCAGACAAAATACAGGAATGTCAGTTTTGTTTTCCAATATCTTGCAGCTCTACTTTATTGCTCAATAGAGATGCTCATGTTAAATGCCTCCTTGTACAGTCCCAGAATAGTTGTAGACATTATTTCGATGACTCTGTGGTGGCATCAGCCATTTTCTATGTAGTAGTCTGCTGGAGCAGCAGCATCTCTGCTGCAGGTAGGAGGAGACTTGATGAACTTATCAAGAAGGCCAGCTCCATGCTGGGATGCCCTCTTGACCCAGTACAGGTGGCTGAGGAGAGCAGTGTGATGGATAAGCTGTCATTGCTGCAGGTCACTATCTCAGCACTGGGCAGCTCCTTCAGCAACAGACTGATACACCCTGTGTGAAGGAGAGGTATCGCAGGTCCTTCCTACCTGCTGCTGTCAGACTGTACAACCAGCACTGCTCCCAGTAGACCTCACTGTGCACTGTGCAATACAATTATACGTAACTCATTTCTCATCTTTGGTTTGGTCAATTCACTGCCACACTGTTTATATTTACATGTTAATTTTGTACAATATTGTTTTTTGTAATATTACTGTCCTTTGGCTGCTGTGGCAAAACAAATCCCCATTTGTGGAACAATAAAGGAATACAGATTCTGATTGTTGACACCACAGGAAGATTTCTCAACAGTAGTTGAAAGTAAATGTTACCTTTTTAAATTTTACTTTTAGAATGAAGCAGTTCACTGATGGAAAATGGTATTTAATAAAATCATATGGTGGTTTTTAATGTTTTCTTCTTTTCTTTTTGTTTGTTCATTTTCAGAAATTTGACTATGACAGCAGCACAGTGAGGAAGCGTTTCTTTCGTGAGGCTCTCCTCCAGATCTTCATCCCCTACATGCTGAAACAGCTCAGCCCAACCTGTGCCCCGGTGAGTCTCACAGCATTTTGTGAGCAAAAGCCTGAAAGATTAATGTAGTTTTTGGGTCTGTTGTGTGTTCGTGTGCAGTGTCAAACTGTACCAAGTGTCTTTGTCATGTATGCCATAATGAATGAAAGACATGTAGTAATACTGTGACAGATGGTAGAAGTGTATCTATACAAGGATGATCTGGACTCTGCTGTCTTGATCTGAATATGTTTAAGACTTTTGGTGACTTTTAGAAAGAAAATTACCGACTTGCTGCGCGAGATGAGTTTCACCTTTTACATGAGGATGTTTAGAAAGATGTTCAGTTCAAATATGTTGAATTGAGATGATGAACACTTTTGACTGTTGTTGCTGTGAACTCCAGGAGCTGCCACGCTTTCAGGAGCTGATCTTTGAGGACTTTTCCCGTTTCATCCTGGTGGAGAACATCTTTGAGGAGGTGGTGCTGCACTCTGTGATGAAAGACATCATGATGGGTCAGTCTTCTTTTTTTGCACAAAAAAAAGTTTTTGCGGACCAGGATGCTCCTAACGCTGACTTAGTCATAACTGGATGGGAAATGTCACTGTTAGACATACACAAAGGATTGCTGTCGCACTTTCTCTTTGTTTCTTTATTTTCTTTAGTCTTTTTTTTTTGTTCAACATCTTAAATATTTTCCAAAAGAGATGGCAGCCCATCTTAACTTTATCATAAATAAAGTCAGTCTTGAAACAAAGCACAAAATCCCTAAAATGTACTGAACGTAAAAACTATCCAAATATATGTATACCAAATATGAAAAAACCACAGAAGCAGAGAGCAGCTGTGTTTACCATGTTTTTTTTTTTAAATCTTTGTATCTATCCTGGTATAGCAGCCAGGTTAATATTGAAAAGCTTTATGGTATGAACTGTGGTGTATTGCATTTTAGGATATAGTCTTCATTCAAAAACATGATATTGAAAAACAGTCAGATTGAGGTGATTATGTACAGCTTCATCAAACAATTATTCCGGTTGTCATTGTACTAATGAACTGTTTAAAAAACACTGCATGTATGGTGCTGAGTGTGCACATGTCGCCGCTCTGCTCCATCTGCACTTCATTTATCTTTTGTTGACCTATTTGTTGTGAAACTTCACTGTGATCAGCACAGATGCTTCAGAGTGGTGAAATCAGTGATGTGACCGAGAGTGTATTTATTTACAACCACACCCCTCAATCTATATCCACCAACTCCCAGCTTGTTTGCACTTTGCATTGCTGCTCATACATTAACAAGAATCTCAGGCTAGCATAGAGACTGTCAATGCACAGTCAGTACAGGGCCCCATATCACTTAGGTTGAACATTTTGAAGGAGTAATAACAAATTTTAAAAAGTTGTCATTGTCTACTCACCTGCCTTGGGGATGGAAAGCCAGGTGAAGTTTTTGTAGTCCTAAAAATATTTCTGGAGTTTCACAGAAAACAGCATTGCATCCATCTTTAATGTTAATATCCTGATAAATTAATGATGACAGAGGTCCTACAGATAATCCCCATCATGTAAATGCAGTGTCTGTCCTAAAGCTTAAACTGTCTGACAAATCATACCATTTAGTGTCTAATTATTACACATTCACAGTATCTACAAAATATTTAAATCTCGACAAAGTGTTTAAATTGTTGCAGTCTTCTGTTCAAGCCTTGAGGCAATTTCAGTGCAGCCTAAAATATTTCAGAGTCAAGTGTTTATTTCTGGGCACATTGCTAGATTAAAGAAAAATACTTGATGTAAACAAGTTTTGCACAGAAACACTTGTTCCCAGTAATGTAACCAGACAATGCTGCATTTTATGAGTTCTGTAATGCCTTAAAATATTTAATATTTTCTGAGTATATAAAACCAGCACTCAAATACTGCACACGGTTGGTACAAATGTGTTTTGTAGTTGTAACATAATTTGCATTAGTTATAGAGTTTAGTGGAAATTGGGTGGGAAGATGACATTTTAGATTCCTTTTACTTAATCTTCTTTATTACTCATCATGTGGAAGCCCATTTTAACCTCATATCTCTGTCTGTAGCTGTGAAGGAGGCAGCAGTCCAGAGGAGACACAACCTGTACAGGGACAGCATTGTTCTCAGCAACAGCGACCCCAGCCTGCACCTCCTAGGAGAAAACCCTTCTATCGACTGGGCAGGAGAATATGGAGGAGCCCAGGAGGAGGTGGACGGTACAGGGGAGGATGCTGAGGGGGACGCTGAGGGTCAAGCTGAGGTGTCCAATAAGAGGAGGAGGGTGAAGCAGGTGGTGTCCATGATTCAGATAGAGGGCTCACCAACCCTGCCCAGTGAGTCGTGCATAGAGGTGCCTGGTGTCAATGACATCCTAGAGGAGGACGGAGAGGAGGAAGAGGAGGATGGAGATGAGAAGGAAAACTCAGATGTCAAAGCTTCTTCTGACCAGAATGAATCTACAAGTCCTAAAGATTCTGAGTATGCTCTAGATGGTTCTGTCTCAAAGGAGGAGGAAGCCAAACCCGAGGTGCAGGGTAAAGATATCCTGACAGAAAGTGCTACAGCCATTGAGGAGAAGGGAGAGGACAGCCAGATGATGGCGGAGGAACAACCGCCCTCCAACCAGGAGGTACCAGAGGAGGCACTGCCACCACCTTCTAAGGAAATCCCTTCTGAGGCTACAGAAACGGCTTCAGAGAGCGCATCAGAGGCGACATCAGTGTTGCCCCTGCCTCCACACAACGACAGCGGCTTCCAGTCTCCCAGCAGTGAAGGAACAGAGGAGGAGGTGGTGGTCCCGCCGCCATTGGAGGAGGACCCTGAGATGAGGGAAGAGGTGGTCCCGCCGACAGTAGAGGAGCACCCTGAGGTGAAGGAGGAGGTGGTCTCACAGCCCATAGAGGAGCACCCTGAGGTGAGGGACGAGGTGGTCCCGCCGCCCATAGAGGAGCAACCTGAGGTGAAGGAGGAGGTGGTCTCACAGCCCATAGAGGAGCACCCTAAGGTGAGGGAGGAGGTGGTCCCACCGTCCATAGAGGAGCACCCTGAGGTGAGGGAGGAGGTGGTCCCACCGTCCATAGAGGAGCACCCTGAGGTGAGGGAGGAGGTGGTCCCACCGTCCACAGAGGAGCACCCTGAGGTGAGGGAGGAGGTGGTCCCACCGTCCATAGAGGAGCACCCTGAGGTGAGGGAGGAGGTGGTCCCACTGTCCATAGAGGAGCACCCTAAGGTGAGGGAGGAGGTGGTCCCACCGCTAGTAGAGGAGCACCCTGAGGTGAGTGAGGAGGTGGTCCCACCAACCATAGAGGAGCACCCTGAGGTGAGGGAAGAGAGCGTTGCTGCAGCACAAGAGGAAGTGACCAAAACCAGTGACTCTGAGACCAAAGACCAGTGATGAAATGATCCCCTATTGTTCAACTTCAACAAAGTCCTGCCCCATTTATGTCCTTCTGAGAAACATTAAAAGAGCCATCATGCCATTTTAACCACATCAGTTTTCAGTTTCCACACCATATCAATCACTGAGCAGGGCTCAGGTGCTGTCCTCATTTTTATTTTATGTCTTTTTTTTTCTGTATGATTTTCACATCTTTCCATTGGACAGACGTCTAACGCCTATGTTCCACGTGTTATTTTCTCTTCACCTGGTATTAATGTGAGCACATTGGATAACCTTGAGTTCCTAATGGTATGTTATAAACCAAGTTGTGGTGCCTTTGGTGAAATACATGTCAGTTGATTTAACTCTAAAGTCCCTCTTATTAACCATGAGGGCTTCAACAACCTTCAGCCTTTTGATTCATTTATCATAAATGTTGGTGTAAATACAGTCAGTGCTTTTTGAAACCCCCTCGTTGGTTATTATTGGACCTAATGTTTTCCAGAATGTGGAAGTCTCAAGGTGATTTTTTTAAAATTATTTTATTTGAAACTTTCATTGTAATTTTTTAACTGTTTGGATGTACACTGACGTCTCAAGACCGGACAATTTCTTTGTGTTGGTGGGAATAACACTATTTTATGAGTTTATTCCTTAATAAAGAAAGCTTTTGTATATTTTGTATAAATACTTAGATGGACCAGTGAACTGTCATTTTACATAATTTTATATCTCTCATCGGTGCCTTAGCTGATCTTTCCTGCCTATTTTATTTATTATTTTGCACCCCCTCTCCTTTTGACCAGTGTACTTTTAGATTTTTTTTTTTTTTTACTCTTGTGTGATATGAATGTCTGTTATTGAAAATAAATCATTATTGATTAATTATCAATTTGTCTTCTTGATTTTTGTGGCTGCATTTTTTAACCACAGAAAACTGAACACCTAATCAAATGTATTGTGTCATTGGGTAGATCTGGCTGCATTCTATTTAGTTGTACCAGTGCAATGGCTATGGTGCTGCTTCAGTGGGATGGCTTACTATAAGGTTCAAATCCCGAACGGCAGATGTTTATAGCAAAAAATAAAAATAAAAAACTGAATTATTTTACTTTTTTATTAGAAGTCTGATTTGATGCCGTTTTTTTAATTTTTTGTGAGGTAAAATCGTCTGTAAATAAGACTGCCGGATTTTCATAATCTGGGCACAGCAGGCAGTGTCAGTTTGTGTAGTAAGTCAGTTAGTCTATACAATACAATACAACACAACAACACAACAGGTGATTGCTTTTCATCCATGGTCCTCCATTAAGTTTCAGTTTTGGCCCTTGACGGGAAATAGCTTGGGCACCCCTGATCTAAGGTGAATAAACAAAGTGAAGCACTTCAAATTTTATGGAGACCCCTGGTGTCGGTGAGGGGTGAGAAATACTGGTCTAAAGAAGGTAGAAAGCATCCCGACAGGAAGCATCACAAACTGGCTTGCTTCAACAGACCCAGGACAGGAAGGCTCTACAGCGGGTGATTAAAACCACCAGAACATCACTGGTACCATCTACAGCGCATCAGTGGAGTAAGATGTCTGCACAGAGCCCAAAGATACTAAAAAACAACACCCACCCAGCTACACTCTGTTCACATGAGCAGGTATCTACAGTAGAACATTACTGGTGCTTTTTTTCCTGATAAACACCACCTACAACTAAACCACTTGTGTTTGGACAGCATATTTATGTAGTTTTTCACAATTTGAATTTCTGTTTTGGTGCATAACAATGACCACAGTAAGTAGAAAAATGTAAAGAAAGAGGCCTGATACGTTTTCTCTGAAAACTAAAGTATTTCTCATCAGAAAGTCATAAGTCTGCATGGATCATCAGGCTTATAAATATTATCAAATACTTTTATCAAAATAAAATACAGATTTACAGCCCATGAACGTAGCAGCACATTTCAAGTTAAGCACAGTAATTGAATGAAATGAACTTTCACCTTAATAAGAAATAAAAGCGTTTCTGGATATAATTACTGCAGATAGTTTGTATCATCAATAATAAGCCATTGTGTGGCTAAAATGTGACATATTTTCATATGATGCATTACAAAAAACTACAAGTTTTCTTCTGCCCAAAGTGACATCTTCAAATTGTTTCTTTTGTCAAGGCAACAATCTAAAACCCAAAGAGTGATTTTTAATGACTGAAGTGATTCATTGAAATAGCTGGCCATTCTTTTTGTTATGATCAACTTGATCAACTACTGTACTCAAGTACCACTTTCCATTGTTCATATTCCATGGCCTCCCAGAGGGAAATATTTAGCTTTTGACTTCACTACTTTAGTATAACAGCTGAGTTAAAATACAGAGACGTTCTAATATGTATTAAATCTATACATTATACCAGGACCATCATCTAGAATCTTCCAGCAGCCAGCAACAACACATTCCTCTGCAACCTCTGACAACCAGCCAGTCAAATGTTATGCAAATGTGGCCACAGCCTTCACCTGTTCCTACTAGCCTTGCCATTACCCTACACACCTCCGCCCTCCCCAGCAGCTACTTACAGTCTTTTGGCTTCCCTCCTACAAGCTTCCACCTCAGCCTTTACCTGAAGGTTTCAGCAACATCAGTTATGCTTTGGCAAACAATGTCAACACTCCAAGATTCATCCACCTTCAGCTTCCAGCAAACAGCTGATTAACCTTAAGACATCAGCACTGGGCATCAGCTGAAACCAGCCGCTAACATGCAAAACCTGAGGACATGGCTCCAGCTTTCACATGTTCCTCCAGTCAGCTGAGGTCCAAGCCTCTGCCAACAACTTTCAGCATCTAGCCTCAGGTTTTAAATGCAGCTGCCACCACTTAGCTGCAACCTCCACTGCACACCAGCCTGAACCATTCCTGCTAGTCTTCAGGAAACCCCACAAGCTCCACAAATAGCCCCAAATGAAAAGCCCCAGATTAATCCTGCAGCTATCACCACTCAGCTATGAGTCCAATGACAAAAACCTGTGTGCTGGTTCCATTACTCAGCTGGCCTGCAGATGCCCATTCCAAGTCTCGACCCTAGCCTCCATCTACAACCTCTGACAGGTGGGGATGTCCATCCTCCATCTACACTTATACTCTGTTTAATTTATTCACATTTAACAATGTGTGATGCCCACTAATGTGTGCCCATATTTGTCAATGTAAATGTTTGGTTGTATTGTGTTTAATAATTGGATATTATGCCGGTATTGGCTCTTACTTGAAAATAGTTATTTTTCTAAGAGTAAAATGGTTTCCTGCATGAAATTGCTCCATTGATATAACAGATTATGACAGTAGAAGGCAGTGTGGGACCATGGTTTTCCCTGGGGAGTGTAGTCAATACTGTTGTTTCCTCATAGTGCGGCGTTGCACTTGGTTACTTGCAAAAAGTAAGCTGGGCCGCACATCTCTACTTTATGACATAGACATATTTATTAACCGGCCCCTTGAGGTAATTACAGTCACGGTCAGCAATGTAAAATGTTTCTATATTATGTTGAAACTGTTACAGAATGTTAAGATAAGATAAGATAAGATGTTCCTTTATTGATTGGGAGAAATTTACTGGTAACACAGCAGTACAGAGGGAAATAAGTATCAAAGAACAAAATAACAATTTGAATAAAAATATAATAAAAACTATTAGAATAAAAATAAGCATACTATATACAGTAACTGTCCTTGTGTGTACATGATGTGTGCAATATATAATAAAGGTGAAAATAAATGTGACTGCAAATGTGCAGTGTGCAGGGTTCCTGAGATACTAAATAACCACAGAACAAAAATCAATCAGTCTTTAAGTGGCAGTGAAGTGTATGGTTGAGTCCATAATCAGTGGGGAGAGGAGGTGTTGGGAGCTGTGGTGTAGTCTGATCACTGATGGTATGAAAGAGCCCCACAAGCACTCTGAGGCAGGGGTTGGATGAGTCCGTGGCTGAACGTGCTCCTGAGTTGCCTCCGCTCGGTGTAGAGAGGGTGAGAGGGATTGTTGTAGTTTCAACTAGGTGTAATTACTATTACTGGTATATGCAGGTCTGAGAGATCCTTTATAGTATCTATGAGTCTGTGCATTTAGAATGCAATTATGACCCACACTGTGTTTGGAAAGATGAATGTAGAGATATGAAACTGACGAAGACAGTATGTGTATGTTTTGGGTTTAACATTTTATATTTGTGTGATTCAGCCTCACAAAAATGCTTCTAGAATAATTTACCAATCTTAGTCTTAATGGTGTATTCACACCAGCGAAGTGAGTTTTACTGTGGGATCATTTGTGTTTAATCGTGCTACTTGTGCAGTGTTTATCAGCCCTAAACAACCAGATTACTTTATAGAGCTAAGCTAGCAAGCATGTGTGTGTTTAATTTCAGGTCGACTCTGAACGAACTCAGCAGAGACTCTGGTTCTCTCTCTTCTTTTTCCCCTCTCCTCTTTCACATAGTGAAGCACATTTCCCCTTCAGCTCCAGTCAGCAGTCACCATTACAGAACATAAACACCCGACAATGGAGGTCACCTCTGATCTCAGCTGCAGTCAGGTTGATAAACAGGAATGTCCACGTTTTAACACTAAAAGTTAAAAAGTCATCTCTGAGCTCTCCTTCCGTCGAGGTTTTTGGCTCCTCTGGCATGAGGCTGTCTGGACATAGACATGCAGATCACCTGACTCCATCCTCATAAGTCAGTCATTCTAATACTTAATGGAGATTTTTCTCTGTTATTTATATTTTGCATAGGGTTTTTGTATACAGATTCTTATTCCTTTTTGGCAAAACAATTATACTTTACCACAGAACTTTGATGTATCTTTGTTTCCCTGGCCTGAGTGTGAGTAGCTTCACATGGGTCAGGCTGGTGTCATGATTGGTCATGTCTGTTGGGGGTTTCACTTCCTGGAGCACAAGATCCAGCTGGATGGACAGGTGCCCAGTGACAGAACCCCTGGAGGAGGAGCCAGTCCCTCCACCACCGTCTTTAGTGAGACTGCAGCTGTAAAACATGTCTGAAGAAACCAGGAGCCCACTGTCAACGACCAACTCATTAAATGTAGATTTCTTTGCTTCTTGCTGTCAGTCAGTCCAACCCTTCAATCATTTCTGATTGAACCTGTCTCTTCAGATGAGTTGCACACTGGGACCAAGCATCAGTGAGCAAATCATCACTGACGAGGCAGTTTAGTTGTACAGCACCATTCAGTCACAAGGCAATTCAAAGTGCTTTACAGAGACTCTGAAATGCATTTAAACCAAGACATTGAGGCATTAGAACAATTTTAATTTTTAATTTTTAATTTATCACTGACCTGATGCTGGACAGAATCCACAAAATGGTGGATAAATGTGTATTTGTTCAGATTGTGACACACAGTACATGTAGCCCAGTGGATCAGTTCTGACTCACATGGTGCAGTTTACCTTTGTGCCACAAGAGAGCACCAAAGCATTTTCCAGGAGAAGTCAGTTCACCCAAATACAATACAAATCTTACTTACGTAAAGCGCTAATACTGCTTTTCTATATCTGTTAGTCTTGTTCTTGTTTCACTGAATAATCCATCCCACTGAGCAAAAACATATTCAATGTTACATTTTCATGAGTGTATTTCTTGCGATTCCACCTCATTTTTCATCCATTCACTTCAGCTGTGTTGGGATCGAGGTATCGTGACAAAACTTAGAAAAGTAAAACAAATAAAGCCTGGCAGGTTAGGGTATGAGTTTGTGATTTTAACCAATAATTTATCATTTTTCAATTCACAAAGATAATCCTCATGATGATAAGTGAGCTCTGTGTTGAATCTGGAGAGCTCCTTTACAGGGTTTACTGCTGCTCAGCTCATATTATTGAGCTTGGAATATTTGTATGCATTGCTAAACTCCAAAGGTTATTTGGAAGATGTTGACAGCTGCTGCCTAGTTTAGGATCCCCTACAGTAGACTGTCACAAAAATGGGTACCAAGCCAGCTGTTAAAGAGGCTCTATGCAACATTTGTATTTATGTATTACATCACATGTATTAATCCCTTTTATTGTCAGTATGTGAGTAGATTGTAATGTGATGTGAAAAATGAGACCTTCCAGTCTCTCTCTTTTGTGTATACAAGCCTGTGGACGATGTGTTGAAGCTGTTTAATGCTATTGGACACTGGATTCCTTTGTGAAGGATTCTGGTCAGATTCTTTGCGACAGTCCAAATGATGTGACTTTCAACACGACCCGGCTTCCAGTACTTTAACAGAGATAGAGACAGAATGGAAGTGTTTTTTACTCTGAGAATCTTTGACTTAACTTTAATGACACAAGTGGACACACGTTACCAGTTTGTCCACCTAATGGAATTCAGGTTTATAAAAAAAAAGAAATCGGCCGGCCTGAACAATGAAAATGACTCTTTCAGTTAAAATGAAATCCAGCAAAAAGAAATTAAGTGCACCTTTTCACATTGTTCCTAAACAGAATTACTCATAGATTTAAGCTTAAACAGTCTCAAGTTTAGGCTTTTGTATGACCTACATCAACAAACAAGATGATCAGTGAGAAGACTGGATACATCTGTACATGTATTATAGATATTGTAAATGCCTGTCACTGGGTCAGATTCTTACATGTCATAAAATGAAAAAAAATTGTCTGTAGTGGGTACAGAGACAGTAACAGAGGTTAAAGACAGTAAAACATTTGATAACACATTTGTTTGCTGCAGGTTATGTTTACAACCCATCACTCCACCCATCCATCTACCATCCAACCAAGCTGAGTAAGGTTTTTCTAGACATCCCTCTCCAGCAATGTCTTCCACTTCCTCCTGGGGGATCCTGAATTATTCCCAAACCAGGTGAGATGTATAATCATTTCAGCATTTTCTGCTTCTCCTCCCATTTGCAATGACCTGAAGAAATCTCCAAAGGAAGGCACCCAGGAAGCAACCTGATCAAATGCCCAAACCATCTCACTGACTCCTTTCAACGCAAAGAAACAAGGCTCAACTCATAGCTCTCTTCAAATGTCTGAGTTCCTTTTGCTATCTCTAAGGGTGAGCCTAGAGCAATGTGAGCCGAGAACTGGTTGGGTCCCCCGAGTCAACTTGTCCGAGGGGAGAGGCCACACCAAGAGCGCTTCACAGACCCCATGAATGGGCCAAGAAAGAGCTTCCTGGAACTAGACCTGGGAGGAAGAGTCAATGTCGGGTGCCTGGGGGCTGAGGCTTAACACATAGGGCCAAGTCAAGGATAGGCCAAAAGAATATCCTGTAACCATCGCCCTGTGGGCCCACCACCTGCAGGAATAATAATAGTAATTAGGGATGGACCTAGTACCAGGCTGAAACACGTAAGTGAACAGAAAATGTACTTTTTATGAGCACAAG
Organism: Diplodus puntazzo; assembly: GCA_963678695.2. Lineage (NCBI taxonomy): Eukaryota > Metazoa > Chordata > Actinopteri > Spariformes > Sparidae > Diplodus > Diplodus puntazzo. The sequence goes on from OZ023159.1 coordinate 6,142,768, forward strand.
TGTCATACAAGTAATGATCAGAAACTTTCAATATCTATCTCTAAAACCAGGGTGATGAGATCAGATGTCCTTGTACCAGAAACAAGTCTGGCTGCTGCATTCTGGGTAGGCACGGGGTCGGGTGCATGGTCAGCTCAGCGGCAGGCGGAGACATGCTGACCTCCTGCATCATGGACTGGGTCAAGGGACATGTTTCCCTCTCCAGATTCTATTATTTTTTTTTTTTTATATAGTTTTTTCCTTGGAAATGTAATTACACGTTCGTTCAAATAAATACCTTGATGCATGACGGATTATAAGTTTTCATTGTCACTGCCAGATCTTACAGTCTCAATTATGATGTGAATTTAGAAGTCTAGTTAAGAAGCTGTGATTGCTGCTAAATTGTATCCTGAACCCCAGAAGGAAGACTGACACAGATCCTGGGCTACTTGCAGGAGGACACTGTGTGTGTGTATGTGTGTGTGTGTGTGTGTGTGTGATTGTTTCAGTAGTGCAACTGGCGGAACTAGTTTTAAAACGTTATCGCGAGTTATTTTTAAACGTGGTTGTATTATTTGAAATTCAGCAGCACCTGGAGGCAGCACGAGGAGGCGCAGCGCGTTGACGTCACATACTTACGTGCCTCTGCTACAGCTCAGCAGGAGAGACCCTAATCAATCAGCCAGTCATCGGTGTGCATCCATGTTGCAGGTCCGCGGTCGAGAGCAGAAAGCCCGCGGTGCACACACAGGCTCACCCCGGAGCATCACCGCCGCCTGCGTCCATTCCTGTACTGCGTCGCCACTGGTGTCCTTATTTCTTTAGTTTTTCTGAGTCCCCTCCTCCTGAGAACCGGGGGATGGGGGAATGATCGGCACCGACCACCTCCGCCTCCGCCTTCGCCGCCGCATCCTCTTCCTGCTCCTCCTTCAGTCGGTCTCCGTGTCCCCTGTCAGCCGTCGGAGCTGTGTCCAGGATGCGGGCCCCGCTGCTCGGCCAGGCTGCGGTGTTTGCGGCCCTGTTGGCGCTGAGCACCTGCTTGACAGGTGAGGAGCTGCTGCTACCTGCTGTCATTAGAACACAGGCTGCATTAACGCCGCCAAAGTCTCTTTTCTTATGAGTATTGTGTTTGTATAATATTTGAGCCAACAGTAGGGTTAGGTCATTAGTTAATTGTCTCAGGGAATAGGGCAGCGTAAAATAAAACTATTAACCGAACAACATTTTAAAGACATCACCTTGATTTTTATATTGATCACGTCTTTCCGTTTTTCTTGTTTTTGTTTTACTCTGTTTTTTTTTTTTTACTCTCTAATGTCTGCATTGGCATAGGCCCAAAACATTCAGGATTGGTCAAGCATAAAATAGTAATAATAATAATAATAATAATGATAATGATAACGATGATGATACATGTAAATACATAAATAAATACATAAAAAAGATATATATATATATATATATATATATATATATATATATATATATATATATATATATATATATATATATGAGAGAGAGAGCATTTCTGTATTGTTTTAGTCTCTGTGTTATTGTACCCTAAAGCTGTGGAACAGTGTTGAAATGGATCCTTCTAATTGATAAGTAGATTTATAGAAAAAAAAACTCACAGCTTTGAGCAGCATGTATTGAGTGTTTAAATCAATTAGCAACTTAATCAAGCAATATACACGTGTTTTGCTTCACAGCAACATATCAAGTAAATGTAGCTTCTAACAGGTAATTGGATTTAGAATAATGACACCATCAGTGTTCACATCCGATTCCTGAAAACCATTGTCTGCTGCCTGGTATCAAACCAAAAAAAGAAAAAATGAAGGCTTACTGGTGATCCAGTAAGGCTGAAAGGCTGATAGCTTGTTGCTCAGTCTGGCTTCTAAACTAAAGCAAAATGTTTCCCTTCTTTTAAATGGAATATATTTGGGTTTTAAGCTATTGGTGGGGGAAAAAAACATTGATTGATTTGTTTATAATATGTCCAAAGATAATAAAAGTGTACATTATATTTCCAGTAACCCAGGGTGATGTCCTCAAAATGCTTGTCTGCTGATGGACTAGTCATGGAATTGTTTCAAAAATAGATGAATTGATATGCAAGTAATCAGTTTAGTTTAGTATAGTTAGGTGTACTGAAATGCACTTTATAGTTTCTGACTATGTAAGGATGAGTCACATTAAATGACTCATCAGAGCCACTGCCAGCCTTTCTTTTGTAAATTAAAGTTTTGAAGCAAATGGAGAGTGTATCCTGATGAAAGAGGCCTACAGTGGTGATTCAGTACTGATGAGTATGAGTTAAACCTGTGTTTACGGTAAATCACAACCAACATTCAGTGTAATGATGGAGGATAGAAATGATGAAATACTTTAAGACATACTTGAGTCCTAAAGAGTCTAAGAGTGGTATTGTTCTAAATAAGCTGCGTTTACACACATTTCACTCTAAAGCTGCATGGCCTGTGTGTCCATGTTGTGTCCCCAGTGTGTCCAGGCTGCTCCACCAGTGACATGTGCTGGGAGACCATGCAACACTAATAACATTGGGCTATGAGATGGGAAATGAATGATTCAGTGGCAGAGAAATGTTTTCCGGCTGTGTCAGAGGGGAAGATGGTGTCACAGCCGTTATCAGCAGAGGTGTTGGCTGTGCTCTGGTTGTCCTCTCAAACACATTCCTGTTGTCAGAAGTGAAGAGCTCTCTCTCTTTTCCTCTGCCATTTTATTTAGCAAGCCTTCTCATCATCATAGTGTGATGCACACCAGCACTCCTTGTGTTGTTAGACTGCTCTTTCCTTCATGGTGTCCCACCACAGCACTAGAATCAGCATTTAACCGCCCCATGACACAACTGTACGACTCCTCTGAAACAGAAAGAATGACATTCTTTTATGTACGTACTGATAATTAACTGTAAGGCAAAGCTTTGAGATATAATGTGTTATGACCCTGGCTCAAGGGAAGCACCAGAAAGGAGTTTGTGTTCGTTAAAACTTAAGAAGCCACTTCTTCAGTCAGTTTCATTTATATAGCCCAAACTCACCAATTACAGGTGAATCTATGATCGGTACAGTTCACCCATTGGGGTAATGAAAAAAGAAAATGAATCCAGGAGGAAAACTGAATAGGCCAAGGCATTGCCGTAAACTCCTCTACACCATGAACGTGGAAGAGGACACACCAAAAAAAATAATATTAACAACAAAAACAAAAAAGAAATCAGAAAGTATTCACAGTTTAATGACAAAATATAGATATATGTGCTTTGTAAGACACAAGTGGGCAATGTACCACGAGGCCCCAAGGGGACCCTGGGCCAGATCCAGCATCCTTGAGAAATCACTGAAAATGTCACTGAAGACATCCTATCTCCCAATGTTAAAGACACATTTTTTGATTTTTTCCCTTTATCTGGATCCACACCAATAGTTAATGGGGTCTCTTCTGTGCTGATACTCATCCTTCATGGAAATCTGTTCAGTGGTTTTTGTGTTATTCTGTTGACCAACAAACAAACTGACGTGTGTGAAAACACTTGTTCCTTGGTGAAGGTAATAATATCCATAATATCGAATAGTATCATATTTTCCTATGACAAGTTGGATTGTGGTCAGTGAGCAGATTAAAGATATCACTGGAATTTGAAGGCAGCACAGAAAAGTACCAGGAACACAGGACATGGAGTTTCAGTTCCTGGCATTTTTACGAGCCTGGGAAGCTTCCAGCCCCTTGGTCTAGGCAAGGCTTTCACATGTAAATACATTTGTGAATATATTCACACAAACTTATTCCAATATAATTTGACCTCTGATGAGGTACCTGCAATACCATGGTGGAACATGAAGGATTATGGGTCTATGTAGCTACACTGACCAGCAGGACAGTCTCTAAGATGAGTCCCTGAACACCATGCAAAGGAACAAGCTTTTTTAAAATTCACCTCATTCAGTCTCATTCTGGGTTGGGGAGTTGTGGGTCTGGACCTCTGTCTCATCTGCAGTCCCTGATGAGCAGATACCAGGCTTCCACTCAGCTATTAAACCACACATAACCTGATTAGGACCTGTGTTGTGTGAAGGATGCTGCTGCTGCTGCTGTAGCCTCATGGACGTTCTGTGCTGCTCCTCTGCATGGCTTCTGTGACATCAGCGTGTTCTGGTCAACAGAGAGTCTTTTCGCGGATGACTTTTGGCTAAAAATAGAATTAAATATTCATTTAATCCCCCCCGCCACACACACACACACACACACACACACACATATACACACATTTGACACTACACCACAAATTCCTAGAATAAATACAGGGATGTGTGAGTAAAATAACTTTATATTATTCTGTGTAAATGTAAAATGTGTAAATTATCATAAATCCCGTCATAGTACCTTGATCACACGTCTTTTTTATCTGAAAATCAAGTGACTCAGGTGTGTGTGTTTGTGTGAGTGTGTGTCTCAGTCTGCCTCAGTCTGCCTTGCATTTAGTTGTATTGAGTCAGTAGGGGTCCTACCGATGATTTAATACAGCTCATTTACCTGAAGTACCCATGCACCAATGCTAATTAACTGAAATGAATAATAATCACAGCGTAGAACTGGCCTGCTACAGTACAAAGCAATATCAGAGGCAAGAGCTTCAGTTCATTATTTTATCATTTGTGAAAATGACGCACAGACAGCTGCATAAGAGTTTGTCAGTGAAAAAGACATGGCATAGAAGAGGAGAACAGGTGAAGCTCAGTCAAACACAATCGAGACAACTGCGCTGTGACGTATAATGTTGCCATGTATTCAGTGAGATGCCAAACAGGCTACAGCTTGGCTCAGATTTGTTTAGATTTTGTCAAAGTGGCACCATTAAAAGTTTGACCTTAATACTGAACAGTCATTATCAGCACACCCACCACTGTGACTCGTCTCTCTCTCTATTTGCGCGTCTCACCTATTAGCAGCGATCCTCTTTCACCATGTGAGGTCATCCATAAACCTGTGACTGACAATAAGCCCCACGCAGCTCTGAAGTCAGACAGCATGTGTGTCACGCTGTCCGTCCATCTGTCCATCTGTCCATCTGGCAGGGACAGCACAGGAGCCATGATACCACTTAGGAGACCACTGATATCCTTATTGGGACTACTGTGGCAGCATTAAATATCATGATGCTGTTCACATGAGGCTGACTGCCTCCCTCAGCATGAAGAGAGTCACTCTCTCTGGCTGTTGGCTCACATGCTACATTCTTCGGAGACCTGCTGGGAACCTGTCCCAGGTGACTGACGAACTTTCTAGACTTTTCTGTATGGGGGAAAAAACTCGTAAGTTATTCAGGGAATAATATTGAACAATGGTTCCCAAGCTCAGGCTTGGTACCCCCACAGGGGTGGCTGGTGGTTTGCACAAAAAACTACTGAACGGATTTCCACCAAACTTGGATGAAGTATGGGTCTCTGCCCAGAATTGACCCCATTGTACTGTATGTGTACCTGTGTAAAGTGCATAGGGACAAGAAGGAAAATGTGTTCCCAGCAGCCATTTTGGTGAGTTACTTGGTGGTTTTAGACTTAATTATTTCTTTATTCACATAATGTAAAAAGGCTGCAGTTTTAGCCTGAAATGTAATTGCGGGAAAAACAGCCTCAGCAGAAAAATCAGAGTAGACAACCCCGGATTACGTGCAGGTACTGTGTTTCGTGGAGACATGAATAATAATCATCTTTCAGTTCAGTCCTGTAGCATGTAGCATTGGCCTGCTGCAGTACAATACAATTCCAGAGTTAAAAGCATCAGTTCATTAATTTATTAATTTGTGAAACTCATGCACAGTAAGAGTTACTCATTACATAATATATGGCATAGAAAAGTGTATCATTTTGAAAAGAACAGCTGAAGCTCAGCCAGACCCAATCGAGACAACTGTGATGTGATGTATAATGTTGCCATGTCTTCAGTGAGATGCCTAGTGGGCTACAACTTGGCTCAGATTTTTTTGATTTTGGCAAAGTGGCACCATTAAAAGTTTGATGAATTAGCTGTTTCTGTTTGTTATGTACCCATGGATAAAGAGACAACTACCACTAGATGACCTTAAAACTGAATCCAACAGTCATTATCAGCACACCCACCAGTGTGACTCGTCTCTCTCTCTTTTTGCATATGGCCCACCTATTAGCATAGAGTATTGGAGCAGATTCTGGTGAGAACGCTTCAGGAAACAATATCAATACCTGGTGTTTAGCTCGACCATACATTGCGGACACATGTTTGAGAGCTGGAAAGTCAGTCATATTTTCATGACCCTTTTTGTTTGACTATTTAAAATGTATCACACTTCAAACTGTATTTGTATCAAAGCAACTGTGAGGGATGCATGATGTGGATGTTCAACTGATACTGATACCAATAGCTTATAATTACCTTCCTCTTGCAACCGATAACTGATAGAAAAGGATAATTTTTTCAGCATTTTAAAAACTTCCAAACATGCAGTTTATGTACACCGTAGAGTAAAAAGGCAACCCTTTCTGTTCTATAAAAGCCTCTATTTTTGTATTGAGTATTTTATATGATTGACAGGTTTAAACATTTGAAGAGTCAGAACTGTCCTTTGTTTTTGTGGATAATAGTGAGAATGATACGCACTACATTTTAGTCTTTTGCCATCAAACTGGTCATACTCACTGGACTAACGCCTGGATTTTGGCATCAATCACAGGACAAATGTGTGTGGTGGCCACATCTTACACAGTGGGTAGGGACACGTCTACATAGTAGTGGCAGCTTGGGAGAGAATACTTTGGCTCCAAATGTGCAATTAGTTAGCCAGTGAATGTCCTGGTCTTCCTGGATCTCAGTGCTGTGGAGTGATGTGAGTGAGAGCCGGTCCCTGCATTCAGTATCTGCTGGATACTTTGCTTCACCTCAGCACAGCAGAGACATCAAAGAAGCGACTGCGCACAAATCAGTTTGGTCTGGAGCAATGCAACAACACATGTTCTAAATTAGACGTACTTCGTACTTCATCTTAACCATCCACTGACACACAGTGAGCTGTTATTTAAAAATATATGATCAGTGTTCTGCTAGATGCTTTAATAAGGTTCCTATGTATGCTTCTGACTTTTAGCCGTCTATCTTGAGACTTACATTGAACCTCAACTTTAAGCCACGGATGGATGGGACTCCTTAATTTCACAGGATATGAATCTGGAATAGAAAACAGTATTATTGAATTGCTTGCAAATTAGTTGTGTCTTTCCTTGGCTCACCCAGACCTCGTGTAAGGCAGCAAAGATGAACGTTGAGCTCACCTCAGCTGCTTCACATGGAGCTGGAAGCATGTCTGGTGCTCTCAGTACAGCAAAATGCTTAAGGAACAATAACCAAGGTGTGCTGGAGCACAGAGATTCATACCACCAGCTATTTTTAAAAGACTGATGTCAGAGTCTGATGAAGATGCACATGACGCAGACAAAAAATAAGCTTGTGATGGTCAAACAGATGCAACAAGTCTGAAAAAATGAAAAGTACACATTTTTTGGTCTTAATTCCAAATAAATAACTATTGACCAGAGCATGATTAAGAATTTGTCAGCTTCCCAGAAAACTTGCCACAAAAATGGCTGTAAGTGTGGATGAGACTGACATGTTATTGTCTTGTTATTTTGAGCTAACTTACAGAAATAACAACTTTTCAATTTGCATATTTGTTTAATCAACACAGTTGGTTGGTTAAAAACAAACCAGCTGTTTGTCAGTCATGTCATTTCCAAGTGGACTGCAAAACTTGCAGCAAGAAGGGACCTCCCTTTTGTTGAATGTTGTAAAATATACGGAAGAATATGTCCAAAGACATGAGAAATATGAACCATATTTTCACTATCACTATAGATTTGTTAGTTCTGTAAGTATAGTTTTTATATAATTTCTTTTGTCTCGCCAAAAAAGGAAGAAGAAAACTCAGGTTGATGCTCAGGGATTTGAGCACAAAAATTTGGGGTTAAAAAAGTGGATGCCCTGGTGAGGCTCGCCCAGCAGCTTGAAAAAGACAGACAGAAGCGAATACAGCTTGCTCCCCCCAGTTGTGTAGGACCATTAAGAAGGACAGGAACTTGAACCCTTGTATTGTGCGGATGGGGGCAGAGATGGCCATTGGGATGGCAGCACGTTGTTGTGTAACTGCAGGATCATGCCTGTACTGTTTTCAGTTTCCCACAGAATCAGAATTACTGCTTGTCAGATGCGTCTTTCGCAATGTTAGCTTTTGGGAAAAAGTCCCCGGTGCGTCATGACGATGTAATTACATGACTTGGCCACGACAACAAATGGCTTGAAGGCCTGGCACTTTTTGTAGAGGAAGTTACGGCCAAGCCAACTGAGTTAAATAGTCCTCCTCCTCCTCTTCTCCTTTGGTTTTACTGGTGGACTGAAAACCACACCACCATCCACTGTATTGGAGTATATAACATCATGTTCTTTACTGATGGGTGTGCTGTCATGAGTGAGTGAGAACGGGACGCGCAGCTCCAAAAACAGAAAATCAATATGTGGTGCCCAATGTTGATATTGTGGCGGACTGCCACCAATAAATTAATGTATCAAAAACAGTTTTTTTCATGTTGGGGGCTTGTGTTTAGGCGGAATGACTGGAATGGAATTCCAATTCTGTTCAATCAATGCAATACAGTTAATACATGAGAACTGTAGCATCTAGAAATTGTTGATTATGATGAACAATGAAACAAGGCCAGTTGCCTACGATACAGCACCTAGATTTACCATGACCTGGATGACAGAGAACCGTCATGATGAACAATGTTTACAGTTATAATATGATGGCATTGTCCAGTTTGCACGGGTCACGATGTAGCTTTTTACCGAGGTAGCTAGCTATATCTCCAGCACAGTCACTTTCTAAGATGACACAGTGTAGAAGGTAAAATCTCCCAATGTGTTAGGTGTTTCCTGGCTCCTGGCTGACTAGCTAGCTTTATTGAGCTGTCAGACATACCGCAATGTGATTGTGAGTCCATCGTATACTGCGTTCATTCTAGATTAAATGCTTTATTGACTGTTTTTAAAAATCCCCAGAATCAGTTTTAGTATTGCCGCTGGTTTTGATTATGAACTATCTATAAATATTCAGTCACTTTCTCTCATAACATGTCATCAGTATGAGAAGCCTACCATGTAACATGTATGAAGAATACCCAGTGCAGTCAGTGATGGGTGGATGGACACTATTGTGCGTTTTGATGTTTTCAATATAATCTCTCTGATTGATAGATTGCTGTTTTGCACGGAAAACAGTTTTCTATTTTTAGTAAATTTTTGAGTTCACACCTAAACTCTGTCTCAGTGTAGGTAATTGCAAATATGACAGTAGAACAGGTAATTCTAGTTAAGATGTCGTGGTTTGTGCTGCTTATAATGTAATTTTCAGAATTAAAGAATTAGTAGAGTATGAGTTGCTGCTTACCATTTCCTAACATACAACAGAAAGTGTTATGATAGTCAATATAAAAATCAGTTAGATGATTCTCAACTGTATTTGAACTGTATTTCTTGTTTTGTCTTGTGCAGGCTGAAGGGGGAGGTGGTCTTTTGTGCATGTTCTGTATGTCTATTGTACTTGACCTGCTGACACAATGTGGGTAATAATATTAATAATAATATTTATTTTCTCTTCAGAGTAGACCAGATTGCGTCCCCGGATGACTAAATCTTCATCTGGGGCACCTCCAGCCCCCGTAGTTGTTGTACCAAGTTTATTCCAGCCAGTTTGCAAAATCACATTATACTTCTGTTTGTCACTATGACTGACACCTTTCATGCTTTATATCAGTTGTTTGTGAACATAAAGATATTGATCAGTACAGCCTTAGGATCAAGGAATAAGATGTTTTATCGATGAGATCGTGTGATGATGTGTTTAAATCGAGGTTAATACTGATGTATCACTCTGATGTTCTGCTTTAATGTAATATTGGATATTTATAAATCAACAGTCCTGCCTACAGGGCTGCCCATGGAGGCAGGTGTCAAAAATGAGACATGGATAAAGTGCAACAGCATTGGCCTTAAAGAGCCTGCCTCTGCCAAACCTCTCCAGAACATTAAGGACACAACATTCAGTACAGCCTTCAGAAGGAATGGAAGAGAAATGAGAGAATGAACATGTTTCCTTTTTTTGATCAAACACAGGACAAGGGTTGCTAGGAACCTATGGCTTTAGAAGAAAGTGTATTTGACACTGTGGGAATGTCACTGTCGGAATCTCTGATATAATGCATGCTTTAATGTACTTTACAACCTTTCTGCCTTGATAAAGCTGCCCTGCACTCAGTTTTATTTGAATGTGGATTTATTCAAAGTAGTGCAGTTGAACTGTGTGTGCAGCAGGTGCATGCAGACTTCTGTTTGTCCACATTGGAACGTTGACAGTGACTGTATACAATAACGGGATTTTCTATGCTGTTAAACAGAACAAAATCTCCAAATAGGGTTTGACCAGTCTGGGTTTATGAAAGAGAGTTTTGCACACTAGATTTGTTCCCATGTAAACATACTTTTTTTCTACCTGACTGTTTTATCATTTTCTCATGTTGGAGATTTTTGCAAATGCTACTCTTTCATTTTACTGTCTTTAATGTCACTGGGTCCAGGTTAGTGCTTAATCGTCTGCAGTAGTGTATTCTTTCATTACTCTTACAGAAGCCTTTATGAATCATTAAGTTTCAGCTCTTTATGTTCTGCATTCAGCTATTTCATCTCAGGCACACAGGATGGCTGTGGTCTACAGTATACTGCGGCTAAGAGAAACAGTACCAGTGCTTCAAATGTCCACCATCTAGTTGTAATGTTTTGCATAGATTATTCACTGCTGTTGTAGTCTCCAAGGGCAGGCCACTGTGTGTATGAATGGCATGTACATTTGGATAGCTGCTTCAAACATGACATTAATAGTAGTGCAGCAAGAACCAGTACATAACCACATGCAACTCCATTATTGTTACAAATTAGTAAGTAAGGTTTTGAATATTTCACAAATGCCTAGTTTATTGTGCAAAAATAAATGAAACCTTATCAAAAAAATTTAAATAGCTGTGCACTCTGCAAATGAGAGGTTATTGTAGTCACATATCATAGAAGAGTTGAAGTCTTCCATAATACTAAAGAAATTTGCACTTGATCTGTTTGCAGTGTTTACAGTTTGAGTTATCAATAACAGCCTGACATGAAAACACTGATCATTTCGTCCACACATTTGTCATTCCTGCCTTTTTCTGCTTGACACACCAGCCTGATACAAACCTTCCATCCTTGACTTGTATATCTGTATGATGACTCACCTCCTGATGATGTCACACCTCCTCAGTTGCCATGGCAGTTGTCGTGGCAACCAATGTCTAGGTTCCTGTAATGAAGAGGAGAGTTATTCTGATGAAGAAGCTAAAGGGGTTAATATCGATAGCTGGGTGTAATTATTTTCCCTTTGGCATGGGGAGTACTTCCAGAGTCCAGCTCTTTTCTTCTCTGTACACTGGGGTAGGGCTCAGATGGCTTGTGGTAACTAAGGAAACGGTGTGAGAAGTAAATGTATGCACTGTCGCACCTCAACAACAAGTGTAACAGATACTCCCTGTGGGGAAGCATATGCAGCAATGCTGGGCTTCTCAGTGAAAGTATTGAGGGGTTGCAATGGAGGTTAAACCCACTTTATTCACTTATTCACTGGCAGAAGTCTTTTGTGCTTTATTTAATTGGATACTTCCAAGTATTTAGTAAATTATTTTCATTGTATATGTTAACAGTTAAATCATTTAAACACATACTACACATGTAGAAATAGTCCAAAATACACAATTTAAGACTGAAAAAAATATGGTGTTTTTGAATAAAAGCAGTTCAGTGAGTATGTAATTACAACATCAAAGTACTTCATGGCTTCATTTTGAAGGTTAGTATTATGATGTTTAGAACTATATGAACCCTAAAATGTGTGCTTGATGGCACTTCAGCATTCACACAGAACACATGAGACATGAGATCATGATGTGTGTATACTGAAGTGACAGAAACCCACAATCTGACATGCATAACAACACAGCTTGCAGTGATAGACAGGCAGCTAGTTTGGTGTAAAGTGGTTTGGTCAACTGTCCTATAGGCAGATCTCATGAATGTGTAACAGTCCTGGACGCTGGGGCACAACTCAGGCTTGCTTCCAATTTTTTCCCAGTGGCCACTTGCAGTATTGCACCTAAAAGTTCCTCTATGGCCAAGAAAGCATTTTCCCAAAAGAGACGTCTGTAAATCCAACTGCAAACAAAGACCATTATGACTTTACCACGGGGATCATTCAAGGTAGCATAACCCATTAGCTAAACCCAGGTTGAAAATGCTTCAACTTTCCTTTGTGTGGAGCAAGTATACTGTTAGTCTGAGCTAACCTCTGCACAGTTAGAGCTAGGGTGTAGTTAGCCCAGAATTACAGTATTCCTAGCCTAAAGACTGCAGACAAGGGGTAAACGTGTTCCCAAAAGGACAAGAATTAACAGAAGTTGCAGACTATTTCACAGTTACAGTTTGGAATAGCAGAAAACTGCCTGTCCATTATTCTCTGTCCTAATTATCTGTAGTTCCAAAGCTGTAGGACTCAATGACCTGACACAGCAGTGGGGGAGTAATGAAAGAGTGCTAAACCATATTGAGATGACTTTAGCCTTGAGACTCTCCCTCTTCACCATTGACTCTTTATTGAGTTTTTTTTGTGTCCTGTATACTGCCTGATAGTTAGCCTTCAGGAAAATCCTCTCCCACTCATACACTGTCATACATCACACCTGCCCTCCACCCGCAAAAAACAATGTCGCAGCAGCGGCCCAGGCGAGGTCAGGCTGCCCACTCTCATCTGTTCTCAAGGGAAAGGGACATTTTCCACTGGCATTTCCCCAAGATGCCTTGTAATAAGGCTTGGCCATCATCCTTGACCTTCAAAAAAAAAAAAAAAAAAAACTATCTCTTTGTGTCTCTCAAGAATAAGGTCTTCAGTATCAGAAAAAGTTTTTAATACAGCTTGTATTTGCTCTGTTAGAGATGATGCGCCTCTGATTGTCCCTGAAGATAATTTAACACTAACGCTGCTTTATTAAATATAGAAATTAACATCAAAACATTATTTACTGATGTCGATGTGATCTGTATAGTTTCTTTAATATAATATTTTGTACATATTGAAAAACATATCATATATCCAAAACTAAGGATCATAAAAATATCCAGAGATGGTTTTATGACTAGTGAAACTTGCCAATATTCAAGTGCAAAACAATTCAAGTCCATTTCAAGTTCCATTGGACGTAGCTAAAATTCAAATATCGGGACATTTCTTCTAACTATAACTTGACAGTATTTATAACAAACACATTAGCGTTTGCACATTTTCCAACTTAATGCTTTCAAAGTAAATCTACTTGTACATGATGTTTCGATCTGACACTAAAGTCTAGACCTGCTTCATTAGTGGCAGGTTTTTTTTTGCCAAAGAGAAGCATTTCTGCTCTGTTGCATAAGGTCCTATTTCTCTTTTCATTGACAACATGTGCTGCAGCAGAGAAAAGGTGTTCACTATCGACAGATGTACATGGACCTGAGAGGTACTTGCGTGCTGCTTTGGCAAGGGCAGGGAAGCAGGACATGTTGCATTTCCAATACAGCAGTAGACCCAGACTTCCTGGGGATGGTGGGTTCAGATAGGTAGCCACGCACCTGTAAGAATATATGTGTATTGCTACACATTATAATAATACAAGCAATTGAGCAGGAATCAGGACATATAATATTATCCTTCTTTTGTTGAACTCTGCATTGAGCAGATTGGCAGGGCTACAGGTCAAACTTTTAAAATGGGAAATGGGGCAATATTAAACAAGGTGCTGTAGAATTTTCATTTGTGGTGTAGACTCAACAAAGATGAAACGCTGCATTCATGAAAAAGTGCAGTTTACTTCAACAACTTATTTTGGAAGACATTTCTCAGTTACTGCACAGTTTCGTAACATACATAGCAGTCGCCATCTTGCTGAACTCTGACCTCAGTACGTACAGCTTGCTTACTATGACTATGACTACTACACCTTGTACAACAGTGTCCCCTTGTGGTACAAAGTAGCAACAGTATGTCTGTTGTACATAATAATAGAACACAACATTTCCTCTCTCTGTAAAAGATTACAATCTCAAGAAAATAAATGCTAGCACTAAAGAACCAGTTGCAGTATGAAAATCATTTTACAATAAGACTGCAGTTGTACTATGGAACTGAACAAATATTCTTGCTATACCTTTAGCATAGGGAATAAGAGAAACAAGGCAGCTTACATCAGGGATGCCTAACATATGACAGCAGTTCAACATATGTAGAAAAATAAGAATTATTCTGTACTTTCAATAATACGTCTAGCCTATAACCAGTAATACATTAACGTTGTTGGCTATTTTCACTGTAACAATCAAGTCATTACAATCACCTTAGCTATCAAAAGATAGTGCAAGTTATGACATAACATAGTCCTTGTACCACATTGGCTTGTTTTTAACATGTGGCTGTTTGTAAGGTAGGTCATGGTTGACATGGGCATGTAACAGTCTAGACATGTCACAGTCTGGGCTAGTCACAGAGGGGAAACAGGTAAGGTGAGAGCCATTCCAGATCTTGCCATCACTCCGTAAGAAAGAGTTTGGTCTTGTTCTCTTCTGTACAGTGACGGGGTGAGTGAATCTGGGGTGTGCTTTAGGAACATGACAAGGTTTCCTTATCCTCACCTTCTCCCCTGGTTGAAAAAAAGCTTAGCATCAGTGTAGCGCTGCATCTTGTTCTGATGTCTCTGGACTGCAAGACGAGCAGAAGCGCAGAGTGAAGACGTGGCAGATTGCAGGGGAAGAATGTCCAGTTTGGTACGCATTTTCCAACCATAGAGAAGTTCATATGGTAAGGTGGAAGTTGCAGCATGTGGTGTTGCACGGTATACTTGTAGCCAGTTCATCACGGTCCCAGAACATGGCTTTGACTGAATGACAGTTTGAATGCAGCTTCTGAGGGCATGATGGAACCTCTTAATAGCCCTATTAGCAGCTGGGTAGTAAACTGATATTTTCCTATGAGTTATTCCTGGGTTGTGCAGGAATGAGGCAAAAGCTGCTGAAGTGAACTGTGGGCCGTTGTTCTGTAACAATGTCCTCTGGGTTTCCATGAAGACTAGAGCTGAAACGATTACTCGAGTAAATCGAATAATTCGATTACATGAAAAATTGTCGAAGCAAAATCTCTTGAGGCTTTGTTTAATTCCTATGTGGCCTGCTTAGCTCAGGGATCATTTTTCCACACAGACTGTTATTGCGGACACACCACTACGTTCAGAATAGAGTTAGCGTGATGCGGAGAGTCAAGAAACCATCCATAAAAGACAGAGAATGTCCAAAGCTTGGGATCATTTCACACTTATAAAAGAAGATAACAAAGTGCTGTTAACACCAGCTCAGAAAGCGTCGCCGACACAAGCTAATGTAAACACTGATGTTATCTAATTTAACGTAGCCTACCTTCGCTAGTTAGAACGTATGGTATTTGTGGAGGCTGTAGCCTGATGTCGGTATGACTAGATATCATGTTAAGATGTGGAAACTAATTTGTGTTGAATTGCAAGAGAGTAATAGCCTACACCAAATAATTTCTTTCCACACACACACACACACACACTCATCTCGTCTCTCTCACTCTCCCTCACACACGCGTGCACGCACACAAACACACATGCTTACTCCTGGTGTTAGGAATAGTTGGAATAAATAACTGTATGGTTTTTTTGAGGAGTAAAATAAATAATAAAAGCCACTTGCTTGGTCTGTTTAACAGGCCTGTCATTTTCATTATGCATTATTTAGTATTATTGTTTAATAATGCAAAATTATTTTTTATTAGATTACTCGATTAATCGATGGGATAATCGGCAGAATACTTGATTCTAAAAATATTCAAGAGCTGCAGCCCTAATGACGACTGAAAACAGCAGCGAGGAAGAGAGTGATCTTCAGTAGTGGCAGTATGGGAAAAGGAAAGCTCTGGCCATTTAGAGTAATAGTCTGTCAGTGTGATAGCGTATCTGCAAGCAGGTACTGCTGTGTCAAAGGGTCCAACAGTGTCAAGGCCAAGTTTCTTCCATGGGCCATCAGGCAGTGGGACTGGATGCAGAGGAGCAGGACGAGTACAGACTGTTTTGTCCTGCATCAAGCATATATACATTTATATATGTATATATGTATATATGTATGTATGTGTATATATGTATATATGTATATATATATGTGTATATATATGTTTATATATATGTATATATATGTATATGTATATATATGTATATATATGTGTGTATATATATATATATATATATGTATATATATGTGTATATATATATATATACATATATATATATATATATATATATATATATATATATATATATATATATATATATATATATATATATTTAAGCTGAACATTTTGACAGCTGAACAGTTTCTCTAGCTGAATGTGTAAGCTGAAGTAGTAGCAGAACGAAATTTGGAAAATTACCCAGAAGGATGGATGGGAAAACTTTTGCAGAAAAAGCTGAATGTTTTGTATAATAGATAAAAATAAAAATAAAAATAAAATACAAGCAGCAATGTCCTTTAAAGCTGAACTTTTGATAATTGAATGGTTTCTGTAGCTCAAAATTTGTAGAAGGTGAAGCGAGCTGTAAAACGTATGGAAGAGGAATAATAATACTAGAAATATTTGCATTTCCTGCAAAAATACAATGTGAATGCTGACAGCTAAAACTGCTGAATGTAGTGGAAAATACTTTTATACAAGCTATAATGCACTGCACCACGCTGCTGAAGCAGTAGTAAAGCCAAAGTTGAAGTTTTCCCTATGCGAATGAATGGGCAGTTGCTCTAACTGAACGTATGCAGGAGCAGTAGCAGGAGGAAATCTTAAAAATTTCACCAAAAGAATGAATGGTCAAGATTTCCCTGAAAAAGCTGAATTTTTCAAAAGCTGAATTTTTCAAAAGCTGAATTTTTCAAAGCTGAAATTTTTCAAAAGCTGAATGGGTTTAAAAAGCTGACGATTTTGATAGCTGAACGGTTTCTCTAGCTGGACGTATGCTGAAGCAGTAGCAGAACCAAAGTTGGAAATTTTCCCATAAAAATTAATGGGAAAAAAATGTAATTACATAAACTCCTGCGAGTTTTGAAAGGTGTAATAGTTATGGCCAAAATATAGAATAAAAATTCCCCAAGAGAATGAATGGGCAAAATTTTGCAGAAAATGCTTTTTTTTCAAAAGCTGAAAAGTATAAAGCTGAATGGGCTTAAAAAGCTGAATATTTTGATAGTTGAAAGGTTTCTCTAGCTTAAGGTATGCTGCAATATTAGCAGGACGAAATTCATAAGGATGAATGGGAAACATTTTGGAGTTAAAGCTTAATATTTCCAAAAGTATAATGGATACAAAAAGTGTATAAGCAAGAAGAAGAGAAAAAGAAGAAAAGCAAAAAAGAAAGAACAAAAAAAAATATATTTTACAAATTTAGTTTTGTTCTGTTGTTTTTTGTAAAATAAGAATTTGGACTGTTGAATTGAAAATAAACATCCGAGCAGTTTAATTTCAAAACTTTGAAAAGTAATTTTGTGTCATGTCTGTCTTCACAGGATCTCATCTGTGCCCTCGGAGTTTAGACTGTGCCCGGGCAGGACGACACTTCTGCCAGCTGGGAAGCTCGCACTGCGGCCCCTGTCTGCGCCCTCTAGTGGAGAACTCCCATGGCCACTGTACGGTCAAGAGGAGGCAAGCTCCTCAATCTGCTCAGGCTAGTAAAGGTAAGTGGTAGGCTTCATACTCTTGACCTGTACCACTTTACCTTTTCTGGTCTTTTAATTACAAGACAAAAACTAGAGTCCTTCACATTACAAACATATGACATAATTCCTATGCACACAGGACTAGTATAGACTTGGGACCTTGTTTGAAATGAGCAATCACAAAGAACGTAGGAGTAACAGAACTGTTATTCACGTAGGCAGGATGAATAGTTCTCACCATAACTGTGTTTTTAGAACCACCGCCAGTGTGCAGATGCATGAAAGGAGGTTGACCTTCAGTTCTAGGGGCTCTGGTGTGTAAAAAACCATGGAGGTCCTCTTTGATTATGTCTAAAGGTCAATGGACCGTGGAAATAAATAAAAGTGTTAATGTGATCACAGAACACAACTGTGACACCATCAAACTATACTGTGATTTTGTGTGTGGCAGCTAGACCCTCCACTCTCTCAGGCTACTTGTCCTCCGCTGTTGTGTCTTTGCTCCTCTCAGAGGGTCATACTCAGTTCTAAAACAGAAAAAACAATTTGGTATTTTCTCGACAGGAAAAACCTCAGTAAGCAAACAGAAAAGCAGTAAAAAAGTGTACAGAATATTATACATACATGGCCTTGTATTAAATAATATTCTATTGATTGTTCAAACAAGTAGTGTGTGTGTGTATCAAAGCCTGGTATATCTTTGCTTTGTACCATAGAGCTCCATTGTTGCAGAAAAACTATTAAAACATACCAATTGTTTGGAATCAGTCCATTAGATCACATCAACTGACAGCAGTGTTTTGATATATTATTTAAAAAAACTGTGTCACACGAACACACATGAACATATAAAATCACTCACACACACCCTCTTTGCTTTGAATCATTTCTGTGAAGTTGTCAGACACAGCCTCAGCCTGTCAGTAGGAAAAAAACAACACTTTTATAGGTTGTAACTTTATCTCTCTTCTTCCAGTTGCCGTAGTGATGCTTTTCATTCATAATTCTGAGAAAGAGCTGCCCCACCTCCTACATCTGCCTCTTTCTGATTGATCGTCCTTTTTTCTTCCTCTCGCTCCCTGTTGCCATCCACCCACACTCAGTAGAGCACTGACACACACACACACTGGTCAAGTGACTCTAATTTCCAGCAATCAGCAACAGCAGAGCCACAGAGCTGATATCAGTTCACCAGAAGATGTTTAACCGCTGTGAGACTTGAGTTCCTAGATTATACTTGACTTTCAGCCAATACCATCCAGTCTCACGGTTTAACCAGGTGAGATAGAGCATTAAAAGGGCATGAGACTGCTTCAGACAGGCCATGTTTGAATTTAGTGTAATTTTAATGGACCAAATTCGTAAATATGGATGACTTGTATCTTGGAGAAAACATGGATTTTTATGAGGAATGGATATTGTATCAAAACATGCTACTGAAGTGCATCATGGGAAATAGTGGAATTGTACTAGATTTTGGGAATTTGACCCATACAAGGGACTAAATACAGGATATCTGGGCCTCTGTTGCCTCAGTTTGGACTAGGGATGCATGATATTGCTTGGCCCGATAACTGCTCATTTACACACTGCCATGCCCACTAACATTTCATTGGACCGTCTTTAGCTTTGATTATGGCACACATTGACTCTGGCATCGTTCTGATAAGCTAATGCAATGTCACAACATCTATTTTCGTTGGAGTTGCATCCGTTTTTCACCAAGATCTTGTTTTGATGATGGGAGAGTCGGGCCGCTGCATAAAGTCATCCCAAAGATTCTCAATGGGGTTAAGGTCTGGACTCTGTCGTGGGCAATTCATGTGTGAAAATGATGTTTCATGCTCCTTGAACCACTTTTTCACAATTTGAGCCTGATGAATCGTGGCATTGTCAGCTTTGGACATACCCGTGATATCAGGGAATAAAGAATCCACTGATGAAGAGCCTTGCTCATTTAGTATATTCAGGTAGTCAGCTGACCTCATTTTTTGAGCACATTACATTGCTGAACCTAGACCTGACCAACTGAATCAACCCTAGTTGATGACGTTGCCCCCACAGGCTAGTGCGGTAGGCTCAAGGCATGATGGGTGCATCACTTCACTTGCCTCTCTTCTTATCCTGATGCAGCCGTCACTCTGCAGTGTTTCCCACTCGTTGACTACTTTTGTGGCAAAACCAACCGCTTCATATTGCGTTTGGTTTTTTTTTTGTCTTTTTTTTAGTGCTACTTAAAACGCAGCGTGTCGGTTTGCCTGCACTTCCTTTTCCTCCTCTGCCTCCATCTCTCTGTCATTCACACATCTCACCCACACAGCCCCTCCCCTTTGTGCACACAGTGTGATATTTGGTGCAGGCGGCTGGCAAAAGTTGCGAGTTCAAGAAAGTATTTTGTATAAGTGGTTTTCTTAAGGCTCCACAGCTGTTTAGTCCCAGTCCCTTGAGTTCTCTTCACTTACTGCATGTGAAAATGCTCTTACTTTCACTATTGAACATAGCTGTTAGTTCTACTGCTGATTTTTTTTCTGACCACATTTGTTCCTGGAAGATGATGGTTCACCACTATCCTTTCTGGGTTTTAATAATGCATTGGACAGTTCCTAACCCAATTTTAGTAGTTTCAGCAATCTCCTTAGCTGTTTTCTTTGCTTGATGCAGGCCAATAATTTGACATCTTTTTTCAGGACCACAGGATATGTCTTCTGACATGGTTTTCTAACCCTAACCCACTGCGTCAGTTAGGGTTAAATAACTTGTTGCCAGCTGAAACATATCATACATCCCTGCAGTAATTAACCAATGGAAGGCTCTTACCTATTTGTGTGGTTAAATCCAGGTGGTGATTTTTTTTTGGGTCAGGCAGTGTGTAATTGGTTATTAGCCAATAAGGAAATTTTAGCAGATGAAAAAAGGTGCTAATACGAAACTAAACTGCTTTCATTGACAACAAGTGCAGTATGTACACACTTTGATATAGTTGGTTGCAATATGAAAAAATCTTACCATAGCTGGAGAATATTAGATCTTAATATTGGTTTGCTGGATCCTCCTCTTGTGCAGTTTCACAGTGCAGCATTTGGTTTAAACTCTAAATGAGTGATGTGTTAAAGGTCGTGTCTCAGTCTGGTATTTTCTCTCTCCAGGTAAAATGAGCACTCACCCTGAGCTTGACGAGCAGATCGACTTCCTCGCTGCCATTATCAGTGAACAAAGAACTGAGTCCAGGCTGTCAGGTACTAATTAGTCCACTTCTTTACCCTTGTTTGTATTTATCATGACCCTTATAATGACTCTTTAATTCTTTTTTCCAGCTCCATCCTCCCATGATTTACCTAAACCTCAATCCAATCAGCTCAGTGTGGCCAGCCCCACCGACAGAGCATCCACCACAGAGCAGACTACGAGCCACAGTGTCTTGCTCACCAGCGTGGCCGCAACCACCGCCTCCACCAGAAACAACACCCCCGCTCTGCTCAGCGATCCCATCATCCTCCCCTACCCGTCTAACGACCGTGTCTTCCTCAGTAAGTCTTCTCTGTCCTTTTGTCATGACTAGCTTCTTGTTTCTTTGTTGTTGCTACTCTTGAAGACATATCTATATATCTGACCTGAGTGCTGTGGTGAAGGAAGGTTGGTTGGCATTTGTGGTATTTATGAGAGTCACAAAAATTTACATTAACAGAGGACATACAGTACAGTTCCAAGCCCTTGCATTACACACACAATTCAGAATAGAATAAAATATTAATGCAATTAAAGGCAAATCAAACCTGCAACAATAAGAAAAGGGATCAAATGAAGTAAAGGTCTGGACCCTGCAGTCAACCTGAAGAGACTCCAATAGAGCAGCAGTCATGCTATGTGGGATCAAGGCGAAGTCTGAACAAATGAGTCTTTTGCGGAAGTGTGAGAGTGATTCCGCTGTCCTGATATTGGTCGGGAGTTCGTTCCAGCACTGAGGTGCCAAAATAGAGAAAAGTCGCGACTTGGCTGAGTGAGCTTTGTTTGCTCTGAGTGACGGGGGTACCAGCCGGCCGGCTGATGTTGAAGAGCGAAGTGCTCTCACGGAGCGTGTGGTCTGACCAGTGTTTGGAGGTAGATGGGTGCAGTTCCATTGAAGGCATTGAAAGCCAGCACCATCGTCATCGTCCTCACTGCTGAGGAAGGCGATACCGTGACATCTTCGACAGTGGCTGACAGGTCCATGCGAGGGCAGTCTTTCCCCGGGATGAAGAGGAGTTCAGATTTAATAAGGTTGAGTGGTTGACCAGAGGGGAGCATGTTTTCACGCTCCCGAAGGACAGGATGGTCCGGATTCCTTGTGACAGATTCAGCTCTCAATGAGGATTTGCTTGCAAAAAAACTCAAAGGGCAGCTAGCCAGCGACTTTGACACTGGCACCAAGTTGTTTCCTGTTTGATTTTTCTGTACCACATTAGATAAGTTTTGGCTTTTTTTTTAATTTTATTTTTATCCAAAAACAGGTATATTCACTTGTTACAACAGCTAAAGATGCAACAGTACAGGAAAAAGAATCAGAAAAAAAATATTCATGAAGATGAACTGAAAATGAATATAAAAATGCAACATATTTACAAAAACAAACACGTTTTTCCGTCTCTTTCTGTCTCTGTTCATGCTGCTACCTCACCAGCAGACCACTACATAAAGTAGCACTGATGCCACCACAATGTCATAAAATGTTCGAAGTAATTTCCTCTGCACCCCAAAGGACCTCAGTCTCCTCTTGCACAGGGCATTCGTGTTGTCAGTCCAGACCAATTTATTGTTCAGGTGAACACTGAGGTATTTTTATTTTGCTACGATATCTATGTCCAAACCCCGGATGTTCACTGGTGTGATATGTGGTGTCTTCCTCTGGAAGTTGATCACGATCTCCTGTGTTTTACTGGTGTCTATATGCAGGTGGTTGCATTCACACCAGTTAACAAAGTCATTGATGACCCCCCTATTTTCCTGTTGGTTCCCCAGACACACATCTACCAATGGCTGTATCATCAGAGCACTTTTGGAGGGGGCAGTTCAATGTGTTGTGCGTGAAATAATAGATAGGTGTTCAGCAGGATATGTTTAGGCCTTGATTGCATAAAATGAAGCAGTAAGTGTCTTACTGAATGTTTCTGGGACAGCAACACATGTACGCGTGCTACCTTCGGCCTCAACATGTGTCTAAGAATACAACAAGTAAGCAGTTGTTTGACTAGCTAGGGAGTCAGTAGTACATTACACAAACCATGTCATGTACAGCACCAATAATATATCTCATGTGTGAAACATTACAACCGTTCATAAAATGACCTCCTTTGTCTGAGGGAACATTAGCACTGCATGCTCGGAGATCTCGGGACTGACCACAAATTTATAATGGGATGTAAGAAGCAAAGCTGGTACGTCACTGTCATTTAGTTCTGCCTCACTGCGTTACTTCCGTCAATGCTCTTTTCAAAGCAGATACCACAGGGCGGTACCCAACACCCTCACAGCAGCTTTTATGTTCACTCCACACACTTCCTTTGCTTCTAACACATATTCAAAGCTTTCAGTCAGGAATCATGTCGTCTACTGACAATAACAGACCTGCACTGCACTCGCTCCCCCTAACTGTCTGTATGTATTGCTTCTCAGTCATGAGCAGCGTCTTCATCGTAGCCGGATCGCTAGCCTTGATCGTAGCAGGAGCCTGTTGGGTCAGGTAAGATATTATTCCTCCCTTTCTGAACTACTGCAGGATACTCCAAATGTCAGCTCTCTGCCTTTCACCATTTAATGATGCAGCTAGCAGATTTGCTATATTTTTGCCAGTATTCAGACTTGAGGCATTAAGAAATCAATTACATATTGAATATTGGTTAAACTAAATTGGTTGAAATTGGACAACTTGCTGATGTATTAAATTTCAGTACCTGTTTTAATTGGCCAGTGATCAAAAAGACATCCTAAAGTTGCTGCTCTTGTCTGACCAGCAGTCTAAAACTCAAAGACACTCACGAAAACTACAAATAACCACATTTAAGAGGTATGAATCAAAACATTCTTGGCACGTTTTCGTGAAACAATTAATCTTTTATGAAAATGAATATCCTGTCAATTGACTAATGAATTAAGCCTCCAGCTGTTCCAGCTCTGCTTGTGTTTAGTGTCACCTCGGATTAAGTAGTGGCCCAAATCATATCAAATCAAGTTTATTTATATAATCCAAAATCACAATCACGTTGCCTCAGTGAGCTTTGCAGTCTGTACAATATCTTGTATATACTAATGTGAAACCTGTGAGAGACAGATTAAAAAAATAGAAAAATACATAAGGAAGAGCAACTTAATAGTGTGTCTTTTGTAAGATTCTCACACCTATAATGCAGATCCAGAAAAATACTTAATTAATTTGATCAAAGTGAATACCAAACATAACCGAACAAAGATTTTGCAAAGCGCAAAATAGAAGTTGCTGTTTGAAATGATTTGTTTTGTTCCTTACATTACCTGGAAATGCTGAGAATGATGCTGGAAGTTTTTATTGTGCAGTTTTAAAAAGTTACTAACTTTGCTTCAAAATCATGCATTAATTAATTAATTCCAAATACATTCACAAATCCGAAATCAAGTACTGACCCAGGAACCATCTGCCAGTGTGTTCATGTTTGTTCCTATTGCAGGTTGCAGAGAAGTGTCCATATGACTCAGAAGGTGGACTACCCTGTATATGGACTGATGAGAGCCCAAACTTTTGACAGTTTGGTGAGTATTAAATCTTTATTGTGTTACAAGAACTTCTTATGGTTCCCAAAAAACTCCATGTAGATTCAGTTGTTATCAAGATGTCAGTGTAGTCTCAAATGTAGTTTTTTTTTTTGTTGTTGTACCAATGGGACTTATTGTCAACTGTCAGTTGTTTAAACCTGCATCAATCAAGATTACGTTGACGTAAGTATATGATTATGTGCATGTGAAAGACAAACCTACACAGAGAGATATCAGCTGACTGAAGCCCCCCTCAGTGTCATCAGTTGGACACCAACACATCTTTGCTTATTGGTTCTACACATTTACTTATTGCTTATAGACCAATAGAAGTGAATTCATGCACCTTTGAATACTATGTAGGCTACCTTGGTGTTCCTAATCAGAATACACTGTTTTAGTCAAAATGCTTATTTTTCATTTTTCAATTGTTGTCATTTCAGTAACAGTAATAGTCGTAGGTGTAGTGATTGATCATATCATACTGTATACCACTAGATACACTGATATCTATCCATTAAAGGAACAGTTCACCCACAGATGAAATTTAAGTCATTATCTCCTCCCCCATGCTGATGGAAAGTCGTAGTCCACAAAACCTTTCAGGAGCTTTACAGCAAAACAGCGTTGCAGCATTGTCCTTCATCTGCGGTAGGTGGGGACTTGATTTAAAGCATAAAACAAAATCAATTAAAAGATTTGTAATTCAAGTCTCCAGAAAACTGAGGTCCCAAATTGATCCAAAAGCATATTTACCCCCTCAACATGCAGCTGAGCTTGTGCGTCTTCTTCAGACTAACATTAAGGAAACATTCAGACTAAATCCGTAGGTTTGTGCAGCAGTGTGGGAGTGTCACTCCATGGTCCATGTGTGGGATGTGTTGAGAACCCCCGCTGATCAGCCACGATGCGAGGCAGATCATTACTGTGTGTTTTAAACTAGAGCACAAGACCAAATTTACTTTTTGGGTGAAATGTACCTTTGAGCAAACAACAAATAATTCAAGAGTAAAAAGAGCATGCAGGTTGTGTTGTGAATATAAGAACAGTATGTCTGAACAGTATGTCCGCTTCCTTATTAGTGGCAGTACTGTAATACTATAACTCAAGACCCAAAACATTTTGATTCTGAATGCATCCTCTCTTAGCCTTTTTAACACAGACAGCGTTTTTTTAATAAGTCAGGATACAGGAACATGTGCAGCACTGACACATGCTGCCAAGTGAATGTCAACTGAGCAGTGTGAGTAGATGTGAATGAATACCAGTGATTTCTCATGTCCCCTCTGCCCCTCCTTGTGTTCCAGCCTGGGGACAAGAAGCTGGCCCACAGTGCTCAAATGTACCACTACCAGCACCAGAAACAGCAGATGCTTTCCCTGGAGAAGTGAGTCACCCTCTGTGCAGACATGTTCATCTGGCCTCGGCATGTGTATATCTGTCTCGTGCCCCCTGTCCCTCGCCCCTTCTGCCCTCTTTGCCTCTTTGAGTCTGTGTTGTCCTCTGAATATTTTATGACTTAATGTCTGTGCGTGTGTTTGTGTGTGTGACCGCTGCAGACACAGGGATGAGCCCAAAGTTCCTGACTCAGGAGCCTCAACGGATGAGGAGAATGAAGATGGAGACTTCACAGTGTATGAGTGTCCTGGACTAGCACCTGTGAGTGAACACTGCATTATTATCCTAACTTTTATTCAAAGTTTATCATCAAATTTTGTAAGCCTTTGACCAGAACTAACAAACACAATTATGGCAGACAACTGAAAACCATTAATATCATCGTAATTATCTTAATTTGGTCATAAAATTCATTCAGTTTAAGGCTGCACTAATCAAAAATGTTTAAATTAAAATTGGTTTAAAGGATCCTGTGTGTTGTGAGAGGTGTCACTCAGAGTAACGAAGACATTGCAATAGAGAGCACTTGAACTGCACCAAGCACAATGGAGCTTTTAAGCGTCTTTAAGCTCATTTTTGTATTTTGTAGCTAGCAATCTAAGCTCTCCTCAGCCTGTTTTCCAGCCGCAGCAGACAGTAGAAAAAGACCCGCTGAGCCCACTGTATCTAACAGTAGACACAACTGGTGATGTTAAGCAACTACAGAGCCAGATATTTTTCTCAGGAGTTGGCAGAGACCAAACCAGTGCTTAACGGAGAGTCTATATTGGGCTTACATTCATCAGGTGGAAAAAATCACAACTCCAAAAACTTGCTACCATTGTTTGCTGGGTAACTGTTTGCTAAAGCTAAATTCACACTACAGGATCTTCTGCTCACTGAACGTTTTTTGGACATTGGTGACAAAAAGCCCAAATTGAACCTGGCTCCCATGTATCACAGTCGCCATGGCTAAACTGTTCAAAATGTTGTGGTCCAGACCCTGCCAATGCAGATCTCTTGCAGGCTAAATATGTGGTTGAGTCAAAGATGGGTTGGGGAGGCAAGAGCGAGCTACAGTCACTCTGTGGTCGAATTAAGTTGTTTGGAGGCAGACACTTCGCAGAGCCCAGTCGTTAATAAAATGCAGCGTCAGACTCATGTAGGGCTGCCTGGTTCGGCTGGACCATAGGTCTGTTGTAGTGGAGTAAAACAACACCCCTCCAGCGATCTCTTCCACTGTATATATGGGCACCATATCTTTAGTGATACGCAACGTGACTGCATCTGCAAGGTGGTGCTGCTGTAGTCGGACACTGTCGCGACTGCTCCGCTCAGACTGTGCGTTTTATTTGTTATTTACCTTCATCTCCCCGCTGTCTGCCCTAAATAGATATGACTGCAGTACACTCCTGAACATCGCAAGTGCAACTTCATACTTTGTTTCTGAAGTTCTGTGCGATAATCACACCCGGCCGAAGGTGATCCTCCCTCGCCCGCGACCTCGCTCGAGGGTCGGAGGGTGATGCGCCGTGGAAACACCGTTGGAGCTGCGGAGGTGGGTAGCCGATGTCTGACACAGCGCTCTTTCGGAGACTGTAAACTCCCAGCGCAGCCGGTCTCACCCTGGCTGCTGCACCGTGCGCCCGCGGGTTGCACTCTCCTCCGGGGAGAGAGGGGGGTACAGTGTCAACGTGTTACCCCCTCGCGTCTAATCGGAAGCGGAGGGACCGCGGTTCTGTCTATGTTTATGTCAGACACAAATGTAACAGGTTGTCCCAGAAACAATGGCACTTTCTCAGCTTAACTATGGCTGCACTGTTTTATAACTAAACACATAGAGTACCTTTGTTTATATTTCAATTCAAACTAGAACTTCCTAGAGGAAAAATTTATAATTTATCAATTTTTTTAATTTAAAAATGATCAACAGGTACTCCAATGAATTATTTGTTTATTACTACTTATTACTGAATCGATATCGAAGCATTTAAATCAATATTGAATCGAATCGATATTGAATCGAATTGCGACCTAAAGAATCGAAATCGAATCGAATCGAATCGAATCGAATCGAATCGTGAGGTTCTTAACAATACCCAGCCCTACTGCCCAGTGTCCTGCTGGCTTACGTTCAATTTCTGGACAACAAGCTTGACGACATGAGGTCTTGGATTCGTTTCCAGAGGAACATATGGGACTGCATCATATTCTGCCTCACCGAGATGTGGCTCTCCCCTGCGGTGCCATAGTACACCGTTCAACCAGCTGAGGGGGAGGGGGGAGCCCACTGTGAAGTACGGGAGCAGCAGTGGGGGAAGTTAAGGAGAAAAACTATTTTCATTTTTAAAAAACTTCCTCAATCACAAACTTAAATGAATCAATAAAATCGATTTATCACCCAGCCCTACCCTAACATTTGACTGACTTGTTGTTATACTGGGACCATTAAAAGAGTTCCCTTCATGTTTTTAAGCAGTATATCATTTACATTTACAGCATTTAGCTTTTGTCCTAAGCGACTTACAGTAATTTTACATGCATTCATACACTGATGGTGGTGGCTACCATGCAAGGTGCCGAACAGCAAACTACATCAGGGGCAGTTTGGGGCTCAGTTTCTTCCCCAAGGACACTTTGACATGCCGACCAGGGGAATCGAACCAGTGACCTTCCACTTGCAAGATGCTGGCTCTACCTCTGAGCCACAGCCGCTGTATATATCAGCATTTCCATATATGTAACCATGTCACCTGCTGAACCAGAATACAAGCAGGCAGTTCTGCCTTTCAGTATGGCAATAATCCAAGCTGCCTGCACATCCTCTCGCTGATATTTATTTCTTTTATTTCCTTGTTTGCACTGGAACTTGGACTGCTCAGACCACATCATTCCCGTGTCCCGATTCACATGGGTGATCTTGTAATGTGTCATGTGCTGATCAGTCATGTAATATGTAAATCATACAGACTGCATGAACCCTGACTATGAGGCAGAAAGTTTTGTAGTGTGAACAAGTCATAACATGATTGTAGATGGTGATTATATCTCCCAACATTTTATTTACAGCTAATCTTCTGCCCCCAAGTGGCTAAAAAGGTCAATTAGTGCAGCGTTGAATAAAAGGACTGGTACATTTGTAATGCTAACTGTCCTCTTTACAGCTTGTTCCGCATCCCCAAGTGATCATTTAATGTAGCTTGAACGGAAAGAAGATATCATTCATGCTTAGTCAATCAATCATCTTATAAGAGGTCATTACATATCAGATGTGTTTTCTCATCTATTGCATTGTCTTCCAGCTCCGACACAAAATGGATTTCATTACCTTTATCCACATTCAAATTTAATATACTTTTTGAATCCATTTAGAAAATTGTGTAATGTGATTTTTGTTATATTTAACCTGTCCTCTAGATTCCCAAAATCTGTCTTAAACAGTCATAACCCTGGAGGAGAAAACATTTCAGCACTGATAATGAACTGTAACTAACACTCTGGTCCTGTCTCTGTCCGTCTTTAGACTGGGGAAATGGAAGTGAAGAACCCGCTGTTTGATGACTCCACTCTTTACTTTCAGAAGCTCCACAAGTAAACCTGGACGTGTCACCCTTCGAATGCAGCACTTGTGTGTACAAATAGTTGAATTAACACACGTACGCACACCTCACATACACTTGTGTGCTGTCCAACCCTTTTAATGGACAGGATTAAGAATGTACGGAGGACCAAGAAGATGATAAGTGGGGCATCATGGACATTTAGAGGACCTCACACGGCTGGTTTCTTGGTAGGAGTAGGACTAAATCTGGGGCCACGTTCTCTCATTCTGCAGCCACATCCTGTTCTTTTTTTATCTCATCCCTCTTTGTGCTATTTTTGTCTACAAAATTACAATCAGCCAACCTCTAAGGATTCTGAATGACTTCTGTCAGGTAGCAGACATGCATATTGAATATTATATCCTGTGTTTACGGAGCCATCCCAGTCCAGAACAAGGACAGATCTCTAAAGCCACTGAGCCATGACTCAGTAATTCTATCACTTTATTGAAAGATATTCATGAATATCCATGTTTATTTATGAGCAGATAAGTTCTCACTGCAGGTTTAACTTTCATTTAAGTATTTTTAAAGGAATGTGATTTTATTATTATCATTATTATTATTATTATTATTATTATTATTATTATTATTATTATTATTATTATTTCTTTCACCTCCATGCAGCACCGCAATCTTTATCAGTATGTTATGTAGCCATCGTATTCTCAGTCTAGTTCCTCTATGCATGAAATGATGGTGTGTTATGAAACATGACGGTCAATATGCATTTACAGTTCTTACAGCTTTCTTGTGAAAACTTGCTACCGATAATTATGTATCATATAGTGAGTGAGAGAGAGAGAGATACATAATTATATTCCACAATTTGAAACTTATTTACCTAGAACTCTGAACCAGAGTGAGTCCATCCTGTATATATGGAATCCGACTAACATGGCTTGTCTCCATGATTTTGTGATGTGTAAATAGCTGCTATCATGTACAGGAAAGAGATCTTACTTCTTACTCGATGTGTGTGTTAACATGTTCCTCTAGATTCCTGAATGCTGTGTCAAATATTGAACTGTTGTTTGGCCCTATCGTGAACTATATTTGCAGAGCTCCTACACACGTGGAAAGACGGGAAATGTCGTCAAAAAGGTTTTGAAAACAAATATGACCTTTTATATTTGGTATGGTGCATCATAGCATTTAACTGAAATGTCATAGTTTTGTGTATATAGTGAATAGCAGAGAGTATCCACAATTTATAGCATTTCCCCTGAGCGTATGTTTTAACCGTAGAAGCAAAGTTTAAATTCTACCATCTCTTCACCAGGTAAAACATGACACCTTGGTTACATTATGCTGACATCAAGGTCAACTAATCAAATCATATATTTGAAAATATTTAAAGAAGACACTATTCTGCAGAAATCTAGACTATATGATACACATTTCTGATAAGTCTGAGATATATATGTGTGTATATACACACACATATACACATATATACCAACGTATACATATATCTCACAGACTTTTATCAGAAATGTGGCAGCTCCTGCTCCATATACGATATAAAGGAGCCGCCAATTGAAAATGAAGCTTCTTTGAAAAACATCCAGGTTTGAGAATATTACCATGGGCATAAACCAGAGCAGTGGTATTGTGCGATTCCTGCGTTTAAGCCAATTACATGTTCCAGTTGACAGATTTTCACAATACATGCTTGTAAAGATTAATGTGCATCAGATGGATTAATAGTCCAATGTGCACATTCTTTTTCAAAAATATCCAAAGTACATTTTCATTCAATTTCAGAAATGTCTAAACTATACTTGAAATTATTTTCTATTTTCATTGTGGCAATTATAAATTACCAAACAAAATAAGATTTTACACAGTAACATATGTTAACAGGTGTTGGGTAGTACTACGGCATGTAGAAAAGCCTTTTGTGGCTCCGGAGGAAGATGCATGTAATCTGGTAAACCGTCTACAGTGATGTCACTCAGTGGTTAAATTGGGTAATGTAGGTTTCAGGGGCCAGTTGCTCCAATCGGTCTTTACTAAGACTGGTCCTAACTGCTAAGTCTGGTTTACAGGCTGGCTATACTGCTTGTGTAGTGTGTGGCAGCTGCATTGCCACTACAGAGCAGCTGCTGCCTGTTTAAAAGAAGATTGCTTTTGATAATAAAAAAAATGATGACGTGATTTTCCTTTACCCCGCTGAAGAGCGAGAAAGCTCTCCATGTCTGACATATTGTACAGATACAGACATTAAAACTGTAGTGAAACACTGATATGATGTTGCTATGACTGTCTACAGTATGTTTTTAGCACGCCTGTCGTGGTAAAAATAGGTGATGCACCACTTCACCTTCACTTGACAAGTGCATGAGAAGTGCAGCTCACACAGCCAGTGTGTCTGCTCTAGCCTGGCAACTCCGAAATGAAAAGCAAGTTGTTATGCCGAGCAAACGCACTGCTCATACATCCAGTGTGATCAGCCTGTAAGATCAAGGCTGGACTTAAAAAGCCAAGTTACGATCGACTGTCACTTATGACCAGGCATAAACACTGTTGGTGCAGCCAGCTCTAGGTTTAAAAAGCAGTCGTCTGGTCAAACGTTACACTCTTATAACACTGCTGGACTCATTATGGACAGTTTAAAGACAAATGATCAGAATCAAAACAGCAGACCAGAGATATCCCCTTTCTATTCCACACATTTGTCTTCTTTGTCAACACCTGGTGCCTACATTACCCACAGTGCAACTGGAGGCAGTTTATCAGATTACATGCAGCGTCCTCTGTGGCCACAGAAGGCTTTATACTGTTTATTTCACATATGCAGTAGAACCCCTCCCAGACACGCTTTAATGTGTAAAATTAGTGGAGTTACCTTTTAAATAAAAATATAATTTTTCATTTGTATTGATATAAGGAGTGCATCAATCCAACATGTCTTTTCCAGCATCAGTAAGGTGGCATGCTGTGACGGAACTGACATAGCTAGTAGTAGAATATGTTGGAAACCCTGACTAAGTGCAGTGATGCTGTCTGCTCTGGCCCATGTGACAGATCAGATTGGTGCACCGTTCATGGATACTGTCTGCTTTCTCCTCCACTGAAGCTGCTGTCTTCACCTGGCCTAAACACTATATCGGTCTAAGTGTGACTGTGCACATGAACCTTCCTGTGTCTTGTAGATACTAATCTTGACCCACTGTATACATGATAGATGATACTGCACAGCTCAGACGTGTGTTCATTTCCGGTGGCAGATGCTTGAAACCGTGCAGGAACTGTGGATGTAACTGTGGCCTCTCGCTGTCGTCTCTCAGGAAAGCCACTCTCTGTGGCTCCTCTCTTCAGCCTGTCTGTCCCCTTACTCAGCCTCTCTGCTTTCCCACAGTGGCCGAGTACTTGACCTGCACTCATACACATACACAAGTGTCAATATGTAAAAAAGAAATATCTACAACAGATACCAGGGAGTGTTAACACTGGAGATCTTTGACTGTGTTGTAAGACTGTTTTATTCAAACCTACTGAGCTTGTGGAACAAAGAGAAGGACATTATTGGTTGAAGGTTTGTTCCAAATTCCAAGAAAAGATACAATTCTCATATTGTTTGCCTTTTTTTTAAATGTTACATAGCTCTGCTTTCCCTTCGCCAGTGCTGAGAGGTCAACAAACACCAAGCAGGTTGTCTTGTTTTCGTCATTCTCTCTCTGATGATGAATGAGTCTCGTGAAGGAACTCTAGAACAAGTAACTACCTAGACTAGCTATCTTTGATACAGACTGTTTTGCGACTACATAAAATGATGAGTTCTATACACTGAAGATAACTTGTTTACCACCATGTTTAGCATGCATGTGGATATACCACAGCTGAAATGAAGGAAGCAAATAAATATTTCTATAATCTGAAGAGAAACATGACTTGTTGTGGAGCCTCCTCTTCTTAGATAATGTCCACTAATGTCATTTTTTAGGGAATCTGTGAAACATTTTTTAAAGGGTTCATGTTTGCTAAGTCGTAACACACCGGGTTGTCAACAGTGGTAGAAGGTGGTTCCAAATAAAACAAATATTGAGCATGATTTATGTAGGAACCAGCACACTGCTTTTTATTTCATTATTAATTTCTTATTTTTAGCACTGAGCACCACAAAGTCAGTTCCCTACACCTTCATTGTATTGCAGCCGAGGCAGAACTCTCATATACTGGATGAATAAAACCCAAACTACCTTTATACTTAGCAGGAAATTAAAAAGACATTTCATTTCACAGTTACTGCAGCGCTTTTTAAATGAGCCCATTTAAACTGGTCTTCTTGTAAGAAAACACTGGTGAAGAAGGCCACCTGCTGGCAGAACATGATAATGATGGGCTAGAGTGGCATTCTATCTCACTGGTAAACAGTCAGACACACAAGTATAATTCAGTCAGGAACACTTGGCATAGGTTTAACCATGTATTGCAACAAACAGATTACAGTTATGCTTGGCGCTGATGTCTCCGCTCTTAAGATGCTCCCTGAATTGGCCAAGCAGAATGCTAAGCCAAAGCAGGGATCACAATGGAGAACACCACCCAGGGTATGAAAGCGTGAGCCCTGATCATAGACCATAAATATAGTTTTTTTAACCCCAAGCCCTGATAGGACTTGTGGCTGCAAGCAGCAGTGGCAGTGTGTGGCAGCTCATGACGAGGAGCAGTTATGAATGACGAGGGAGCCATACTGTATCAAATGCAACGCCTTGTGGTGAGAATAGCTGTGATTGTTGTGAGACTGATTGGTAACGATGATTCAATCAATAGGGGGCAGAGTCGTATGGCTTTGGTGTCCTGCATGAACTAACGCTCAGCTTCATTATCAAAATGGAGGTAGGATTTTTGACAGTTTAATAATAAACTTTATTTTACATCAGAGCACTGAAACAGTAAACTTCACTTGTAATTTAATAATTATTCATTACCAAGCATCTTTTGAAATAAAAGAAAAAAACAACACAAGACAGACTGATCCTGTCTGTTCGTCTGCTCAGGGCTTCTGGTGTGTTTCAATCTAAGCACTGTTTAGATTGCTGCCAGTCAATAGTATATTATTTAACATGTTTTGTTCCAACATGCAAGGGATCTG
Source organism: Diplodus puntazzo (assembly GCA_963678695.2). Classification (NCBI taxonomy): domain Eukaryota; kingdom Metazoa; phylum Chordata; class Actinopteri; order Spariformes; family Sparidae; genus Diplodus; species Diplodus puntazzo. The sequence goes on from OZ023159.1 coordinate 6,177,514, forward strand.
TAACTACAGCTGTACAAGTATGAGCAGAAAATGCAAATACTGACAGTACTTGTATTAGGTACTGTACTTGAGTAAATATTGGATTGCACTGATGCATTAACATTTTATTATGACAGCAATGTAGCCGATTAAGTGAAACTTATATGCAATGGGATTGCTTAATCAATAACAGTGCATCAATGCAACTTGAAGAAAGTCAAATATTTCCATCTGAACTGGATAATAAGCATAAAGGATTTTAAAATGGAAGGATTGTGCAAGTATAATTCTTCATACCGTGTTGTACTTTTACTCTACTCTATATTTTGACCCAAAAGATATGATAAGCTGAAAGAACATGATGCACCGTTATAGATTAAACTTTTCAACGCTTTTAACTGGAAGCACAAGAAGAGACAGCTGCATTTATTGTCATGGCACTGGTACTGGACATTAGTTTGCTATTTATCTGGCTTTACTCTTTACTGTAGAATTTAATCACTGTAGCTCATGTCTGTTTAATAAGATCTTTGGAATTTTTTTTAAACGTAATACAAAGAAAATGATCATCGCTATTATTGTCCTCTTATTGTTAAAGGTGCAGTATGAAAGATTGTCCACCTCTTTCATACTCCCAACCAATAGGGGCAGTATATCACCAAAGGAACTGTGTACTGCTGCTAACTGCATTCTGTTTATACATCCATGACTGTAGCTCCTTTAAGCAGCGCAGCATTGCTAACAGGAACTCTGGCCTGCTGGGAGAAAGAGGTGGTAAGGCCTAGCCGGTTAGCATGCTAATTTTAGCAGATGTCTCTGCAACACAGCACATGTCTTTTTGACTTCAGAACTGATATTTCTTCACATTCTGTTGGTAATTTCAGTTAATTTTTTGATGTTTTAAACAAAAAAGAGAGTTGGTTTCTATGTAGTTTCAGTTGCCTAACCTAGCCAAACCTTGACCATAGACTGGCAGCTACTCTAAACAGTGCTTAGTTTGAAACACACCAGAAGCCCTGAGCAGACAATCAGACACAATCACACAGTCTGTCTTGTGTTGTTTTTTTCTTTTATTTCAGGTGGAGAACAATGGAACACTGCTCATTATTATCAGTAATAGGCAGCTTGTTGTGCAAAGGAACTTTGCTGTGTGGTAGCAAGAAATGAAATGCTTATTTATGGTTCCTACACCAGTTCCCACTTCTGCTTTTTTTTTTTTTTTTTTTTTTACAGCGCATAGCCACCCCCACCAACCATTTGAGATTTGTTTCTTGGGTGTGCAGTGTCTCACTGTTTACCAAAAGGTGTTCTCCTACATAACTGTCACTATATGGTTTTTCATATTTGCATGTGGTGACCCACTGGTATCAACAGTTCCAATCAGAACACTTCTGTGACCTGAAAACATAAAGAGATACAATTCTTAGCTGTAAACCCAGCTCTCTAGGTCTTGATAGACTTGTTGGGCTGGTAAAGTGGGGTACTTAACACAGATTTGACATAGTCTTTCTCTCCAGTCAGTGTAGGTTTTTATTGTGTGAGTGCGGTGCCACTGGAAGTACTTCTCATAGACCTGCCTGTCTGCAGCTACATGTCTAAGATAGGCAGCCAGATCTGCTGTGGTCTCGAAATCAGCCACATGTATAAAGGACCCAGGGGGAGCCAGGGCTTCATAGGTGGCCCTGCTTGGGCCGAGAACCACGGGTACAACTCCTGCTTGGAAGGCGTTCCTCCAGAGCTTCTCACTGATGTAGTCCTTTGCCTCAGAGTTCTCAAAAGCCAGGTAAAAAAAACAGTTTGCAATTGTGGACAACAGCTTTTTCTTTGACAGGGGCTTCTTGTTCCACCTGCCATACACCTCTATGGGAATATACTTCTTTAGACTTTGGTAAATCCCAGCCCGACCCTGGTGGGGCCAGTATCTGCTGACCACCCAGCTGACAAAGCAGGAGTGATTCCGAGCACCCTGAAAACCTGGTTCATAGCCTCCTAATTTGGTCTCTCCATAAGGAATGGATATGTCTGCATCACGTCTGTAACTCATGGTCCAGTTGAAAAGTCCATTGAGCTGTGTGAGATTTGCATTGTTGGCAGGAGGTTCCATGGACAGCCACACCCAGTACTGGGAGGCCGGGCGATCCAAGTGCAGGGGCAGTGAGGACAGACCTCTGCTTATCTCATGGTGGTGGAAGACAACCACATCAGCAGCGGCGAAGGTGGAGGTGTTGTCAGTTAGGAAGCAGTGGCTAATGTTATACATCTCGAGGCATTTGTCTCCATCAAGCCTGTAGGAGCGGCTGAATGGCCAGTGCCACAGTAGGATGCGGAGGTTTCTCTGAGGAACAGCTGGATGATATTTATGCTGATGGAGCTTCTGGTCTGAAAGACTGATATAAAGCAGGGATAAGAGGGAGCTGAGGAAGAGGAGGAGGAGGAAGGCTCGGAATCCTGATGTTGTCATGGTTGTCAGGTGTATTCCAGGTCAAAAGGGCACAGATCAGTGGTATGGAACTGCTAGGAAGGAAGGGTAGATCAGGGAGGTTATTTTGCTGTCATATGTTTCCACTAGTGCAGGAACTACAGAGAACAAGGTGTTAAAACCACAGAAAAAAAAAAAACCTCCTACTGCAGGAAACATTTAATTCTGTTTTCACTCCAAAAGTTTGTATCAGATATGTAACAGGCACAAATATCATAAAATTAAAAAATACTGAGAAGACAAGGTGTTGTTGTTATTGTGTTTTTTTTCTATTATGGTGAAATGTTTGGAAAAGATTGTGAATAAACAATTTGTTTTATCAAATCAGTGATTACTTCACTTCTGATAGAGGTTATAGAATTTCATAATCACTGTTTCAAACTCTTAACCGCTATTAATTTCTGTAATTTCTGACAATATCAAAGCACAAATATTTGTGTCTAATCTATGACTTTATCATTTTTAGTCCTTTACAGAACTCACAGAAAACAACCATCACGTCAGTGTTTTTGTCAAAAACGTACTTGTTGTCCTGAAATTGGTACACAACATTGGATTCAATGTCCTGTTGGTTTCTGTTCTGTTTAATTTCAAGCAGAAGCGGGTTGTTCCCATAATGCTCAGCACTGTGCACTTCCCTCCCAGTACATTCCAGAAAGCATGCCAGCTGTTGTACCTTCTATTCCACTGCTACTCTGAATACATTATGTCATATTCCAAATATTGTGGATAAGATGATCAGAATGACTGACAGATGATTCATACGACAGCCAGCAGTTTATGTCGTAAACTACTCAACCTTTGCCCGCTGCAGGATTAATGTATATATTAAAATGTCAATATTTATAATTGAACAACATACATTATGAAATCAGCCGAGGTACTTTTACTTCTAGTTCTGTCATAATATTTGATGTCAGTGCTCAGGACATTTACTTGTAACAGTACTTCTACACTACAGCATTGTTAGTCTTGCTAAAAGAAAAGATCTGAGTACCTCTTCCACCACTGATTTACAGAATGTATACATTCATGTTTTTCTTGTGCTCCTGTGGTCAGAAGTTTGGTCAATAGTGGAAAATAAACAAGGATAAAAAAATGTTTTTAAAAGAATGTTAAAGGTTTTTAAAAAGGTACTTACATATATTACTTATTTAAAAAAACAAAAAAAACAACCATGAATTGAACAGGTGACTGATCAAATTCATCTCTGATTATATCAAAGCACAAATATTTATATTTATGGCTTTCTAAGTCACATTCTTGTAAGCATACTCATACCACCTTTGTGTGCGTTGATGACGAGGCATCTTGTGAAATGAAACTGGCATCGAGAGGTTTACGAAAGATGGCACACCCTGATGCTCGCTACACCACAAACTTAACAGTCTTATAACTATTTTTTGAAGAAAAGAAAAGGAAATACATGGTAAAAAATTCAAAATAAAATATGATTTGAACATAAAAATAGATTGTTTTAACAGTTTCTATTACCCTGAAGAAACACTAGTAGCACTCTTTACACTTTAAATGTGAAGTGAAAGCATATTAACTAATAGGTGATTTGAATGAAATAAAAGGAGGTTGGCAGAGATGTTGGCTCTTACCTGTGTGACATGATATTAGACTGCTGCCTGTAAAGCTCTGTCCCTCTCAACACGTCCTAGAATATGAAGGAAATCCAGCCCCTCTCAAATTTTTGACTCATCTCTTGACTCAACAAACACACACACACACACACACACACACACACACACACACACACACACACACACACACATACATATAGGGTGTGACAGTTGATGTACAATCTGAATCACTTGTTAGAATGAAATGAGCTGCACAAAGTGGAAAAACAGTTAGGCTTCTAAATTCAGTAAATTCAAATGAATTCGTTTTTCAGGGGTTTTCATCCAAACTGAACTTGGAATTAATTATCATTGAAATTCACTTCATCCTCATTTTGTGTATGTGTACTCTCATGTTAACTGGGTTAGAGTTAGAGGGGATAACTATCACCACAGACCCTTGCCACTCATTTTGCACCAATTTCATAATTTCATTGCCTCTTAAATTGCTCCTACTGCTGTTCTGTTTGCAGTATTGGCAAGCACAGCAGTGGTTGGCAGTCAAAAACATTAACATAGCTGATTTTAGATTTGTAACCACAAGCTGGTCTTCCTGTTCCTGTTCTTGCAGCTCATGCACAGGAAACGGGCACACGGTTACACAGCTTCTGTAGGCATAGACCACATCACAACTGATTCAACGAGCTGTTTCACCCTCGCCTGCTAGTTCACACTTGTTTTTTAAAACATGTGCCCTTCCCATACTCCTACGCTGTAAAGGTTAATTTAGTCCACTGCACTGCTTTAAGTCATGTTTTTAATTCCACTTGTTTTGTATGTTCCTGAATTTAAAGTTATCAATACATAGAGACATGTGCCAAAAGTTGGAGTGATGTCTAATGACCTGTAGGGCCCTGCAATGGGCATCAGCCTGTGCCTTTATATATTTTCAGTCCGATGACAGGTGATACCAATCTAACCCTGGTCTGCTGTGCATTGAACGGCCTTGAACTCTATTTTCACCCATAAAAAGAGCAGATACCCATTTTGACCCAACCTTATATCAACAGTCTGTCTGCTAAAATAGTATCTGTCCCAACCAGGGCTGTTTCTGTCTTTTTGGGGACCCTATGCAAGATGCTTTTTGGGGGCCCCTATTTTGTCAAACTATGATGGATAGATTGACAACTGTTTTAGGTGATCCACAAAGATTCAACAGTCTTGTAACGCCTGCCAATGTATTAATGTCCGCAAACGTAATAAACCCACAAACGAAATAAAAATCTGCAGCATTTAATGTAATACACCCCCAAATGTAACACATTTTCCACAAACGTAATAGCTGCTGCCTACTACAAACGTAACACGCGATTTCCCACAAATGTAATAACTATTAAGTTTGCAGGGAATGATTATGTTTGTGGGGACGTGAAAATCTTTATTGTAATAACTTCCCAGAAATGTAATATTACAATGAATAATGGTCGTTGTGGTGGTTTTGTGGCATATAAATATCTAGTTTATTTTTTTTTTCATACACATCTTTATTGGGCTACCGAGACACAATGTATGTTCAATCAGTAAGGATACATTTCACCCATTTTTACCCCTTTTAGAACACCAACACCCCCCCCCCCCCCCCCCCCCCCGCCAAAAAAAGAAAAACAAACACAAAAACAGGAGGGGTGAACAGTAGCCAAACCAACAAAAAACAAAAAGTAGAAAGGGACATTTAGAGGAGGGATCCAAAATGCTTGGGAAAAAAAACAAAAAACAAAACTGACTATAACAGTAAATGTTGTGCCTGGAGTTCGACCACCATATCATAGCACCAAAGACATATTACTGACCTCTTTCAGAATCCTGACTGAAAAAATAAATGAATAAATAAATAAAGTTACATGAGTTTATCTTAATTAGAACCATCTATCTTAATCATCTAAGGGGGGAATGGAATTGATTAAGGAAAGAATAAGATTCCAAGTTTTATAGATATAGAATTACATCAATGAGAGTACGTGGTGGTTTGTGGGGAAAGTTGGGGAAATTACAACGAACTAATTCTCTGGCTTGAAAATATCTAAATAAATGAGCTTGTGGAAGGGCAAATTTAGTTCGGAAATTCTCAAAGGAGATAAAAATGTCAATCAAAAAGTTGATCAAAATTCACCGCCCTTTCTCTTTCCACATAGTGTAAGTTGAGTCAAGTGCCGAGGGTGAAAATAAATGGTTTTCACAGAAGGGCATTAGTAGGGAAAGAGAGGTGATTTTGAAGTGCTGTTTAAACTAGGGATCGACCGATTATCGGTCGGGCCGATTATCGGCGCTGATATTTTGACGCATATCGGCATCGGCCTCTTTTTTTAATCCGACGGCCGATAAGAGCTCAATTTAAAACTGGGTTATTTTGGCTCTGATGCAGCCGAACCTCTCTGTCTGCTGCGCCTACTCTGTCTCCAGCATTGTCCCACCCACAGCACCATCTGATTGGCTACACGCAGAGCGGGTAACAGCCAATCAGTAGTGAAAGCTGTGCATGCACAGTGCTCACACACACAGCGGAGAGGAGAAAAAGTTTAGTCACCACGTAAAACTGGATTCACAGCCCGGCACTGTTCATGGGGGCTTGGCTCCGAAGGTAATCAAGGCAGCAGACTCTCCCGAAATTGTAATAAACATCCCAGTCCTTTACAACTCACAGCTACTAGTAACATTACTGTGAGCCCGTTAACATTATATAAACATAAGCGGCAGCTCTGCTGCTCGCAGTCCCTCCAGACGTTGAGGGGATAGCTAGAGAATAATGTGTGTGTGTGTGTGTGTGTGTGTGTGTGTGTGTGTGTGTGTGTGTGTGTGTGTGTGTGTGTGTGTGTGTGTGTGTGTGTGAAGACACATGAGAAGCTGCAGAAACTGACAGCAAAGCACGTCTGTCTGAGAGAAAACTGTAGGGCAATAATGGCTGTTTAACTATCAAGTTATTTTACTTTATCTGTTTCTGTGTTGATTGAAATATCCTAAGCAGCAGAAAATGACATATTGTCATGTAGTGTGTCCTGAAGCTGTCTTTGGCAGTTTCTTGTAGAGAGGAGCAGGATGTTGCTGTTCAAGACTTAAGACATAATGTAACTGCATCATAAAGCCTACATGAACTGCATGGTGTTCAGGGATGAATAGTCTCTATTGCTATTGTACTTATTTTTTCAGCTATAGTTACATTCATTGTTAGTAATGTAGCAGCCTAGTTTTGAATGACAGTGTCCCTGCTATCACATGTTGTTAAAATATAACATTTACATAATAAAATCAACTACAGGCTTCCCAAATGCTGTAGTAAATTATGCATGACGAGTTGAGCATATGTCAGCATGTGGCCCCACTTTTAACTCTCTCTCTTTTTTTCAAACACTTATTGCAGATGGATAGACTTAAGTCTATGTGTAAAAACACTCAAAGTCAAGTGTTGGAGTTTGTATTATTCAAAATTTTGATGCCAATATTTTCCGTTTTACTGCAAATGAATATTGGCTCCAAATATCGGTTATCGGCCTCCTTGACTACTAATAATCGGTATCGGCCCTGAAAAAACCATATCGGTCTATCTCTAGTTTAAACTGTTTCAGGATTTATATAGTAGTCAAGACAATTGTGTTGGAGGTGACTTTAGTAGGGTGTGCATTTAGAGGGGCACATATTAAAGCTGATAAAGAGATGGAGTTGCATGAGTAGGCTTCCATCTGGCACCAGTCTGTGCTGGGGGAGTTGTACCAGGTATAGATTTTTTGAATATTAGCTGCCCAATAGTATGCTCTGAAATCCGGCAGAGCAAGGCCCCCCTCATCCTTGGTTCTTCGCAAAATTGAGTACTTTGCCCTTGGAGTCTTTCCCACCCAAATGAAATGTGAAATAATCTTATCCAATTCTTTGAAAAACGTTTTGGGCAGGTATATAGGTAGACAATGAAAAAGAAATAAAAATGTTGGTAGGACATTAATTTTGATAGAATTGATTCTACCTAGAAGGAACAATGGGAGGGCATTCCAGCGTAGTAGATCTGATTTAACCTTTCTGACCAGTTCCACAATGTTATGTTTATACAGTAGAGGGAGACTATTCAAGATATTAATGCCTAAATATTGAAAACTAGAAGAGGCTAAGCGGAACGGTAGTGTTTGAGTCGGAATCTGTTTTGCAGCATTATTAAGAGGGAAGCAGTCACTTGTATTAATGTTCAATTTATAACCAGAAAAGGATCCAAATATATGTAAGATGTCCAAAATCTTGTAAATGCAGACAGTGGAGTCTGAGACATAGGGCTCTATCTTAACGATCTGAAACGCAAGTGTCAAACGCAAAACGCAAGTAGCTTTGTGGGTGGATCTCAGGCGCTGTTGCTATTATGCCGGCGGGATAAATGACTCTTGCGCCCAACGCAAATCTAAAATGGGTTGGTCTGAAGTAGCGACATTATTCATAGGTGTGGTTTGGGCGCAACGTGCAATAAACCAATCAGAGCATCATCTCACATTCCCTTTAAAAGCAGGCGCGCTTGTTCCATGGCGGATTGCTATTATAATGGCAAATTTGCCAGGCGCACGCCAGGAGCGGTTCACAGCCGAGGAGACCGACGTTCTCGTCAGGGCTGTAAAAGACCAAGAAGAGGCCTTGTATGGGGATGGGAGAAATCCATCCAAATTAGCTTTGGTTAAACGGGCGTGGGAGGAATTTGCCACAATTGTTTCTACGGCTGGCATCCCCAGGACATCGCACCGGGCCTCGGGAGCAGTGCGCACGGGCCTAGCAGTGCGCAACGGTCAGCTGATGAGGGAGCAGCGCAAACACCAAGGTGCAGAGGATCCAGACCCACTACACGCCGTGGCAGCATTGTCAGACCGGACCGCACTGCCCGGGATGCGGCAAGGTATTCATGCCCGTCTTGACCCGTTGGCGATGTTGCTGCTGCCTCTCAGGCGCATCGCCTCAAGTCTCCAAACGCACCACCTGCTCCTGTTGTGCACCTTACTCCTCCTCCCCCAACTCCATATCCGTCCACCTGCTCCACTAGGAGCACATCACGCGTTGCCACTCCTGGACCCTCACGGCTACGGCGGGCGCGTCACATATCAGAGGGAAAAAGAATTAATTCTTATGCTTAAATCTTTTCAACTTTTTTGTATGGTTTGCAAAAACGGGAACTGCTTCCTTGTAGATGAGAGAAGCAAAATGTATGCACGTTGAGCACACGCTACATTATGGCCAAGCATGCGCCCTTAAAATAGCATCTGAATAAGCGCCACTGACTTTAAACTAGGTTTTTTCTGGTCTCTTGCTGAATTGTTTTCTGAAACAGCAAAATAGCACCAGTGAACGTTTGCGCTGGAACACGCCTCCTCTTTTCGCTGAACCGCCCCCTGGAGCGCAAGTTCATTCCCTAATTTAAGGACTGTGGAGGGAAAATTCCAATGTGCGCCGAACGCAAAATAGGAATTATACAAGCGCCAGTGTACAAAGTCAATTGCGCTTAGTGCAAGATAGAGCCCATAGAGTAAGAGGTCATCAGCATAAAGTGATACTCTGTGCTTAGTCCCATTCCTATAGACACCAGTAAAAAGTGGTGAACTCCTAAGGGCAATGGAGAGCGGTTCAATCACAACGGCGAAAAGCAGTGGTGATAGCGGACATCCTTGGCGGCAGCCGCGTGTTAAAGGAAAGAAATTGGACTGTGTTGAGTTAGTCCTTACACTAGCAGTTGGGGCGTTGTATAGCAGTTTAATCCACAAGATAAAATTTTGATCGAAACCGAACCTATTTAGAACTGAAAATAAATAATTCCACTCCACTCTATCAAAGCCTTTTCCGCATCCATAGTAATTACCATTTCAGGGTTTTGTGATTCTGGTTTGGACAGTATTATGTTGAGCAGACAGCGTATATTTGAGGATAGCTGTCTGCCCCTTTTATAACCAGTCTGGTCTTTTGAGATGATATTTAGTAGGCAGGGGTCGAGGCGGCTGGTGAGGGTCTTAGCCAACAGCTTAATGTCACTGTTGAGCAAACTGACAGGTCGCCAGTTGCTGCAATCTTCAAGGTCTTTATTTTTCTTTGAGATGAGTAATATTGACGCTTGAGTTAAGGACAGAGGAATGGAGTTCAAAGGAGTCAGTAAACATTTCCAATAACAGGGGAGTGAGTTAATCAGAACTTTTCTGGTAAAATTCGGATGGGAAGCTGTCTGGGCCTGGTGCCTCGCCGCTTCGCATTAATTTAAGGCTGTCTTTCACCTCTTCCAAGCTGAGAGGAGCATCTAGAGTATTTTTGGAATTAGTATCAACTGAAGGGAAGACTAAGTTATCTAAGAATGTGTTCATTGAGGTAGTGTCTGAAGAGGCCTCTGGTGTTACATCCAAATGAATCGGAAGCAGCAGCAGCCCGTTCCTAGTTGTGGGCTTACATGAAGAAAATGAATTTATAGCTGTTTTGGGTTTATATGTGTTTCAGAATTAATACAATCTCGACTTTAACATATAGGCCCTAGTCAACATTCAAATGTTAAGCTGTAGTTTAGAAATTAGTTTAGTAACATTAGGTCGCAGGGCTTTCCCCCACACACCTGTTATTTGACAGACTGAATAGAGTTTATTGACAGAGCAGACAGATTGTGGTTGACAGAGGGAGACAGCTAGCTTGAAAAAAAAAAATCCGTTAGGAAAACATCGCTTGAGATTTCAATTCCCATTGGCAGTAGAAATCTGAAGAAATCTGGATTTATTGCTCATTTGTAAACACAACTATTATCAGTCTATAGGCAAGAATCTAGAGGTTTGTTCATTCAATTCATTTCAAATTTGCTTTATTGGCATGAATGCCACAACAACAATATTGCTAAAGCACCAAGAACCACGAAAAGAGTACCTAGCACAGTACCGTTACTTGTGTGCTGTGTGAGGGATGGAAATTAGCACCCGCCAAATGCGGGTGGCGGGTGAACTGAATCACTTTACCAGCCACCGCTGCAGGTTAATTCCAGTCAGATTTGATCCAATTCATCTTTATGATCTATAGTTAAGGCATAACAGTGCACTTTCCACAACACTAGAGTCAGATCCGGTCAAATTATATGTTTCTGATTGGACCAAAGTGTCAGTTGGACTTCAGAAGGGCCGGAATTCCAACACGACTAGAACGGCCGTAAGAAGTCATTGTGACCGCTAGATATTAAACTCTATATGCTCTCATGTAAATACCCAATTGAGTGATGAATGCATTCATTGTGTCATGATATTTTTTAAAAAAACGAAATAACACCAACATGTACATTTTCACAAGTGTAATTATACATTTATCAATATTCATATCATCGCACATAGTAAACCGTAATTATTGCATATATTCACACAAGATTTTAATAGAGAAAAATCAGAACACGAAAATTAACAATTAAAAGTAACTTATTTGATAATGAAACATTTTATTTTAACACTAGAGGATGAGGCCTGGGACGAATGTTTAGGGAGACTACATGATTGTTCTGTTAATGTCAGACACAACCTTATACAGTTTTAGACGTTGCACTGACTCTATTATTCCAGGGAAAAATTGCACAGCTTTTATTTTGATGTTTCACCTGTGTGAAATCGATGTAAATCTACTATCAGTTATGGAAAAAACATCTGTCATTGCTTTTCAGAGGCTTTTGGGAAGCATTTGTAATGAGAGCAACTCGTCGCCATTCTTGGTGTAACAAGCTCCGTAACTTCTGAAAAAATGGCTGTCTTGTTTTGGATGGTGATTGCAAAAAAGTCAATACTGTGAGTGTGGAAAATGGATTCTGTACCACATATATGGATGAGTGAAATGGCAAACACGATGAATCTTGAGAGACAGAGATTTTATAATGAAGATAGAGGAGATGTGTTTGAAAAGATCTGGGATCCTTTATTGAAATATTTTCAGGGTGTAGATTACTATTGTGTTTCTAAGGTGCCTTACTGTGTATATCCTCTTTTTTACTAGGGCCCGAGAACTGACCAGTGCGAGGACTTATTGGAATCACTAGGATTATTTATATGGGCCCAAGCACTAACAGTGTGAAGGCCCTATTGAATCTGTTATATATTATTATTATTATTATTATTGTTATTATTATTATTATTATCATTATCATTATCATTATCATTATTATTATTATTATTGGTGCCCCAGTACTAACCCACTGGACACAGGAAGTCAGCTAAACGTCATCTGATTTACATGACATTTACTGCTTGTTTTCTACACAGCATGACATGCAAGTAACAGGTGAGCGCGCCCTCCAACGGCGCCACAGCCTGACATGTGTGGAGTGAGGGCCCGTTTATCACTGCTTGCAGCTTTAAACATTTTTTATTTTTCTCTCTATATGTCTCTTTGCAGTTTATTTGTATATCTTTTCTTCATATGTGTATATTTATGTATATATGTATGTTTATAAATAGAGCGATATATATTTTCTGTACTGCCAAAAAAGTGGTTTGCTTTGTATTTAGTTTTAATATGACTGTTGTTCTTGGTATCACCATGGATGTGCTATGTCTGTTTTGTTTTTATTTCTGTGTTCTTGTTAAACTTTAAATAAGTAATAAACACATATTTTAAAAAAAACATTGTTTGCTGTTTTCCCTTGTGATTGACATGAGCTGATTTGAGCCCCTCCACTCCTCCACGTTTTAGCTTAGCCACCACCAAGGATGTTGGCCCCTTTGTCTTTTTGTGTGTCTCTCTCTCCCCCTCTCTTAACTAACCTACATGTACACACACACACAGACATTAGGGGTTATGCAGACACACGTATAATCTTATGAGCGACTTGTTGGAGACTTATTGTAAATGACCTCACTATAACATTTGATACTTGTGCCTTGTAATAACCCCCTGTCTTATAATACATATGCCTTGAGGTAGCGCCACTACCTTTTTGGAACAATATTTTGTGTGCATCCAAAAGTGGACATGAAGCCAACGGTGTTGTAACGATCGCCGTTGTTCAATTGTATTCACATCTGCCATTTTTTTAAATCCAAGATACGTGATTCAGCAAAATCATTTTGCAGACTTTTGTAGTTTTACAAACATGGCCACCATTTTTGTAGTCGAACAAACGTGAATTTCCAAAGTCCCATTTGACTTTTGTTGAAGTCTTTCCGATAGAACGCTGACATCATCTTCCAAGCAATAGCATCAGCCATTTAGGCTCTTTCCCAATGACTGCCATTGTGGCTCTCTTTCTTTCTCCCTCTGACACACACACACACACACACAGTGTGAAAAAAGTAGTTGGATTACAGTAACGCGTTACTTCTAACGCGTTACTGTAATCCAACTACTTTTTTCAAGTAACGAGTAAAGTAAGGGATTACAATTGCAAAAACAGTAATTAGATTACTGTTACTTTCCTGCGTTACTGCGTCTCGTGAGTGACAAAGACATTATGAGCGGCGCAACGTCAGTAATAAACACTGACACGTGTAGTCAACAAGAGACAACATGGAGCGCGGGAGAGAGCAGGACCATGCAGCGTTTAATGCTTTGAAGTACCGATATAACTTTGAGTTTGACTCGGTTAAAGGTGACAAAAACATCAGCGTCCGCTGTACACTCTGCGTGGGAAGAAAACTTTTAGCTACAGCGAAAAATTCCACCTCTAATCTGAGCAAGCACCTAGCAAGCCGGTGGTTCGGATTAACACGGGACGATGTTAACTGGCGACCGTCCGCCAAATGCATCTGTGGTCGCCGTAGCTACAACAGATGTTGAAAACGGGAAGAGAAGACGTAGCTGTCCTCTGATCTGCCTCTATGTTCAGATTTTCTCTGTGCAAAACATACCTGATACGTGTTTGGGCTGCTGTTTGATTAAACATGTCTAACTCTCAGTCGCTGTATCAAAGTTGCTGGTTGTTACGGAAGACGTTGTAAACAGGAAAAGGGAGAGTTGCTCTTCCTGTGAATGTGTATCTCTACTAAACCTTAAAAATTAAAAACACTGACTCGTCTCTTCTCCCTGTTTGAGTAAACATTCATCACATAGAGGAACTATGGAACCCTTTTAAACAGAACTATGGAACCCTTTTAAACAAAAAAAAGAAAAAAAAGAATTACAGGACTTGAACTCACATTCACTGAAGGAAAAAAATATCAGCGCAGTAATCAGAATCAGAATCAGAATTCCTTTAATGTGCCGTAGACCGGGAAATTTGTATGTTGCAACAGCAGAATATTAAAAGACAGAGAAATAGAAAAATAGACAACAAAAATGTAAAAGTAAAGAAAAAACTAAAATAGATTATATAGATATCTATATATATATATATATATATATATATATATATATATATATATATTATATATATATATAGATATATACATATATATATACATATATATATATATATATATATATATATACACACAGTATATATACATACATAATCGATCCACTATGCCAATCAGATCACGCAGGTGACTAGCGGTATAGCCCACTCCTCACAGCAGACACACAGCCACCTCTTGGTCGCAGGAGGAGGCCAGATCAACTGTGACCGCAGTGTCTGTTCACCGTGTCTGTACTGTGAACGCTGCAGCACGCTTCGTTTTCAATCTACCCAAATTCTTCTATGTGACTCCCCTCATTCTTCTGCAAAAGACTCAAGACTCATTTGTTCAGATTTCATTTGACCCCACATAGAATGTAAATTGTGCATCACAGCAGCACCTGATTAGTTTTCTTAGATTGCTTTGACCTGCTTAAAGAAACTGGGATCAAGTTTGAAAGTTTGAAAGAAGAATCAATGGAATCAGTATAATTTGCATCAAAGCATTCTGATTCTGGATCTAATTCTTTGCAAGAAGGCAAAAGAAATGGCACTGGCATGAAAGCTACGTACAGTAATAGGCTACAATGTTAAGCAATGGTGCACTGATTCACACTGAGTGCTGTATTTTGTATTTTGTTGTCCACTGTGTAATGGTTGATTGGAAGAGCTCATACACTTGTTTGCAAGTTGTGTTGTTTGAAGGCAAAATTAGCGTTTGTTGCATATTTTAAATGTTTTGGCACGGTTAGAATCTTTTGCAAACAAAAAGGGGGCAGCGGGGACCGTGACACCAGGGATGCCGTATGTTATGGACAATAGACTGATCAGGCATCACCACGACAGTGACTTTGCTTTTAAGTTTTAGTATTTTAAATGGTAGCCTACCATCTTTTATTGTAATAAATCTTTTTTAATGAAACTCTCCTGATGGTCTTTTAACTCTGCTCCCCCCGATTTTAAAGAACCTGTGTGTTTTTAAAGAGTCCTAGGCTCTTATACCTAGGTGGCGTTGTCGGTTTTAAAGTTAAATTTTATTGATCTTAGACAGGGCCCTGAATTGGCGGTTGGGCCCGGCCACATGTTAACTGTTTTGACAATGTGGAGTTTGAGTTGACTGCTGCATCAAAGCAATCAAGAAAAACTGTAAATATAGATACATTCCACCGATGACTGCAAGTCTATGGATGCTGTATATGTGAAAGCACAATGCAACTCAGTAAACTTTAATTTATGTATTTTAAAGTTGTTATGGCTGAAACAGAAGCTGCACATGTGTCTTTGATAGAATTGTTGTTAACCAAAGCTATAAGCCTACTATCAGATAATCAAGGGGCCAACACTACAGCACACAATGATTGGACAATAACCCATCGACTCAGCTGAGTAGAATATATCCCAATGAGCCACTATTCATCAGTGGCCGATTAAAGGGGAGGTGGAGAGTATCGGAGTTGTATGGCTTTCAAGAATATCACAGAGCCTTCTTAAATTGAACATAACATTAAAGCATTGAACTTGACATGTCCCTGCATGTTCGTTACTATTGAGAATACAATATGGCTGTTCTGCCTTTTATGCAACAATAGGTCATAAATAGACACAGTACAGGAAAAAACTTCACACCCGCTATTTTTTTTATACCCTCTCTTGTCGTTTACACCCATGTGCCTCTGGTAATTCTCGACTCTTTATATGAGTTTCTCACCAAAGAGAGTCGGGTTTTCAAGTCCCTTTGACTCATCACTTTATGTGAAACCCTCCACTAACTTAAATAGAATTCAGTAATTTATTATTAAGGCCTTTCTAGACTTTACAAATGTTATTTGACTTTATGGATCAAATTCTGAGTGATTTCATAGGAGTGGTGATGCTTAAAAATAGACGCGTTCACAAACATGTGTCCTGCTTAAAGGAGAACTTCGGCCGTTTTTAACCCATATCCCTGTTGATCAAGGTTACCGAGTGCTGTCATTAGGAAAAAATAACGAGAACATTTGGCACAATATTTACCGAGTATCAGAACGGCAGCTAAAGCGAAACTATGGGGGCAGACATAACCGAAAGTGAAAATTAAGGATGTCTGCCCCCATAGGTTCACTTTAGCTGCCGTCCTGATATCTGGTCGATATTGTGCAAAAAATTCACGTTATTTTTCCGACTGACAGCACTCAGTTCTCCTTTAAGTATAAAATGTATACCTCAACAAAGGCTTCAAATACACTATTCTCAAAGTACTTTGTCCATGTACTTAAGGTCATATAGTGTATGTCAGGTAACCTTATATGTAATGTAATATGTTTTTTTCATACACAACAGGTGTCCAGCCCACACAGGCTCAGGAAATGTAGTCAATAACATAATCCAAGTATCACAATATGAAAGTAATGTTACTTTCCTTACTTTTGGATTAGTTCAATATCAAACATGCAAATACAGAAGAGAGAAAAGAAATTGAATCTCAATCTCTATTATTTGTATTTGGTTTCACTTCAGACCATAGTGATGCTGTCTGAGACTCATGTGTTGTGTTGTCATATGTGCACTTGTGCATGGTTACACACTAGTATATAATTCTTTAATCCAAGTTGCTCATCCTCTTATTAATCCCCTTTTTACCATATGTATCTGTAATGTAAATCCATATTTTCTTCCATAGTGTTGCTGGAATACAGTTACCTTTTCCTGATTATACAATCCTGTTACATGTATTCTGGTACTCCTCAAGCGTGCTTATAAAACAATACAAACATATCAAACCAGAGCAATAATATAATGAGAGCGGAATAAAATATAGTCCTGTTTAAACTTCTTTTACAGCAATGGATTTAAATGATTATTTACTTTGTAAGAAGCGTATCAAACAATCACAAATCAGATTGTCTTGTTCAGAAGAGAGTAATCAGAATCATAAACAGAGCTGAGAAACGCCAACCAACAAAAAGATAATTCGTAAATTTACAGGCACACACATTCATTGAAGTTGTAAATCTCAAAATAGCATCACTGATGTACAAAGTATACAACAACATGTTGCCAAACTGTATCCAGACGTTGTTCCAAATATTAAAATGTCAATATGAACTTAGAGGGAACTGTATATTCACATAAAAAGAGACCAGAACTAATGTACAACAAAGATGTGTCTCAGTATATGGAGTACATTTGTAGAATGATTTAGAAAGATTGTAATACACACAATAGATTAAACAAAGTATTTAAACACAAGATGATAAACAGTATGAACACCAGTGTACATATAATGAGTTTGTTTTTTTTTATTTAAGAATGTGTATATTCTTACTTGCTTTCTTTTTTTTGCTAAGCATAATTTAAAGGCAGCTGATAAAATATAATTCATGTTAAAAGGGTGGCTTTAATGAGCTAAGGACCTTTCTAGTCCTGTTTATTTGTTTTTCCTCCTGGCCCTTCACTCACTCAGCAGCTTCCTGTAAATGTACCCTCTGAGGGAGGAGGGCTTTTATTTTTAAAGGCCTAGCCGGAAGTGTGCATCAGTGTGTCTCAATTGACGTCAGCCCGTCTCCACTTTCCTGCTCCGGCTCTCATCGGTTTACCTGCTGAGCGGACTCCGCGGCACAGGCCCGCCGCCGCTCACCGTCACACGGAGGATGACACACGGAGCACCGACAGTCGCCCAACACACTGAACAGGTCGTCTGAATATTCCTCCATATCAGCTGAGGACGACACATTTGGTCACCGTGACAGGCTCGGACGGGATGCCTGGGAACATAGAAATCCCCCAGTTGTTTAAATGCAGTCACAGGCCACCGGCGGGATGCTAATTTGGTACATTTAGGACACAGTGAAGCAGAAGTGGGAGGCAAAATGGGATTCCTGCACCAGCTCCATCTCCTGCTGTGGAAGAACATCTCTCTGAAGAGGAGGGGACCGGTAAGACGAGGCGAGCCGTGTGTTGACATGTCAGTATGTGAAATGGTAGAGAAGTGAGCCGTGATTCGCTCGGTGCTGATTGAGGAGCAGACGGGCGTCGGTTCAGTCTGCCCCGCTTGTCGTCATCCTGGGGCTCATTCCAGCGGCAGCACCTGTCTGTCTGCTAATGTTACCAGCAGACGTTACAATAATACTGCAGTGAGTTTAATTAGAGCACGATGATGATGATGATGATGATGATGATGATGTCCAGGGTGTTGCTGCTATCTCCCTCTGTGTCCACACTGTCAAACAGGTTGTTGTTGGTGGATAAACAACAGTTGTTCGAGCTCAGCTTTATGTTGAACATAAGCTCAGGAGGAGTTGTCTTC
The DNA here is from genome assembly GCA_963678695.2 of Diplodus puntazzo. Lineage (NCBI taxonomy): Eukaryota > Metazoa > Chordata > Actinopteri > Spariformes > Sparidae > Diplodus > Diplodus puntazzo. The sequence goes on from OZ023159.1 coordinate 6,196,170, forward strand.
AGGTGACCAGGTTTTTATTCCACCGGAACCACAAGCAGCAAAACAGCAGCCTGGTTGATTGTGTAACCACGGGATTACAACATGAAATCATTCATTCATACCTCAACCCCAGACTTAATTCAGTTACATCATGAGTGTCTAATATTTGTTAGGACAAACTGAAGACGTGCAGAATGTTGCATTGCGTTTGATCTGAACACCCATAGAAGACAGATATTATACAATGTGATCAAAGTGAAGCAGTGGAGGCTGAAATAGTAGTCCTTACCAGAGCCTGAACACTGGATTCCCTGGATGGTGAATGCCTGTAACTTTAAAAAAAAAAAAAAAAAAAAATATATATATATATATATATATATATATATATATATATATATATATATATATATTATATATATATATGTATATATATATATATATATATATATATATATGTATATATATATATACATATATATGTATATATATATATTATATATATATGTATATATATATATATGTATATATATATATATATATGAATAGCATATATATGTATCCTGTGTCAAGGAATAGCAACTTACTTCCTGTGCTTTCAACTACTTTCAGAACTTCCTCAGCTGATTTAATTGGCGTAGTTGTCGTAGAGATGATGAGAAGGTCTGCAAGATGCAGTTTAAAGCTCTAGAAAAACTCCAAAGTGAATCAGTTTCTCAGTCATGTAAGTTAGCAGCTGTGGTTCAGGATGTAGAGCAGTCGCCAACCAATCAGAAGGTTGGTGGTTCGAGGGCTATAGTTTACATGTCAAAGTGTCCTTGGGCAAGATCCTGAACCTCAAATTGCTCCTAGTGGCTGTTCCATCTATGTATGAATGTGTATGAGTGGTTGTTGCTCCTGACGACCTCTGTATGAATGTGTGTGTGAATGGGTGATTACCGACTTGCATTGTAAAGCGCTTTGAGTGGTTGATAAGACTAGAAAAGCCTTCATCTAAGCCTAGTTTCACATACATATGTGACTTGTGTTTGTAGATCCATAAATATATGGATAAAGCCCCTAGTGTCCAATGCAAAGAAATACATTTCTTTACATTTCTTGAACATCCATCAGGTGGCACATATGAACAGTCCAAACTACAGTGAACACATAAGGGCCCAGAGTGTCTCTCTCCTCCCTCTGGAACCAGACACACTGTTTTATTTCCTTATTGACTCAGTCCGTATCAAAGCATGTGTTGAAGTGCATTAATAAGCGGTTTACAGTGTGTGAGAATGAAAATCCTGGTTGGATATTAGTTTGTTACACAGGACTATCTAAAGTCAGGGTTAGTTTATTGCATGTAATGTGTAGCTAATCATGCATCGGCTCCTTGCCAAGCTGCTGCTGGACAAACCTGTATTTTGTAGGCCCACACACAAGATTTAAGGTGTTGTAAATAGCATAGGCTATACAAAGTAAGCAACATCTAAAGTTATTCGTCACTAATAATGAATAAGCAATTATAATGTAGTTAATAAAAATAAAGCTCAACAGTGCGACCACCAGAGCTGCCAGCTGCAGCTGCTGTCCAGCCCAGCAGACATGCACCTGTTTCTGTGAGAGCTCGTCCATCATGTCCAGGTAGAACAATTATTGTGAAACACTTACAGTATGACTATTTTCATCTTATGTCAAATGCAAACAGCAACAGACAATAAACAAGGCTCAAGATCAATGCACAAATAAAAAAGATAAATGCAGTAAATAATGACTCAATGGACAACACTGAATAAAACTTAAATAAATAAATAAAATAAATGTGCACGTCCACATGTAACCTTCTGTATGCGATGAGTGTACAAACAATACAAAAAGATGTTTTTTATTTTATACCAGATGAAATAAGAAAAGACCAGACCTCCTAATGTGTGGCTTGATAGTTGGTAAACTCTGTTTTAAAGATGCTTTATAAATAAAGCCAAAATAATTAAGAATGTGTTGTTTCACAATAACAGCCTAAACTAACAACTTGCGAAGTTAAGTATTTTTTTCAAGGGAGTCTGGGGATATTGCAATTTCTAGTTCATCTGTGTGTTCACACATATCTGCTCCTTATCTTACAGTATCTTTTTGTTCTATTAATGTGCCATCGGCCACCTGGTCTTCAGGTCCACTGAGAGCAAGAGCCTTTGTAAAATAACACTCCAAATGTGTGTTGCGCAACTGTGTCAACAGCTTCGGAAAATAAATAATGATGGATCACATAGATATTGATGACTTTAAAATTGCATTTAGGGCCTACTTACAGACATTCAAATGACCTCTTACTATAATAACAACGGAAAAAGAAATTAAAGAGATAACATATGGCAACATTAACAGTATTGTATAGCCTGATTCTGCACTCTACTGTAATCACATCCCATCAGCCCATAATGTTACGTGATGTTTACTGTAGTTATGGCAACAAGTGGCAACTGCCGTTAGCACACATTAGCTAGTTTAGCCCTATCGTCTGAAGAACAACAGCTGATGAATTACAATTTGGTGTATTTGAACAAAATCAACAACAGCTACAACCAGCCATAGTGCTTACAACCTAACCAATGTTTTGTCAAGAGTTAGATTAAAATTGTAACAATAACAGCTAAAATCCCTAAGGAGCTACATAAGCATTAGTGACGGTTACAAATATGCAGTTACCCATAGTTCCCTCAAACAATGTAATGAAGATGCACATCAGAAGGGATTTAGAAGTGGGTATATGCAATGCTAATTAAAAATTAAGTAGTGATATGCTGTATACCTGTACCACTGTTAAGGTTACACTCTTCCACAGGTATGGCTTCGCATTACACATCTTTAGTTCATTTAACTTAGTTCCCAGAAGAGCTGTTAAAGTTAAATATTAGCCAAAGCAGTCATAATAACATAGCATTAGACTACATACGTCTGTTTCCTGTAGAGTCAACCAGCTGAAATGTGGATAGCGCGACTCTGCCATTGATGAGCGCATTGCGATCGAACGGGGTATAAAGTAAATCTTGTCTTCAGGATTTTACTGTCATCATCAGGATTCAAGCACTCTGCTGCCACCTAGCATCTACAGTTATCAAGTGCAGCCCCCCCTTAAAGCCATCTAAAGCCATCTTCTGAAAGGAGAGACATCTGTATAGCCTTATTTCAGCAGAATACCATTGCTCAGATTCATAATGTGCACTATATAAACTAGTTTTTGATTATAAAAACTCACTTGACAATCAACATAAGCAACTGAATTGAAGGAGCTTGATTGTACAATTTATTAATATGAATGTAGAAACGAGCTTGACTAAGAATCAGGGATTTAGCCATTGTGTTGCTTTGAAAAGTCAAGAAAGATTTTTTGGCGGAAGGGGTGTTATGTTTAAACTGCACACAAGAAGGGGCTATAATATATCTTGTTATTATTTACTGAGGGAATCTTGAGTGAAGGGGCTAACAATTCTTACATTATATCAGATGAAATGACCACATACAGTACAGAAATTTTTGCTTTTTTATTAATTAAAAAAATTATCTATTTTCAAACACAGCTGCGTCAACTAGGTGGTTGCCAATTCAGTTTTCATTTTAGCCAATAAAAATAATAAATGACATTCACTGTAAGTCTGATACTTCATGATGTAAAGCTCAAACCCAGGGTTACTAGCCTGCACACTACAGTAGACTGAACACTAATGACTCAGTAGACCTCCTTGACAGAGGTCTACACTCTACTGGGTGCATGTGTCGTAATAGAAATAATTATTGACAAAAATATAGGCCCCGAAATCAGGCAGGCTACAATCTAACGTGCTAACCTAACTCCACACAGCCATGCCATCTGAGTGGCAAGGGTCTATTATTAGCCATAAGAAATCCTCATGCCTGTCAGCTTGTTTATTTTAGTGATGTTTGTGCTCATTTTAAAAGCCGCAGCTGGATCTGTACTGAACTGTACTAACTGCAGCAATTTTATCACCGCCTCATGCCTTTGCTGGTGTCCTGATAGAGGGGTTGGTGTGTGTATGGGTTTGTGCTTGTGTGTGTGGGGTGGGGGTGGGGCACTGCTATTTTTAGCCCATCTACCTTCAGACATCAAACTCAGAGGAGTCACAAGAGCTGCATTGGGGAGCCTCTGCAATAATAATAGTAACAACTGCGTCATTTCTATGGTTTTGTAATCATGCTGCCCTGGTTTTGCCTCTGGCCTTGTCAGCACTTAATCAAATGTGTTGATCCCTACTGACAGAGACAAGCTCTTATAGAAATATCATGAAAGATTTCCATTCTTTTGGCCACTTAATATGTGCATTTGAGAGGGAATTACTATAGTTTTTTTTACATTTGTAAAATTTGTGAAAAGCAAAATATGACAAGAGGATGAGATATGATGCATAATTATAGATTAAACCCTGCAGCAATATGTAAAGTAGTTTAAATGTGCTGCACCAGCCAGGAGACAATTAGCTTAGCTTAGCATAAAGACTTGAAGCAGGGGGAAACAGCTCACCGGGCTCCATCCAAAATAATAAAAAAAAAATGCTAACCTACACCTTTAAAGCTCACTTCAGTGATGTTGCTAGGTTTCTGCTATTGTGAATGCAGGGACCCACAGGTAGTCATTTGCGTGGGTCCCAGGAAAGTTCAGTGGATCCCCAATAAAATGTGTGATTTCTGACAAATTGTAGTGTTGAACTATTGTGTGTTGTGTTTAGTGGTATATAGTTATAGTCATGGATATATTCCATGTATATATATGTATGTTGAAAATGTATGGGAAATTAAACAAATCCCCAAATGTGAAAACAAAACATTGGCACATCTATGGCTGCTCCTTAGTTGATGAGTTAGTCAGTTGGAAAGTACAAAAACAGGATAAAACATAGAAGCGCACAGGGATAACATCTCAATGAAGAATTATATATACATGGAACCATCAATGTGCTTTTATATTAGCTGCTGCATCAGTTAAGAAAAAAACAACTGAACTCATTTGATGGTGGTTAGCTGATGAGACAAGCTGTATCTCGGGGGCACCCAGTCTTATCTGGCCTTGGGCCCCACAGCTTTTTGCAGGACATTTTGGAGTTCAGATCAGATTTATTATCAATGGAATATTTAATATAATAATATCTGGGTCCAAATATGAGCTTCTTTACTATCTCACTGTTCACTAGTGGACAATTCTGCAATTATACTCCAGCTGTTGTTGTGGCACCGTTTAATGGGTTAACATTAAAGGGACCTCATGCTTGTCCTTGTATATTTATTGGACTGTGTATTAAATATATATTTGCCATGAATTCACCAATTAAGTTATCTCAAAAACCATGGTAACTATGGCAACACATGTCAGTGACAAATGTGGAGATTTTCCCAAATACATCAGAAAGTAAAAAGGAGTTAAAACAGCAGTTAAATATTTGAATTTTCTCGTGAAAAAGGAGTTGAGCATATCAGCTGTGTAATAACTATTTTCTCCTTCGTCATTGGTCAAGCTGTTCCTCAGTCTGTCTCTACGTGCTCACCTGCATTAAACTGGCTTTAGAAATGACTTTTGCTTTAACTTATTCTGAGTTAATGTCACACTGTAATGTCTGTAGAAAGGCGTGACAGAAACTCAATAAAAACAACAGGGAACAGATTGGGCATTCACTTGAAAGAGAGCACTCTAGTGTTTTGTCAAAGTCTGTTCCCCCGTTGTTCCCTTCCAAACTGGTGTTCTTACTGCTAGATTGGACAGTAGCCAGGCTGCTTTGAGTTGTTCCGATGCCGATACCAGTATCGGAAATGCCGCCAGTACTGATGAAAATGCAGGTATTGGTATCAGCAAGTACGTTAGTCCGTGCACTGATCCAATATTATTTGGAAACGGGACCCCGCTACTTCCAAGTTAGCCCTTCTAGCTCTGATTAATGTTACACACAGAAATAAATTCTTCTTCCTTGCTCTAAAAGCCAACACAGGAAGTTGCACTGTACTGCACCTGGCAACTATTGTTTTTAGAGTGGCAAAAAAAAAGTTGATTTTGCAGGAGTCAGACAGAGCTACCAACATGTCCGCTATTTACTAATATGGTACTCTGGGTAACCCACCAGTAAAATGGCCACATGTTCAGTATGCAAGGTTGTAATTTGGAGTGGTTGCATGAGTGTTGCCAATTTTGAACACCAGCAACCTTATAAAGCATTTGAAGACACATCAAGCAGAAGAGCACAACTAAACTGCTCTCCCCAAACTTTATGAGATAGTGAGGGAACACATTTCATGTGGGCTGAAAGACGTACAGGCAATCAGCTTTACTACTGACATTTGGCCCTCCAAGGTATGACACATGTCTTTGCTGAGTCTGCACACTGGGTGGACACAGTATCGCCATCAACAATTGCCCTTCAAAGTGCAGCAAGCAAAGAAGTTCCATGAGTACGTTTTAAGGGAATTATTCAGTAGGCTACTAGATTTCGGTTGCTAAAATCTTTTTCAATTATGACCCTCAAAATGAATAATGAAAGAATGTTTTATGGCAGTCATTCTCTGCAAGGTTTTACCTGAGCATACAACAATGTTAGCGCATCCATACAGGCTTAGTAGTTTATACAGCTACAGCTACAGAAGTTTTTTTTTTTAAATCTTCTTCTTTCTTTTTTTTAACATGCACTGGTACCGGATCGGTTCTCTGTATCGGCTGATACCCAAAGCTCAGGTATCAGAATTAGTGTCAGGTAGGAAAAAATGGTATTGGAACATCTTTAAGAATGCTAGCAGTAGCCATGCTGCCATGTTTGCGACAGCGGCACCAACAGTATTACCAAAGGGGAAAACTAGGAGGGGGGCAAGCTGAAAAGTTGTCTATTCCTGCTTGAATGAAGTGAAGTCAAGTTGCAGTCTGGGCTGCAGTTACCTGTCACTCCATATGACTGCATGTTGACGGCCCTTGGTGTGTAGGTGTGTACTGAGTCGGTGTGAATATGAACTACATCAGAACTAAAAAGCTTCCGTCCAAATTACAGGTTTGCACGCAAATGATTAGTGACAATTGAAAAGTTAGTGACAAATATCCCTCGGTACGTCACTACCACCAATACCTTTAACATCACACACAGTCATCTGATGCCTGGTTATGCCTCCGCACCAGTGACAGCAGTGGCGACAGATGAATGAACTGATTAGATTTTGGTGGTCAAAGGTCAAAGTCCTTGTTACCTCACAAAACACATATTTGGTCCTAAGTCAAGAATTTTCTATGATTATTGCAACAACAACAACAAAAAAGGAACAAAAATAGCTTTTAAATGTCTAATAGGATAAAACAATGAAGTTGTGACACTTGATATCCAAATCGTAGAGGTTAAATGCACTGCAGCAAAACAATATTCTGTAAAACATGTTCTGGCAAGTATTCAACACACGTAAATATGCCAGATGGTTTTTCATCAAGATCCATGCACTTTCCCTCAGGAATTAAAAAAAGGTGGAAAGAAATGTTCTCACAATATAAAAAAGAGTGAGAAAAATTCCTACATCTATCCCTTTGACCAGATCAGCACCAGAAGCTAATGGGGTCCATTCTTGGCTATGGAAAGGTCAAGTTTTGTGGAAATCCGTTGTGTTGTTGTTGTGTAATCCTGCTGACAAACCAACCAACGAACCATAAGACCACGGTGAAATTATAAGCTCCTTGGTGGAGGCAATAAAATATTCATCATTGCAGCTTTCGACAAAGTTTATTATTTTACATGTAGGGATTTGTGAGGACAGTGAATATGCATGAATGTAGTGAGACATCTCTGGTGAGTAGATGAAAAAAAAGGGAAAGTGACTCTTAACCCAAAACAAATGTGGCATACAGTAGACATTAAGTACATTCAGTGCCCAGCTGTAAAGAACCATTACATTTACATTTAGGGCATTTAGCAGATGCTCTTGTCCAAAATGACTTACAAGTACATTTGTCACAGGAAAGAAACCACAACACATCACTGTCGATAAAGTAAAAGAAATAGTAGCAGATAGAGTGTTTGACCGAGATGTAGTCTATCTTTGAATGATAGTGAGCTGGGCAAAATCCACTGCTTGGGTGTGGATGGAGACTGCAGAAAGCCAGGGACTCGGAAGGAGACATTTAAAATGAAGAGAGAAAAAAGAAAAAAAGAAATACAACAGGAAAACAAGCAACCGTTTGCAAAGGAGAAGAGAGGAAGTGAGGATGTGAAAGAAAGCTTTTAGAGATGGAGGGGATGAAGGATGAAGCTGCTGACTGATAAGAGAGTGTGCAAATCTGTAGCAGAAGGTTAACTGACAGCTAGATGAATTATAGATGCTGTCTGTTAAGTCGAATATACTAGCAGCTGGTTCGCTGAGGCCTGGCACTTGAGACAGGAAAGTTTACGTATAAATCCTGTGTGGTAACTGCTGCAGTCTCACAGTGAATAGTACTCACATACAAAGTATTCACAACCTTGAATGTTTAATTGAGAGATTACTAGCACCAACTGGCTAGACCTCTGTTGAATTAGGTCATTGATTTTGGCGGTGGTGAATACTTACACAATCACTTATTTTACATCATATATTTTTAATTCACTGACAGTACTTTGTAGAAATCAGTTTTTACTATCACATTAAAGAGTTAAAGTATGTTGTATGTTTGTTTTGTATATTTTTTGTTTATTGACCATGATTCCATTTATAAAAGCAATAAAAGGGGAGAACATCCAAGGGGGTGATTACTTTTTATAGGCAATGCAGATCTGCAGTTTTTAACATTTTATTTATCATGGATCCCAACAGTCTGACACTTGTGTATCCTGTATGTGGAATGCATACATCTAGAAAGATTGTTTCCTTTAGCTATGATGTGTTTTGTTAGAACATTTATATTATGTTTTCATTCTATATTTAAAACTATAACCCTCGCTTTAGTCACTTTCTTGACAAATAGATTGCTATATGAATATAAAATTAAACTCCCATCTATAAAATGTAATATATTGTATATGACATGATAACTTAGACTTTGACAGACTTTATTGTCATTCAGTGTGCAACAAGTGAACACAGAACGACATTTCATTTGAGAAGCTCAGCAAAGAATAAAAATATGAGTTATATAAAAGTATATAAGTATATAAAAAAATATAAGAATAATAAATATCAAAAAACAGAAACATACTGAATACATAAGTGAAAATGATTGAAAGTGATATAAGGTAGCCCAAAATATTTTGAGGAACAAGGTATCCAGAATAAACGACGATTGTCACATAATTTTATGCATATATTCCTAAAATAAACTAAAATGCAAATGAAGAAAACATAATTTGCATTTCTTTGCGTTAAGGTTATTAAGGTGCAGCTCAATAGATGAAACTGTAGGTATAAGGTATATTTGTAGGCTATCCTGGAAGTAAGCATCCCCCTGGTTCCCTTTTCAATTGAATTTTGGATTATTACAGAAAGTGAACTCTGCAGTAAACACTGCATTACTATTATTATACATTTTGTTAAGCAAGGTAATCTTCACAGAACACCATGTTTATGATTTTTGGAGCATTAATGACATAGTAAAAAGTAAAAAGCTACTGGTAGGCTATAAACAGACTACATCGCTGTCACATAATGTCACCACTACTAGTGCCTTGCTCCACCAGGGGTTCTCAAATGTATTATTCAAAGGTCCACATCTGATTTTCTTTTCAGGTCAGGGGTCCTGAACAATTGGCGTTACATTCACAATGAACTAGCATCACATCTTTCGCATCTCAAGTCTTTAGTAATGAATTATTTTGAAAAGCTGCAGTAAAACAATATGAAAACTATAGGCTACGTAAGGGACTGATGTGATATCGTCATGATTATTTTAACATCCAATTATTAGAAGTGCTGTAGTGAAAGAACAGGAAAGATTTAACAGATGTAGGTTTATGTATTTTTGTACTTAATTTATGTACTTTCCCATTTTAGACGACCTTTGTGGCAATTTGAGTATAGATTTCTGAGTGTATGAGATGCAATTGAATATAATATATCTGTGCATGTGCATTGGGTGGGAAATACACCTTCCTGCTGAGGACGCTACGCTTACACCGAGAGACACTCAGTTATTGTTGCTATTTATATTCATATCATAAGCCTGTGTGGTTTATCTGGACCAAATATTTGCTCTGTTTGAATACATTTGTCTTTACCTTACTATTTGACATTGGTGGTCTTAAATGTGAGAAGATTATTTCACTCAAATATTACAGGCCAAAGTTTAAGGCTACACTTTTTAATAGATCTAAATAAATCTCCCTTAGATATTTATAAGCTGTAGGCTATTTTGCCAAGACAGCTTAAACATAAAATTATGAAACATATGGATACAAAATGCTGCATGTAGTATTTTTCTAGCAGTTGTTGAACTTCCGTAGAGGTTAAATGTATTCCCAACTCTGCAGTGTGAGTGGCAGAACTGCATGGCTCCAGTAACTTGCGCGCAGAGCCCCACTCCCAAGACCGTCTGCTAGCATTTCTTTGTGCAGGTCAGTTCTGCTCCTCCTCGACTCCTTTCTGATCACAGAGAGAACACCACAGACTTTGCCCCTTCCTATTTTTAGTGCAAAGGTTAATTATTTAACTGAGGTGCAACATTAATTTAGAAAATAAATTGTCAAAAATACACTAAAATATCGTCTCCAACAAACCAACCGCATGAGTTGAGCCTTTCGCTGATAGACGACTGCAGTTTTTATTGTGAAAAAAATAAGGCCTGACCATAAAATAGCTGCTTTTAGAATTGAGTTTGGTTTACAGGAACAGAGGCTGTTTTAACGTAGATAACACACAAAAGCTGCGCTGACCTGCCTTCTAATAATGAAACTTGTAAACAGCATAAAGTAACATTGGAAGTGGAACTAAACCGACTGGTTTTCACCTCCTCTCAGCTCGGAGTCAACGCTCCACTCATTATACAGAAACAGTCGTCAGGACAGAGACAGCGTTTCTGCTTCACCACAGTGATGTAATTATGGTTATGATGATTGATGATCATAATTATGATGATTATGATGTCACATAAAAAGCAAAACAGCTAAATAGTGTGTGTCTTATTGACAGAAAAGACGATAGACGACAGAGAAATGAGCTGGACATTAATAAGGTAGTTGTGTTGTTCATTTTTTTAATAACAGATTGTTGATTGACAACAACATAATATGATAACTTATAATTGCTATGATTGATTGTTTTCACCCAAAAGAGGGCAGGGACGTGACTAAAGAGCAAAGTACCTGGATGGGCTGCTCTCATCTATGGCCGCATAGGTGAGTCCACTTTTGCTGTTTGAAGTGCTGTAGATTTCAGAGATTACGATGTGCATCTGAATGTCCCTCTGAGCATGACAAACTCTGACAGTAGAGAAGAATTGCATAGATAAATCTACGGAGATAAAGGATACCAAAACATGGCAGGACTTGACTACGTATATTGTATATTAAATTACTTTTGGAACAAACTGTCAGTGTAGCCATTAATAGGATCGCTGTAAATGATCAAAAGCCACGCTATGTATTCAGCGAAGGTCCAGATGTGGACCGGAGTTCGGACTTTTAGAAGACCTGTACTATTCAACACACACACTTTACTATAAATTGATCAATCCACAAGTTGTAAAGTTAAGAGTTGGAAGAGTTGAAGTGTGAAGATACTTAATGTTCCCAACAACCTCTGCAGTCTCATTTAGACACTTGTTAGCAACCACATTTAACCACATGAACACTTTTCAATTCACATGTGGGGTATGTCCTAGAACAAAACGTGTAAATCTCATAAGCTCCTGTTAACCACAGACCTTATATCCTGCATAACAGAAACTCAATTAAATTAACATTGACTTTGATGAGGTTTTAAAGAGGGACTTGCAAGTCTTCTTTTAGTATTTATCCATATCCATTTATTCATAATTTGTGTTGAATACAGTTATTGTCTATCCATGATGCTTTCAGTTGAATCAGTTGACCAGTCAGATGGCTAAATCCTGACTTGTCAACCAATCAGAACTCTGCCATGCTACATTAAGGCAGGAGGTGGAGGTTTGTTGAAATTTGTTGAAAATGATGCTTTTTGAGGCTCATAAAGACCAAGAAAGAGTCCATATCAGCACTACACGGGCTAAGAATTTGTATTTAGACGATTGACAATAGACAAACTGTGGTCTTTACCAAGAATTGTGTCCCTTATGCTAAGAAGAGTACTAAACACCTTCAATATACATTATGACAAAAATTAAATCAAACAGTTGCCTTTTTACAGATCCAGCAGAGCAATATAATCTTTCATCGGGAGTCATATGTGTGTCCATCAGATGAATCTAAGTCTGATATTCACTGCCCGGGTAGCTCTATTTTGGTCTCCTCCAACTCCCAAGAAATATTTCTGGCTCTTCAGCAGCTAAACGCTCAATTGTGTTAGGTTTATTAGAGATTTCTGCCTTAAAACTGCTGCCAGCTGCTTGAAAAGAGGTTCATGATAGAGTTTGTGGGGCCTAAAATCAGGAAAAGCTAAAAGAGAAGTGATGGGGATGTCTGAAAATTAACTGTTAGTTCATGTCTATGAGTTCATAAACATAGATAAGTGCAGAGTAGAATATATGAAAAGGAGAAAGATGTAAAGAACATCTTAATCAAAAATGTGACTTTGACCCTTGGAGTGTGACCAACAGAGGCTGCGCTAAGGGACATCTTGGACATTTAGGATAGATATTGGGGTAGATTTTGGCAGTCTTATCACTGGAATAGCAAAGGCTGTATAGTGCTTCACATAGCCTAGAGGTACCTAAAGTGAGTTTTGACAATGTTAATCTTTTCGTAATCCTTCTAAGACTTGAGTGCCCCATCAAGCAAATAATTCTCAACTTTATTTATATGCTTTAAGAATTTAGAGGATGCATTTTTTTTGACCCATTTATTATAATTTGGTTTGGTTTGACAAGGTAGCGTAGAAGATAGACTGGTGAGGCCTTTAGAAGGACACACCAACCTGGAATAAAATTTTGAGGTTATGGAAATGCTCTCAACTAGATAATGGCCACTCTTTTAGCAGTGCCGCCTCATATTCAAATACAGGAGGACAACAACATTGCTCTACTGTTGGTCACTTGCTCAAGCGTCTTTTTAGTTAACAAATTCTTGAGGAAATAGAAAGACCTTACTAATTTATCTACCCAGCTTACCTCACACATTTTTCTGCCACAAGGAGCCACACATTGCTCTTGATTTTGTGAGAAAAGCTACTACTGTTTTGCTTGTTCATGCCAACTAACACACACATGTGGAAGGTAAACGAAGCACCTCAATTTCTCTGCAGTCATCTTGAATTGGATAAATGTAATTGTAAAGATCAATCAACTCATAGAAAGAAACATGATCTTCAAACATGATATCAGCAGACTTCCCAGCATGCATTGTTTGAGAGGTTAAACTCTCGTGAGACCCTTCATTTTTATAGTTTGAAGAAAACATCTGTTATGGAAACTTGCTCTGTGTTTAGATAAGTCAAGATGGAAAATATGGTTGCTTTTTTTTTTTTTTTTACAATAACAGAAACAATTATAACCATGATACAGGTTATTATTGAATTCAGCCTTTATACCATCACACTTTGGTAGTTCTGCTGCAAGTTGTTTCATGTAATGTCTTGTGTTGAATCTGTGACAGTGACCTTCAAAGGGATATTGAATATTTGTCAGACATTCACTGTGGATCCAGCAGCCTTATCTAACCTAAAACTTTAATCACCGTGGTAAGTTTTGTCAGTCTCCATCAATTGTAGCACACTAGATCAATGTCATGAATATTCAGAACTGAGGTATAGTTAAGAGAAACTGTGAACGTCAAGCCTCATCTGAAGCCAATTACATAGATTGACCACAGCCGTAGGTCAGATGTGGGAAACTCTTTTGTCACGTTGCTTTGTGGAGCGTAATACTGCAACATAAGCTCAGTTCATCTGTTGTTAATGTTACACAAAAGCTGCTCATGATCCTCACAGTCTGTGCATCTGTTGCTGCTGTATGTTAATATATCCAATAGAAACACCTTGTGGCACAATGACTATTAAATATTTGTTGGGTTTCAACTACATTGTCAGGCAGGCTACTCCTTTCAAAACGCATGTAGGCCTAAATATCATTTTTATTCCTTATTGAAGCCAGTAAACAATTCTTATTTTATTTTTTTGATAAATCTTTATTCTTTAAAGATCCCCTTCTCACATTGCCAGTAGAGTGAAAAGAGGTAGAATTGTGTTTGTGTGGAGAATGTCTTTTTGTTTTGTAATACTAATTTGATACCATCACTGTAAAAAAAAAAAAAAAAAACACAAAAACTCTCAGGTCATATTGCCCTGCCATACACTCTGTTTGATTATTTCTGGAAGTGCAGTAAGAAACATGAGGCAGTGAACATTCATTATTCTCAGTGAATTCCAAATGATAAAGAGAAATGTTAAACTGAGTCCCCTATCTATTTAGGTCAAATAACAAAGCACAACATATTTTCATGTAGCCATGAATTTGATTAGACTTAAAATAGCTGCTCTAGCTGGATTAGATGTGACCTTGATTTAAAGCAGAGGGCTTTAAAATATGTCCAGCTAAGATAAATCCTGCCTACAGTCACCAAGTAGGCCATCCACACAGCAAAATGCACTATTCATTACAGCCTATTTTGGTTGAGCACAACTGCTGGCACAAAGTCCTTCAGTAGCCTTGTCTGCCAGTCAGTGCCAGTAGGCTTTAGCTCTGGCAGACAGGCAGCAACAGCAGCAGTTCTTGGTACTAGAAAAAGAGACTCAGACTGCTTTATGAATTATTGACAGCTTCTTCCTTCCTCCTGGGAAATGCACCAGAGACAGAGGAGAGAGTCTAGATTAAATCTACAGATGAGATGGAAAAGAAACAAGGGATGAGAGGAAAGGTGGAGAGGGCCTCACTCAGCAACAGCTTGTGCTGGTTTGAAATATGGCAGTAGTTCACCTGGCAGGCAGAAGAAAACAGCATGAAATTGGGTTGAGGAAAATGAAGAGGAAAAACATATATGTATGTGTACTGACCAGTGTTTCCTCCAGGATTTCTTATAGCATTGGGGTCATGTTGTACCTAGTTGGTATATGTATAGCATGGGAGTGAATTATTAACATTGTAACTAGAGTTAAAAAAAGCTACTAATCCTTTAATGAGAAAATGTTTTGCTGACTATATGTGAGCGGCTTGTAACCTGACATGAAAAACAAGACCTTCCCTGTCTCTCTCTGTTGTCTATTTAAGCCTGTGGATGATGTGTTGAAGTTATTTAATGCTGCTGGAGTCTAGATTTTTTTGTGAAGGACTCGGGTCAGATTTTCTGCAACAGTCCAAAGGACGTGACTTATGCACATCTCGAGTGCCTTGTCCCAGTGCCTCTATCAGGTACGCTAACAGAGATCAACAGTAGACAACTTTAGCTTAAAAATGGAGTCCACCAACATGAATTAACGATCAACCTCCAGCACAACACACCCATGAACGTTAGCTAGTTAAATGTATCTTTTTCCTTGTTTTCCTGTAAAGTTACCCTCTCCTCTGCCCTGTTTCTCAACAAGGCATGTTACTCATAGTTGATGTGGTAAATTAATAGGGGTGCACCGATCCGATATTAAGATCGGATATCGGCTCCGATATTGACAAAACGGCTGGATCGGGGATCGGTAAAATGAAACAGATCCACCGGCCGATCCAGTTTTTTTTTTTCCGCTGTCGCAGCACATCCTACATCATTCGTCAGCGTCAGTGTCCCATGCTGGAAGAGCGCAAGTTGTTGTTTGACCAACTCTTTATTAGTTTATTCTCAGGTTCAGCTGCTATGTTTTATTTTGTATTCCTGTTTGCAGGACGTTACACTTACTCACGTCACATTTCTCCGCTGATTAGCTAGTTGCCCCGCCATCAGTTGTTAGCATCACCGGTCAGCTGTTAGCCTAGCAACGCTAACTTTCAAACCGACGTACTCAATACTATGTGGGCTGTCCATCGTTGCTCTGTTGGTCCTCCCTCCACCACAACCTCAGGGTTATTCACCGCCGGGCTGCTTTGTCTCCTCCTCTGCTGCTGCGGTCTCCCCGGCTCGCAGCGATGCTGGATGGTCGCCCCCGCTGTGTGCAAGAGCCTCCAGATGCTAGTTTGTTTACGGACGGTGCTACTGACTTCGGTGCTAGTGTTCCCTCCGTGCTGACTGACAGGCGCTACATTCAGTCTTTGTTTTGTTTGTTCCACTTTGTTACGTGTGTCCTTGGATACCCTGACAGGCGCTATATAAATTAAATGTATTATTATTATTATTATTATTATTATTATTATTATTATTATTATTATTATTATTAATGTTACACATGTTTACAATGTTCGGTAACTGTTTGATTATTTTGTTTTAGTTAGGAAAGTCTGGTGCCTATAGTCTCTTTCACATGGTGGAAGGTATACAGTTTATTATTAATTCAACAACGGTATCAGATCGGTATCGGGTATCGGCTGATACGCTCAGTCCAGGTATCGGTATCGGAATTGGATCGGAAAAAACTGGATCAGTGCATCTCTATAAATTAATCAACAACTTAAATGTCAATATGACTACTTTAACCATCCCATTAGTTTTTATCAACTCTATTGCATGATGTAGCTGAAGGGATAGTTATATGTTCAAGTGATCTATTTGCATTTCCACTGTAAAAACAAAAGCTAAACGATAACCCTCAGGTTATCGTATATAAAATGGCCATGAGAAGCCTCTTCGTCTAATGACATGAACAGCATCTTAGTTTTCTCTACAAGTCATTCACAGCCCTGCCTGGCAGAACGATTGCCCATTGTTGCCAATTGCAGTTGGATCCCAACACTTTTAGTGACGTTTGAATACCACTAATGTAACAAACTGCCCCACATCAAATTAGTTTACAGGTGTGTAAGGAAAATTCTCCTTGTTGAGGTAGAGAGTTGCTAATTCTCTGAAGAATCTTAGACTCAGTGTGATGAATCGGATCTCTTTGATACATGCAGCATGGAGAGCAAACCCACAGTGTTCTCTGCAGTCTTCCAATTGTTTTTGACTTAAATACATCAGAAAATAGGTGACATACTTTATGACAGACGTTAATTACTCCTTTCCCAAACAATGACCCATGATGCTTGTGTTGATCATGCCTTTACCAGGGCAGTGACCCTTTGATGTTTTATTGGGTAGTAATTGTCATTATATCTACCATCCTGTTAACACCTCAGGCGAAGAGGACTGCCCCTCATATGACTTCTGACCTGTTCTTATAATAACAAACCCCTATGGAGAGAATTTCGTTCCTTTATTTTTTAATCAAATAGAATAGATTTGAAACCAAAAAAGAGATTTGAGAGCAAAAAAGAGTAAGTGGCAATCAAAATTTTTATTTTTGAGATCGAAACAGGACAAGTTGCAATTAAAAACATTTTTTTGAGAGAACATATTTCTTTAACTTCAATCAAAACTAATGTTTGTAAGTAAAAAGACCATTTTGCTTAGAAATCAGCTGTCTTTGCTTGCGAGTTATAAAGTTTTGCTTGCAAATCAGTCCTCTTTGCTTGCAAATTCTAAAGTTTTGCTTGCGAATCCAACTGCACTTGATGGGCGGGGCCTACGGTGGTGGATGAGAAAAGAGTTTCTATTGGTTGGTTTGACCTGGCTCCAGCACCAGCTACGTCTTCTGCGATCAACAACGATCCACCAATCATTAGTTTCACTTATTCAGTGTGCTGAAGCAGAACACGCCTCTGCACTTGGAGTGAGTCACTGGTAACAACATTGAAAAATGAGCAACGAACAACAGAAAAACACGGAAAATGAAGACTTGGTGCCAAAAAGAAAAGCAACGTCAGTTAACTGAAATTAATTCAGCTACAAGAATGATGATACTGACCAAACACGTGTTGGGAATCGTTATTGATTATTAATTATTATTATTATTAATTAATCAAAAATGATTATAGTTGATTAATGAAACCTAGGTAACTATGAGTCATTAATGAACACGGGGCACCACCCTGGAATCAGGGATCAATAATCAAATGATTTACCTTTAAGTCTCATAGCCTGAAAATTGGTCAACTTGTCAATATTATGAAATTATCAATAATTAGACAAGAGGGAAGGCGTGAATCCGAGCACTGGCCATCTCAACCAGCAGTTATTACAATTACGGTGACGTCTTTGAGGCAGTTCAACGTGGTCACGTTTTTCACACCTGGTCGGCCCTTTTTCCTGTTCTTTGTTCTGTAGTCCTCGTGGTTGAGCAACTACTAGTTTAGGCTTCTGGTTTCAACTACAGGCCTTCTCTTTGTTCGAGACCTGTATATGGAGGCATGAGGCCCAACACACGTGTTCTTTACGTCAGTACCACACAGCTCAGTACGACAAAAGAGGTAAGAACAGTGCAGGTTAATTGTCCACAAGATAGCAGCAGTGCAGCATAACATAAAGTGCTATTCAGGTCATCTGATGAAAATTCCTGTATTTTTTCATATCGCAGGGTTAAAAAAAGTGGCAGTGTCAGTTTTTCCAATATTGTGCAGCCCTAAACCACACCGTGCAGCAGTAGGTCAGGAGGCTTTCCTTCGTTGACTGATAGAAGTTGGTCAGCAGGTGTTGAAGGAGGTGAGCATACTTTAGCTTCCTGAGGAAGTAGAGTCTCTGTTGGTTCTCCCCCACCTGATGAGAGATGTGTGTGCTCCAGGCAAGGTCGGCCGAGATGTGAACTCCAAGGAACTTATACCCTTACTTATGCTCTCTACCCTCTCTACCTCCTCTCCGTACATGTAGAGGGCAGAGAGCTCTGTGCATTTGGATTTCCGGAAATCCACAATCAGTTCCATGGTTTTCGAGGTGTTAAAGTCCAGTTTATTGTCCGAACACAATTCTGTCATATGCTGAATCTCCTCCCTGTAGGTTGACTCGTTATTTGTCATCAGTCCTACTATGGTCGTGGGATCAGCAAATTTGGCGATGGTGTTGGTGGGGTGGATGGGGGAGCAGTTATGGGTAAAGAGGGAGTAGCGGTGGGGACTGAGGACACACCCCTGTGGTGTGCCAGTGCTCAGGATGAGGGTGGATGATGTGCGGCCTTCCATTCTGACTTTTTGTGGTCTGTTGCTGAGAAAGTCCAGTATCCATGTGCATAGTGAACTGCCTAAACCCAGGTTGCTCAGTTTGTGGACTAGTTTAGGGGATGACCGTGTTGAATGCTGAGCTGAAGTCCACAAACAGCACTCATATATACATGTTGGGCTGATCAAGGTGTGTCAGGGCTGTGTGGAGTTTTGTGTTGACAGCATCCTCTGTTGACCTGTTCGCTCGATAAGCAAACTGGTGTTGGTCCAGGTCAGCAGGGATGGCAGATTTAATGTTAGAGAGGATGAGTCTCTCAAAACATTTGGTGATTATGGCTGTGAGAGCAACTGGGCGATAGTCATTAAGGCAGTGCACTGTGCCTTTCTTTGGGACTGGGATGATGGTTGCTGACTTCAGGCTGGTAGGGACTGCAGATGTAGTAGCAACAGGTTGAAGATGGTGGTGAATACCTCTGCTAGCTGGTCTGCGCAGGCCTTGAGAATGTTGCTGGTGACTCCTTTTGGACCAGCTGCTTTCCACGCGTTGACTTTACACAGGGTGGATCTGACCTCATGTTGGTCCAGCTGAATGACGTTGTCCTTCCCTGGTAGAGCCGAATGTGTGTCAGCAGCAATCCGGCGGTCAAAGCGAGAAAAGAAGTGGTTGAGGGGGTCTGGCAGTGTGCGGTCTGTGGAGTTAGTGGCTGTGTAGTTGTCGTTAGCCGGTCAGAGTCTTTATCTCTGCCACATGCTTCTGGAGTTGTTACTGTTAAAATGCTCCTCTATGCGCTGCTTTATCTCCATTTGGCCTCATTGATGCCTCTCCTCAGGCTTCTTCATGCTTGTTTGTAGGCCGGCAGGTCCCCATACTTAAATGCAGAATCCTGTGTCCTGAGCAGGGTCCTCACTTTGCCGTTGAACCACGCTTTCTGGTTGGGGAGCACTTTAACAGTTTTTGTCTCTGAAACAGTCTCAGCAAAGAAGTTAATGTATGAAAGGACGGCTGATTTGTGTCCCTCCAGGTCTGTTCCCTCAGCAAAAACATCCCAGTCTGTGTCCTCGAAGCAGTCCTGCAGGGCTGAGGTGGCTTCCTCAGTCCATACTTTGACTGTCTTCATAGTTGGTCTTAGCTTATCTAACGTACATGAGCAGGACTGATTCTGGAGAGGCAGCAGAGGTTCAGAGTCCATGATCACAAACAAGGTGTGATACATTGGTCATATATTGGAGCATCCTTGTTGTACTGTCAGTTTAGGTTTGGTTTAGTTTATGATGTGATACAAAATACATGGTTTATCCCCCACCATACATATAAGACAAACAAGTATGACAATTATAAAGAAGATATACATCTCAAGGCAGCACCATTAATAATAAATAGTGTAAACGTTAATGACTGTACCTTAACATATTCAACAAATTCATGGCTAGCACCATTTAACAGTACTTAATAAAACCTTCACTGCAGGTACAAAATACAGTTTAGTTAAAAGATGTTCCTTTACAATTTTTTCCTTCCCGATACCGATTCTAATTCCTGATCCGTACATTGTTAGCATGACGCACTAGAGCCCATCATCTACCAGAGACACATCAATTGTTGTCATCACTTAACCGAAAAGTTGATCAGTAACACCAGTCACAAAAGACTTGCTGTATTCCTTTGATTGGCAGGGAAGTCTGTGTCCTGTGTTGGTGTTAGTAACATATTATGGTAATTCAAATGGCTTTGAGACAATACCAGGTACGTGTAGGACACAGGTGCCTGTAGTGACAGCCAATCTGGAAGTGGGCTGTACCTGTCTGTGTGCGTGTGTGTGTGTGTGTGTGTGTGTGTGTGTGTGTGTGTGTGTGTGTGTGTGTGTGTGTGTGTGTGTGTGTGTGTGTGTGTGTGTGTGTGTGTGTGTGTGTGTATATGTGTGTGGGTTGGTTGGTTCTGTTGAGTGTTTGTCACCTATTCATTCTGACAATAAATAATTGTATTTTGTAAACCATAATTAACCTTCTGGTTTGTTTGCTCTGGGTTCTGTCCTAAGGAGAATACTCTTAGAACTGTAAATTCAACATTATATATCGTGATAAACCTTTCTTAATAATTGATCGCCAAATGAGTGGTGAGCGTCTGATTAATAATAAATCAGCAGCAGCATTAACGATCCTTTGTGTTACAACCATGGCTTTATATGTGGGTGAGTCAGGGCATATCTCTGCAATGTGTGCATGTGTTTTAGTGGAGAGAGGTAGAAC
Organism: Diplodus puntazzo; assembly: GCA_963678695.2. Lineage (NCBI taxonomy): Eukaryota > Metazoa > Chordata > Actinopteri > Spariformes > Sparidae > Diplodus > Diplodus puntazzo. Next base: position 6,217,543 of record OZ023159.1, read on the forward strand.
CATGTCATGCCCTAATCTGATAATGTGACCTAACGTCAAGGTGATGTATTAATCACCATACATCACAGGGTTGTGTAACAAAATGAAAGATTGTAACCCTTTACAAACATGGAACATATAAAGTGATTTATTGCGTACACATATCTACAATTATACATAATTTGGTACTGATATTTATCAGTTTGTGTTGAGGTGAATGTAAACAAAATGGTAATGATAATATGGTCTGCATCTTCACATTAGATGTTCAACATGTGGGAAATACTGTGACCATCGACTTTGACATACAGACAGCATCCTCCTCTGTTCGCTCTGTCAGGTTGGAACAAGGTCCGCCCATCGAGTGCAACAACTTGGTCCAGAATAATGTGGTGTTGACAGGTCTCTGTAAAGATGTGGAAAGGGGTCTCTGACTCCCGTTTTGTCAACTTTATTTTCATGCGACTGTACAGTAGCCAGGAACAGCCTTTAATCATGCTGGATTAGCATGACTCCCATCTTGGATCCCTCCCCTCTTCTCCCTGGGGCAGTCCTGCTGGTTATGTTGGATGGTCAAAAGATGCAGAGGACAATGGTTATGTCAAATTATGTTGCTCTTAATCCAAAACCTGTGTTTTATTCTCCAATGCTGATGAATGCATTTCCTTTTTTCTGCAATATGTCGTTTAGCAAAAATGAAATATTAGCAAATAAAAAAAAAATATATAGCACAATTTAAAGGAGCTGTCAGGCTCTGCATCTGCATGTGGTGCCATTGCCATGACAACATGATGACCGTGACATGGTCCTGACATAACACCATGAAACTAAAATGAATATCCCTGTTGAAATAAACTGTGCATCCAGCACTGTGGTATTGCAGTGTCGTGTAGCCTGATAATCAGACTGAACTGCCATATTGTTTTCAATTTATCAGTCAATCTGTCATGCTGTGAATGTACAGATGTGTTCATGTCCATCACTATTTTTTGTGTCAAGGGGAGAGTGGGCTCATGCGGGCTCATGCGGGCTCAAGAACCCACTCATGCAAACAGAATATCTATCAAGCCGCACATATGCGTATTTTGGATTTGCCAGTTTTCTAAGAGGTGAAAATGAAATTCAGGAGTGGTCCAGACATACCACCTCAAATGAAGTCTTCCACGAGAAGAAGGAGAAGAAGCCACAACAACAGGCAGAATTGATTGTGCATTTTACAATTGACATGTTTCATGCATGTGCGCTCTTAGCCTGCAGATGTTAGCAGCAGATGTTGTGAACACATTTTTCTGTTTCATCTGAACCAGCCGTTGAACTAGTAACCAGTATTACCAGATGTGTTATTTAAGAGTTTCTGAGTGAGGAGAAACTCATCAAAGTTTTTGAAACTTTGCTACCACAAATTCTAAATCATTGGTGCCTTTTGTAAATTCAGCTTTAAATCAAATTCAATTTTTTCTATAGAATAAAAAGTGTCAGTTTGTGGCAGCATGGCTGTACTAGCCTGTCTGCTTCTGTGTCTAAAGTGTGTCTTGCTTGCCAAAATTAAGCAGCTGTTTGAACACACTTTTTCAACTGATTTCACCATTTCCACTCAATTTATGAAAGAAGACACATGTTAATGTCAGTTGTGAACTGCTGACTGTAAAGCTGCCCACTTCCAATTGGATCACTGGACGGATGTTGATACCAAATGCAAACAGCCTCTATTTTCTTAAAGGAAGTCATGAGTAGTCATAATTGAAGAATAGAATCATTGCTTTTGCACTTATCTATTGCACATTACTTCTGTTTTCACTGTTGATAGTTTGTACATGTGGAGCTAATTTGGTGCCAAATGGATGGTGTGAAAACATCCTTTCCCCTCTAGGAGTCAAAGTTCCAAAACTCTGTGTATATTCAAGTGTAGAAATCTATGTACACACAAAACAGGTCACATGCATACGCAGTCAGATGTATACAACCCCACATACAGTATGTCTGTTTCCACGTATTTTTTTCTCATACATCTCAATCATCCTGACATTTTACACACAAGCTGTCTGACCATCCCCATCAATACAGAAAAATATTTGTATTAAAGTATATAAAGTCATATAAAGTCATTATCTGTTTATTTACATAAAGATCATTATCATTATAATTATCATAATGCATACTGACAAACATATTTACAGAATACAACAATAACAAGGTTAACACCTTTTGTTTACTTTGTGATCATAGTGAAGATTATTTTTAAACTATAGATGTGTCCTAACACAATTTAGTGAAAAAAACAACAACATGTATATTGATATAGTAATACATGCCTCCTCTGAGATGTAAATCCCCATTTAAACCAATATTCACAAATGGACCTTTTTCTGTCTGCCTGTGCGAGTTGTCCAACCTCCCACACACTCTAACTCAAACACTGGGTTCATTGTTATTCCAAGTGTTTTGAATGGCATCACTGGTGTGCAGCATAGACGTCTGTAGATGATGAATATTAATGGTTCTACAGTCAGCAGAGGCTTTTGTGTGTGTTTGTGCCAGGGTGTGTATTGTTTTGTAAAATGTAAAACACATAAAAAAAAGAAAGAGCAGGAGAGCTGGTCTGTTTGACCAGGGGCCAAATGTCTAAAACTCTATTTATACTCATGTGTAGAAATCTGTGTACTAACACAACAGGAAACATGCAATCTTTTCGTCAGATTTATGAAACCCTACATATGTCTGCTCCCACATGTCTTTTCCTAATACATCTCAATGATCCTGAAGTTTTACACATGCACACGAGCTGTCTGACCATCCCTACAATTCAAAAATGAAATCATGGACCATGAGCAGCTAGCCATTAAGCCAGAACAGTCTTTTTTTAAAAAAATTTTTGTAATGTTCATGCACTGAGATGGGTAACACTGATACTGTATTAGAAACATGCAGCTTTTATCTTGTAGACTGTTTTAGTTGTATTATTGAAAGGACTTGGGTCAGCAAAATTGTACTTTCAAAGTAATTAACATAATTTCACATTTGTATAATTTTTACTATGCATTTTGACAATAGTTTGTACAAACTCTACTTTCTTGATGTTTTTGTTATACACCTTGGATTACCTGGCATAAGAGAAGGGAGTTCCAATTTAGTAAAAGCTTACCTGTCCAACTCCTTAACTCCTGTGACTCACACTAATTTGCAAAAAATGATAACAGAAAACTGGATATGGATAAAAACTAAATGTATTTGCAGGACATAAAGGCACACTTATATTTATTTATGAGACATAAAGTTACTTTATTAGGAAGCTTATGTGATGGGTGGCAAGTTATTATTTAAAGAGATTTATGGGTGTGTAGTGAGCAGTTTCCCACATTCTACTGTTGTCGAATGACCATCAGATCATGAATTGAAATGCTTTCTTAAAAAATGTCTTACTAGTATGTAATAGTATAGTCTCAAGCAGTAGGCTAACATGTAACTGTTAGGACCAGTACTCGAAGCATTTTCCTGCTGCAGCTAATGAAATGATGCCATTCCTTTTTGTATTGTATCCCTGCTAAGGAGCACATTCACGCACATAAAGCAAACCAACTTGATTTAAAGAAGTACACATGTATATATGAAATGTTTCCATCATGGATACAGATCACTTGAATAACAGTGGTCTGATCCATGTTGCAATCAGCATCAAGTTACACTTACTTCTCAGAGAGACTCTGCAGAAATAGTGGAAACATCAGGTCATGGTTCTGCTGCAAATTGACTTCCTCTCATAACTGTAGGACACAAAAATAGGCTACATCTACACATTTGTAAAATGTCTAGTTCAAAGTCTATATGAACGAATGTCACGTAAATACCATCTAATTTACAACTACAATGCAAACCATATTCACAGATATATGCAATCTTCTCTTGACCTCCAAACAGTGTACTTAGCCTTTAACAAGTGCAGCATACAATAATTTGTCCGCCTCTCACATACATCTTGTCTGGCTAATATCCAAACAGCCCATCGTAACAGTGCACATGTGAACACTGCTATATGGATTATATCCATATTACATGTAAAAGTTGGCCTGCGTGTAAACAGTAACATTACATGTGAATACGTTTCATATAGCAGTAGTCTATCATAGCTAGCTAGCTAACGTTAGCTACCAGCTGACGGATCTAATGATATTAGCATTGGGCTAATACTGTACATACAACAGCAACCTTAAGGAGCTAACCTTAGCCATGTTGACTGCATAATGCAGACATTTTCTACATATATAATACAACATGCTTCTGAACAGCATTACCATCCCCAGCTTTAAAAGCACACAATACATGCTATAAATCTTTTGTATCTGCCCAGACACTAAATAAGCCACACTCATGACGGTAAGTGTGTCCAACTTGTTTCCGTGGCATAGGTAAACGGCACTGCAGCTTCCGGCTAGCGAGGTGACCGTGGCTGTTCTCAACGTTGTAGCTGGGGAAACTGCAGAGTCGACATGGGCAATGAAAAATTGCACAGTAGGCTGCTTCCTGCTGAGAGGGAAATCCTCACTTCTGTAGGGGTGAGAGCCTTGGCTGCATAGCATCTTGTAGGCAGATACACTCCTTATAAATGTAATTTATAAATCACTTCACTAACACTTCCTGTCACATACCTCTGTAACATTTCCAACCCTTTTAACTCTTTAGTTTTTTTTCACAATCTTACGTTTAAGGTATTATATAAACAAATAAAAAAGCTAAATGTTCTGTGTATTTCACAAAGTTATTACTTTCCAGTACAATTTCCTCACAAATCCAACCTAGGTGATGGTTTACTCACTCTACCTGAGCGAGTCACAGTCATTGTCTCTGATTCAGGCAAAGCTGCTGCTTCAGCCAAGGTCATTTCAGTCCCATTAAGATCTAGGAGTGGACTTACGAACAGTACCTTGTGTTGACCATTGTTTCTCATTGTTCAGTTTCATGAGAACGCTGTCTCCTGGGTTCAGCTGAGGTAGACTTCTTACCCCGTTCCTGCGGTTGTAGTAGTATGCTTGCTTCTGCTTGGCTGCAGCATCTGATTGTCTGATTTCATCCTTGTTGGGCCAGTTTGGATCCAGGTTCTCAGACAGGGTTAGTAAAGTTGTCCTGATCTTGCCACCCATCAGCAACTCAGCTGGGCTGACCCCAGTGGAGGATGAAGGTGTGGCTCTGTAGACCATCAGAGCCAGGAGGGGGTCATCCTTTCTAAGGATCCCTTTCGCTACCTGTACAGCTCTCTTTGCCCGTCCATTACTCTGGGGATAATGTGGGCTGGATGTTACATGTATGAAATCATATTATTCACTGAACTGTCTGAATTCCTCTGACACTAGTTTAGGTCCATTATCACTAATTAGCACCTCTGGAGTCCCATAGCTCGCAAATGTGGTCTCTGGCTTTCCTATGACCTGGCCACTGTCTATCATAGGTAAGTGTAGGGTCTCTAGCTACCTAGAATAGTATTCTGACACTGCCAAGTAGAACTGTTTCTTGTACTCACACAGATTTACCCCTACCTCCTTACCATGGTCTGGAAGGTAGCTCTGTAGGTTTTAATTGTTCTTTCCTCTGTGTGTTTCTGTTCTCCCTTTACAACTTGCACTGGGTTACTTTTGTAACTATGTCCTGAGAGATCTTTCGGGCATCATACTGACTGATTTGCTCTTTCTCTACATTTCACTAACCCTTGGTGACCATCATGAATCCTCTCCACTATTTCTGTTCTCATAGAGGTGGGAATCACGATGTGATTTCCTCTGACCCCTAACCCATCTACCACTCTCAACTCCCCCCTTATCTTGTAGAAATTCCTGACTGTTTCTGATGAACTGGCTCACTGCTTGGAGCTGGGGGTCTGTGGCTGTGCAGTTTCTGATTTCTTGCATCCTTTGTGGTGAAGCTGGTATGTGGCTCAGGACTGAGACTACGTGTGACCCACCCTAAGTCGTCACTAAGCCTCTTGTCCTCCATCCACTGCCCAGGACCCCTGGAAAGAGCGTCAGCTACTGCTAATGTCTTTCCTGGTGCATACTACCCCCGAGATTCCACCAGATGCATGTCCGCTGCTTTCCGGCTCCCATCCAGTTTTGCTCCTCTGTCCGGCAACCCCTACCTGCGTTTTGAGTCCGCCATGGCGCAGCACTGCCAGAGAGCTGAAGTCGTGACACCGAGGAGTTCCCGCGACAATTACATAATCACTTGCGACTGCAGTTGTAGGTATGTGTTATAAGCACGAAAACACAAAGTGTTCCCGACCGAAGGATTAGTGGAAGAGCTTGTATTTGTCTCTTTTTTGAGATTTTTGTGCTGGCGTCAACAGTCAAAGGTGTTTTATTTTGAAAAGTAACCAGATGTTCTGTTGTTGTTTCAATGCATGACTTCCTGTCCGCTCTGTGCTAAATTCAGCTGAATTGCTGTGTCATGCTCCGGCATCCGCCAGAAATAGAAGTCCTGCGTATATGCTCCGGAGGGCTCTGGACTGCCGGAGATGTGCAGCGGACCTGGTGGAAATTAAAACATGAAGAGTGAAACCTGTCGTCGTTGGCGCTGCCGTTGCAGAGCTGTAACACAGCAGACACGGATCTGGTGGAATCAAGGAGTCAGCCTCTGCGTTAAAGTCTCATCAACAGTCTCTGGCTCATTATGCGGACATTGTCTAGGTCTTTACTGTTAATTAAGGGTACCAGGGGTTTGTGGTCGGTGGTCAGTTTAAAGCTATCAAGTCCAAACAGATATTTCTTGAAGCGTTCACATGCCCAAACGCTGGCTAAGCATTCTTTTTTTCGATTTTAGCATACCTGGTCTCTGCGTCCTTGAGTCTCCTGGAGCAGTAGACCACGGGTTTCCAGTCCTCACCATGCCTGTAGTAGCAGGACTCCTCCTAGCCCGTAGCTGCTGGCGTCAGCCAACACCACTGTGGGCCTGGTAGCATCATAGTAGGAGAGTACAGGTGCTGATGCTAAGGCTGTCTTTAGTCTCTGAAAGGCTGTCTGCTGTCCGGGTCCCCACAGCCATTCCACTTTCGCCTTAAGCACCTCATAGAGTGGCTGTCCCGTGGTAGAGAGTTCCGGAATGAGTTTGGCCATGTAATTGACCTTCCCAGAAAACGCTTGAGCTCCGTCATGTTTTGGGGTTGCATGTATCCCATGTATGAAGAAGTAAAAAAAAAAAGATCCACCATCCATCAGAAGAACAATAGGGTGGGTCATAATAATGTATGAAACATTACCCTCTTCCATTAAAAACGACTTTCTTTAAACAGTATACTAAAGCCGTTAACTCTCGCAGAAAACAGATATATTTGGTTTACAGTCAGCATGTTCTATGAGCGCTCCCTTTAATACTGGCTATGAAGTATTTCATATTATCGGTGGCTTCATCACTACAAGTAACTGTTTCACACTACAGATAGTAATATCTTTATCACCAAAGGACTAAGTTCAGGTTTAAGGGGGTAAAAAGCTTAAGTGGGAGTTGAGGTCCTGGGCAGCAGTGATAGTGAGTTGATGTGAGTTAATACCTGCAGAAAATGTGACCTCTAATATTTAGATGTGAAGAGAAACTGCAGGTGCAGACACTCTCACAGAGCACTCTCCTGTTTTCTTATTCAAATCAGACATTTGCTTCTGTTCTTCCAAGGCATGGAGGAGACGAACAGTGCTCATGATGGCTGCTTTTCTGCTGAGTGCCTGTGTTATATGAGGCTTACAGTCTACATTTACTTGACATCAATGCAGGCATTTTCACTAACAAAAAGCCACGCCACAATTTAATGAAAAGGTTGCGGATTGGATGGACCGTCTAGGAACCACAGAGGTTGAGACTCAGAATGGGGGTACGTCTCGATGGGGGCACGTCTTTTGGTCGGCATGGCTTAAGGAGGAGTGGCATGGTTGAGTGTCTTAACCTTAGTTATAATAACTCCATTTCACTAACAAGACCATGCCACAATTTAATGTTAAGGTTGTTTATTTAAATCGGTAGAAGATTTTGAAGAGGATAGGTAAGAGTGGTCAGGGTTGGGGTCGTTGGATAAGGGAAGGGGGTCGAGGTTGGTGGATGAAGAGGGGGGTTTGAATGGGATGCGGATTGGCTAAACGTGCAGGAACCAGTGAGGTTGAGACTCAGAATTGGGGTACGTCTCGATGGGCGCATATTTTGGTCAGCGTGGCTTCATCATCCCCTAAAAGGTATTGCTGGGTTATGCGGAGATTAGCTTGGTGGATATTGCTGAGGTGGCTGTGGGTGTAGCTGTTGTAGGCTTGGGAGGACCGCAGCTGAGGAGTTTTCTCAGTGTACGTATTATAGGATGGGTTCGCAAGGGCTTAGGTACGAGTTCAGTCGGAAGAGAAAGATGGGATGAGAGAGGCCGAAACAGTCGGTCGTGCTTCATGTGAGGTTGAATCGGACAGTGTCTTGGGAGTGGATGGAGTGTGCAAGAGGGTTGCGTGTTGAGAGGGGTCGTGAGTGGATGTTGTGAAAGTGAATTCCTAGCATCGCAGGAGGCCGAAGAATGCCAAGAGGATTATACTTGGGTAGTGGATGATCTGATTTTGAGGATCGTATGGGCACATAAATGATGGAGCTGATAACTAACTTGGAAAAGGTGCTGATAACTTGGAAACTGCACCATCCACTGTAGTATGATGAATGGGTTTTTTGTGGCAGGCTGTTGAGTATGGCTTGCTGAGATGAGGTGACGAGGTGGAGGAGCTTGGGAGGAATTTGAGCTGCGCGGATTATGAAGCGGTGCTGGGATGAGACTAAGGTGAGGCGTGGGTTGAATTTCGTGATGTCTGGTGATTGTGAGCAGTTTTGGATCGTTCATGCCCCCAGTGAAGTGCGATATTTACAGCGAAATTCTGAGGATTCACAAAGTCTCATTTACTAACAAAGACCATGCCATTGTTTAGCGTAAAGGTAATTTTGTTTGAATTGATAGAAGACTTGATTAGGGTAGGAGGGGGGGTTCAAGTGCGTTGCACAAGCGAACGGGTGGTTTCGAGGGCGCTGCACAAGTCCTGTTATTTCAGTGTATTTGATAATGTAACTATGTGTGTCAGTGCTCTCTTGTCTCTGTCTCAAAGGCCTGTTTGTCCATCATGACCTTCACAGATAGGAACAAACACACACACACACCAGCTGTGCATGTGTGTGTGAATGTCGAAGACAGACACACAAAGACATCATGGCTCCCTTTGTTCTGTGCTGACATTGTAAAAGGATTGCATTATATTGTTATATCTGACAAACAAGCAGAGAAAAAGTTTGTCATCATGTTTCCTGACAGTAGATTCAGTGCCCTCATGTGGCTTTGTCATAACACAACAAGTTATAATGACTATGGAGGATAAAGTGGCAGAGGCACCTTTAAGCTCCTTGAGGTTAAAGGTGCCTATCATTTATCGGTATTGGCTGCAAAAAAAATCCATTTTGTGCATCTTTAGTAATCATGGCTTTGTAAGATACTGGAGCCATTCATGGTAACTGGGTGGTGATGGTGGACGCAGGTGTGATTCATTGGTGCCACTGCAACGGGCTAGGACCAACTAGCAGACATCAGCATGTACTGAATTGTTGTGGCTTGTTACAACAAGAGAAGGATTGCATGCTTTACCTGAACCTTTGCAAGCTTGACCAGTCTTCCACTGCATGGTCGAGCGCCGACACTTTCCGGTCTGATCCTGAGGTTGTTCCATTTACTTTGTCACTATGTCAATGAAAATGCAGTATTTTAATTAGGATTTTTTCTGGTCAGGATTTATTTGGAAGCCAACATAGAAAAAACTACAATATTGTCCATGCAAGAAAATCTCAACAGCTTATACAAGATCCAATTCGGTGAGGTAATAGCTGCACTAATGAGTTACTGAAAATGACCTGATAGTAGTTCTCAGAAATAATCATTACTCACAAACACTTACCATAAATGTTATCACAGGATGTAAACTGTGAACCACAGCTCTCTCCACCTCTCCTCTCTCCTAAATGTGCTTTATGACTTGCCAGTTTTTGCAGTCTGTTGTGTGTCTACTTGAGAGGCTGACTAAATGAAATCTTTGCTGCTGATAGTATTTTTCCTAAAGTGGAAAAAAGGAAAAACAGAAAGCATGAATGGGATCACAGGCTGAGGACGGAGGGGTAAGCCATTTATATGGTTGAATTCACTTGATAGTTTGTGGTATTGATCAGATATCAAATGTGAGCTCATAATCAGGCCCGGTGAGGTGGTTTGTGTATTAAGACAGAAGGTCCTGTAGTCAGTAAGCTTGCTCACATCAGTGTGAGTTCATGCGAGTGTACTTTAAACAGTATGCTAACTGTGCACACTAAATGGACAATGACATTTGCAAATGGTGCAAGATGTGCAATACACATCCTTCTATAAAATGATTGCCACTATTAAAGGTTTGGCTGGGTCAGCTATGAGCAGACACTGTATGTTTAGCAGACTGGATGTACCTCACACTCTCTTCCTGATGTGATGGATCGATATTTAGGCAAACTCAATCTATTCCTCAGTGTGATCCACGAGCAGGGAGATGGGAGCTGACAAGTAGTCAGTCATGGTAAAGAACCAAGACTGAGGTTGACCTTGCAGCAGGATCACTGCACTGAAACTGTGTGTTTGGAAATGCAGCACAAATAATGATGTCAATTTTCGGTCTTTTTCGCTCCAGTGGGTACTGGCCTTTGAGATCTTCATCCCACTGGTCCTCTTCTTCATCCTCCTGGGTCTAAGGCAGAAGAAGCCAGCGATTCCTGTCAAGGAAGGTAGGCAGACATTAGGTCTAGGTCCTGTTGATAAAATCACAATGGCCCTCATTTATCAAACGAACGTACGGCAGAAAACCGTGCGCACGACCATTTCCACGCAAACTTCGGCATTTATCAATTTGGACGTGAGCGGAAGCTACGATCAGATCTCACGTCAGGTCTGAGGTCGTGTACGCAAATCTGAGTCTGTGGATTTGCGGTGCAGCACAGCAAAATCTGGCTGAGACTGAAAATAATTATTAAACAAACCTCAGCTGTCATTAAGCATAAGCAGTCACATTTTTAGAACAGATCGAAACCGATTATTTTTTACGTTTTTACTGATACCACTTTTTTGTAAAATAAAATATGTAAATAGCCCAACATGACAACTAATTAACGGGATACCTAATAACCCCGCTGGCAAACCTGCTACAGAGCAGGAACGCACATTCAACAGTGCGCACACACGCACACGGGTCACAGTGGAGCTGCTTCGGGGTGCTGAAGGGCAGGTGGCTCCGTCTCAGACCAGCAGGAGGAACTCTGCTGTATACCTCAGAGAAAGTGTGCCATATTATTTTGGCCTGTTCAGTTTTGCACAACATTTCATTAGTGAATGGAGCCTTTGATGTGCCGGCGCTGCCAGGATGCTGATCTCCATCTCGGAAAAGTTTCTCTTCTTGCCAGAGTTTCTTCATTCAATGTTTGACCTCAGTGGGCGAGGCTTCCGATCTACGAATATTTAAGGGCGTAACATGTTAATGACGATTGAATTCAGCCGCCGCATTTATCAAGACCCGATCATTCGTACGCTGGAATTGGTCAGATACGAACGTTTCATAAATCACACGTGTGTCCTGTCGTAAGACCAATTCTGCACTCAGATCTGCACCCGTTTTCACGCAAGATTGATAAATGAGGGCCATTGTCTTCATATAACCTTCATTCAGTATTATTCATTATTAAATTGAACTGACCACTGACTTGTTACTCCAGTAACTCCTGTAAAGGTTTCCATTGTCCATATGTGCACAGGTATTTGTGAACAGAAACAACTTTCCATTCAACTTTCCAACTGTCCATTTGAGTATTTTAAAACCGTTGCCGAAAATGATGTCCGTCCATACTAACACACCTGAAAACACATATCACGACCACCCACGCACACTGGGCATGTGCGTGTTGGTGTAAACAAGAAGTATATTTTATACTCTGTGGTTGGTTGTTAAAATAATCTGAATGATTTGTACTTTTACTTGTATTGTTTTTTTTTTGTTTTGTTTTTTTTCAGTACAGTGTGTAACAGGTACCAGGGCCGGTATCGAGGCAAGAGGTCATTTTTCCTGAAAACGGGATACAAAAGATGAGGCAGGGAAAATTGACTGCTCTTGGCAGAATCCCCCTGGATAATGCTATTTTTATAGAAAACATTGGCAGCAGCGTTTTATTTTTTTGCTGAGAAGATTGAATTAGGAAGCAATCTTGGATATTTGCATCATACTTTCATAAATCCCAGTTTCTGCCCATCTAGAAGTTAACATTGAAAAATGTGTTTCTTGACTTCACTATGACAGAAAAGTCACTCTGGAAGGAATTTTCAAAAAGATCATTTATTTCTTGACCTGGAATGCTGATTACAATTGTACGAAATGCCAAAGGGCAAAGAAAAAAAGCTGCATGCATATGGACATGGCCAGAGTTCTAACAGACCAGTCTGTGTGTGTGTGTGTGCTTCTTCTGTCATAGTGATGTGATTTCAGTGAAGTAGACACAGTAAACAGCCATTTGTTAAGTTTAAAGGTACATTTCAGTAGCAATATCTCCTCAGTATCTCCAACAGTGATGTCAGCATAAATGTTCTGAGGAAAAAAGTTGTTTGGAAGGCAATGAGGGAATGAGGGAAGGGTGGATGGAGAGGAGGTATACAGGGGTTGAATGGCGTCTTCTGCCCTTCCCTCCACATTACCATGTATTAAGGTGAAAGCTACTGCTGACTCATGTTTGCTTTGATCTCCCTGCAGGCATAAAGATTATGTACTTCTGTGCAGTGCCATCATGCATTTAGAGCAGGCAAACACGTACAGTATTGCTAATTTGCTGCTGTTACAAATAAGTGGTTTGCTTCTCGTCATATGTTACACTTTTTTTGTCCTTATTTCAGTCTCTAGTCTTGTGTTATACATGTCCTTTTTTCATGTTTTAGTTTCTTTGTGCACTTACTGTTGCTTTCAGCCATTGTAGCAGTTGTACCCAGTTTATTGTGATGTTGTGTGTTTTTGTTCTTTTACGTCTTTACATCTTTGTTGTGTCTCTGCTATTCTTTCTTTTTGTTTATCTCTTTCTGGCTGTGTTTCTTTCTTTCCTGTACGTTATGCATGTTCTCAACATGTTGGATGGACCAGTGTGTAAGTGTTGTTTTTCATTTTACCCTCATACCTGACCCTGGCTGACATGATACATTAATGAAAAAATCCCCTGACTTTTAACTGGATGTGTTAATCCTGTTGGGGCGTGGCTTCTGTCTGTGTGTATACACTTTATGTTGGCCTAATCCTGATCCAACACATATCAGTCATTCAGCAGCTCAAATCATTTTTTCGTTCTTTGAGGTATGTTACAAATACAAACCCACTGGATGATAAGAAATGCTCTTAGAAAGTGTACAAAAAAGGTATCATCGATTAGTCATGGATGTACTGGAAGTAGAGAAGTAAAATCCCTGTATCATACTATAATTGATACAAAACAGACATAGGAAAAGATGGTGTGGCTGTGTCCAGGGCAGTGTTGATCAGCAGATTTATCTTCTTCTTCCTCCTATTCTTCTTCTTCTTTCTCTTCTTCTCAGTTTCACATCCTCATACTTAAATGAATAAATAGGTCAATTGCTGTCGACTAAAACCGCACACTGTATATCAACACTGTAAAAACAACGGTTGCATTGTACCAGCGACAGGCATGCATTGGTTTTGTTTACGTTGTGTTTTTAGTTATGTTTTGTATGTGACTCAATGAGGTACTGTGTTTATTTGTCGCTGTGAAAGATGAACTTTAATATAATGATGATGAGAGTAAACTTTGTTGTAGTGCTGCACCTTCTGACAACAGAGCAGCTTCTTTCCTTAGGCTGTAAGACTCCTCAGCACAGTTTTCATGAAAAGATTATTTTTCATTTCATGACTTTCTTTGGCGGAGGACCTGGGGGCTATTCCAGAAAGGAGGTTCAACAAACTCTGAGCCTAAATCTGAACTCTGAGTTGACTTACCCTGTGAAGTGAAACTCTGAGTTTTCAGTTCCAGAACAGCTGATCTGAGTTAGGTAAGTCGACTCTGAGTATGTTAACTCTGAGTTGAGCTCGTGCCTGACGACTAGTAAAAAGCCATCATCAATGGAGCTCCGATACTGTGATTCACCATGGCAACAGGGGAGAAAACCGGAAGCAGACATTTTCTGGGAAAAAAAAAGTAGCAGGGCTGCGGCCGTAATAAAAATCACTGACAGAGATTTAGATGCGGTCGTCTTTTCATTTTGAATTTAACATCACTTTCTTTTTTATTAGTCTTTGAGGAAGTGGTTGAATGTTGTTCAATGGTTTATTTTATTTTATTTTATTTTAGGCTATTTTATTTAATTTAAATCGGCTGAAAATGAAATATAAAAACAGTCTCACGATGGCTCCTCACTTTGGTTTTATTTCACATATTAAACAAAGTAAAAGTTTATTCAGTGGATATTTTAACTTGTAGTAGCTTTTACCACCAACAGATGCTGTTTAACACACATCTGTGTCCTAACATCCTGCTGAGTAGTTGAACATGAAGTGGTGCTCACCTCCACCTCCACCACGTCCGACAGAGGCAGAGGAGCTGGTCCTGAGTCAGGTCACTGGGTGACCAGAGGCTGAGGGCGTCACTCACCCCCAGGACCTAACATTAAAGGGCAGACACACACTTACTGTCTACAGATTGAACTAGAAGTCATTTAATCTTATACTCAATGCGGCAGCAAACTAGAAACACAGACTTTGAAATTACGTTGTTGGAAAAAATACAATAGGCTATACTGATGGTTACTTTTGTAGTTATCTGTGGGAAATAAAGAAAGCCAAATTAAATGTGAGTTATTTCTCTTTTTCTGGCTGCTGGAGGTGATTTAAAAAAAACAAAAAATGAAGAGGATTGTTCAGATCTGAGAGCACGTCAGCGATGACGTGTAGCCTGATATTCGCTGTGCAGCCGGAGAATATAAATGACGGACTGATGAGAAGCGGTCTACTGTTCGGTTGAGTCCTCGTCAGGGAGTGAGAGCTCATCGAAATGAATCTAAATTCTCCTCCTGGTGTAAAACTATGTGAATTATTTCTGCTTCAACATGATCGGACTGAGAAGGAAAGGACAGCCGCTGCCAGACAGCTCCGTCAGACTCAGGGTTTCTTCAGGTAAACCTGCCAGTGAGCAGGTTAGGTTCACAGAGTAAGTTACCGCAGTAACAGACCCAGAGTTTAAGTTACCTCTCTTTCTGGAACTGAAAACTCAGAGTTTCTCTCATCTCAGGGTTAACAACCTCAGAGTTTTCACAAAACCCGCTTCCTTGAATACCCCCCTGCTGGACAATGAAATCCTAATTTTATCATTCTATGGCCTTTAGAACATCACAGGCCTTTTCCAGTCTGACACGATCTCCAATTTGACAGTGCCTTCCTAAACAAGAATGTGTTTTACTTTTAAGATTACTCACACAGAATATACTGCTCCTGCACTGCCCGAAATGGCTGATTTGGATATAAATATATATATTTTTATATAAATATTATGAAATATATAGGGCTGTACCACAGTCATGGTTACCGATTGTAGCAGCATTATTCTGGATCACACACTACTACACTGCCTCTGATTGGCTAGATCCTGCCTGTTAACTAATGCCTACATGCAACCTTCATCAAAGATTGAACAGAGGTGAGATGTCTCACTCTCACTCTACAAGGACCCCACATATAAATATGAACCTGAAAATATGCATGATATGATCTCTTTCATACATGACCTTGTGTGTGAAGATGTCAGCCCGAGTCACATCAGCTAGATTTTCATTGCCAATGGTAGTTGTTAATTAATGAAGACAACTCCCATGATCCCACATTACTCCATGACATCATCAAACTTCTTTACTGTGTACCTAAACAATTACTTAGATAAGATTTGGGTACCTTTGTCATTGTGGTCACAATAATAAACACTTTAATGTGAGTGAAGAATAATCTGTGTTTATACCTGTCTGAGCCACTGAATGACTGAAGTCATGGTTTCACCTATACCTATGTGTGTATGGAGGTGAGTGTGTTTCTCTCAGTCTTGACACATACAGTGTTGAGGAGCTCCATCATCACCACAGAACAGCATCCTGTTGCACACTGTTAAGCACTGATGCTAAAGAGCTTAACTGGCACTAGCTGCTGGACAGAGAGGAACATATGTGTTACTTCACCTTTCTAAACAAATGGGCTTATAAAGAATCATTATATGATCATGTTTTTGGGTGTCTGATTCTATTATTTGTAAACATTAAACAAAAGCTTCTAACAGGCCCTCACTGCATTCTGTTTCCCCGCAGTGTCCTAAAACCTACTGAATTATACAAGACATTATATGCTTGTTACTTTGAGTGTGCAGTCTCTGTATGTACTGGTGGTTTTTGTGTGTTTTGATGATTTATGAGTCTGTTAAAACAACAACTTTCATTCAGTGAGTTGCTATAATTCCTGTTTAACTCAGTGGTGGACTCTGACCTGTGTTTAACTCTTTCACTCGACAACCTTTATCTTCAGATAGCTGGTAAGAGAGGACACATGTCAATGAACTGAATGAATTCAAATACTTCAAGCACACTACCTTGCACTTAGATTATTGCAACACACCGTGACATCATAAACCAGAATTGTCACTTGATAATTGATTGGTAGACCCTTCCATTGATAACAAGGTACATCTGTCTTACATAACCATTTGAAATCATGGGCAGAAATCTTAAAAACCAAGATTAAGCAGATCTGGGTTTGGCTAAGGATGGCGGGGTGTCTAACTGTAATTATCTCCTCCTGGGGTTAAGACAGCAGGATTGTCTATAGGATCAAATGCATCATGCGTCATTCTTTACTTAATTACCCAACCTTAAATAATTTTAATTTGTTGAAAAAGGAAAGTGATATACTGTGAACAAGGTCCTAAAAATATCAGTGACACATACGACCAACCTCTGGTAAGGCATAAATAGAACTGCACTGCATATATTGATAATTATGCAGATGGGAAAGGTTAATTATTCCTGTGAGTTAACCAAGCTATAAAAAGACACACTTAATTTCCACACTTAATGTCTTCATGTTTTGCATATTCTCCCGATGTCACATTGAAGCAGAGAAGGTGGACCCAAATGCATGAGATGGCAGTCTGGGAGTGTCATGGCAAAACAACACATTTTAGTATGTTATCAAGTATTTGTAAGGGACAGGGATAGCTGGATATTTCAATATGGATGGTATGAGAGAGAGGGTGAGCTGGAGGACAATAGGTTGGTAAGTGTTTCTGTGGGCAAAAGTAGAGGATCCACTCACAGACAAGCTTCAGCAGCACAGTAACCATGGAAACATTGGACTCCAAGTAAGAGATGATGTTACTTTTTTTCGTGTTTGAGAGCTTGTCCAGCACTCAAGGATTGTTGATTAAATACATGATGGGCCTTTTTTCATCAGGCCTGTGGATTCAGCATTGACATGTGGGAGCCTCTCTGGCCGATAACTGTTGTGCTGCCTTTCTGGTGACCTGTCTGACGTCTTTCTTCCTTTCCAACATTAACATATAATCTCTCCCTCTGCTTTTTCAATGTCATTGTCCTATTTGGTCCTCTGTTTTTTCTTTTCACTTGTTGGTCTTCATCCTCCTCTTTTCCTACATTTGTATTCCCATATCACCTTTCTGCTTACCTCTGCCACACCCTTTTCGTTTGTCTGTGGTTTTGTCTTTTCTCTTTATGTCCCTCCCCCCATTTTTCCTCGTGTCCAGCATTTTACAGTGCTGCCCCACTCACCTCAGCTGGCATCATTCCCATCATGCAGTCACTGTGCCCAGATGGACAAAGGGATGAGTTTGGTTTCCTGCAGTACAAGAATTCCACGTGAGTAGATTTGTCAGCAATTATTTATCAGTGTCATAAAGCTTTTTGTTAGACCAGGGGCCTCATTTATAACGTTTTTGTATGCACAAAAAGGTCTTGAAATGTGGCACTTTCTACCAAAATTTTATAAAATAATAGAACTGAAACTCTGACCCATGCATACATACATTTCGGAGGCAAGGGGAAATGGCGACATGGCGATGGTGAGGTGGTGAATAGAAGCCAGATTTAAAAAATTTCAAATGAAATGCGCTATTCTACTCATAATGGCGCATCCTAGATTGATATCACTTAATATCTAACTTTAATTTAAGATCCACGTTATCATAAACATTCAAATTAGCAGTGTTGTTTGTTCTGAAGTGACGTTTAATCATTCGAAAACACCTACCAGCTGTAAAAGATACTTAGAATCTTACATAAGTATTTGATCTGCGCTGTCTCTCCATCACATTCCCCCTGGGAGCGCAGCAGAGAGGACCGGAATTTTTGGTGGCAAACTGATCAAATTATGATTGTTGTTGTAGAAATTCAAGATGACATCAAATAGCATTACATAATGAATGTAAATGCATATGAGTATGATTTCAGTTTTCATATAGTTATTGTGTGTAAAATCTGCTGCAGTGAGGGTGAGTGTGCTGATAATCATATGAGTTCACATAACTAAACTTCAACAGATGAATAGTATTCACGTATCGGACCTCAAATTTTAGGTCATATCTAAGGGTGGGGGTTAACACTGATTGTCACAATCATTTTCGCAAATGGAACAGTCATTGTCAGTAAACATATGAATACTTCTGTGACATTCGTCTTTGCACTACGAGAGGACAAAAAGAATGAAAGAATTATGTGTTTTATAACCTTCACCACACCCTATCACACCTTGTTTTATGTGTAAAAAAATAGTAATTTTCTTTGTATTGATCAGAGGCTAATTTCCATTCATTAACATTCATAAGGCATTTTGAATTGACCATTTATGGTTGAATGTTGATGTGGAGAGGGCGGGCTATGAAGCTGATCCACGTGCGTAATTCCACGTTGATTTTGGATTGCTAAAAGGAATTGTGTTCTGGCGCATAACTTGTAACATATTTTTTTCCATACATACATGTCCTCATTTGTATGAACACAAATAATATTAAGTGTAGATTCCCTGCAGAATTTTATAATTGAGGCCCCAGTTGTTTTGTATATCTTGATTTGTCTTCAATGGGATGAGCACAAATTTGTGTTCCCATCCTAGCGAAAAGAAAGCTGAATTGGGGGAGTGTTAGCTCACCATCCTGCTAACAAACTTGTCAGTGCAGTGCTTGGTGTGAAACTGGGTGACCATCCGCCTTTCTCTGCCAAAATCACAGTGCAAACCTGCTCCTGCAGATTTATCTCCATAACATCAGGGAGACATCCGCAAACGTCGTCCGCAAACAGGAAGTGGTGCAGGTTATGGTCCAGGCCGTTGTCACATCTCGTGACTCGACTACAGTAACTTGTGCCTGTATGTCCCATCAGATGTCTGCAGATAATCCAGACTTCAGAAGCCCCTAGTACAAGACAGTACACAGGTACTTCTGTACCGTGCTGTGCAAGGCCCATCCTACACCGACAGATGGTCGAGCTACTGTTCGACAAAGTCCTGTTGGCAGGACAGTATAATCTTCAGTAGCAGACTGAAGGCTCATCTGTTTAAACTCCATTTTGGCTTAGAAAAAAAACAATAAACCTCTTTAAATGTTTTAGGAGCAGGAGTCTAGTTTGAAACCAGTTTCCTCCTCACAAGCTCAGTGCCAGAACCAACCTAACAACAACTTAATGTATTAACTCACCTGATCCATATCAGACCTGCTGCTGGGCAGTGAGGTTAAAACCTGAAGCCAGTTAGTCATTGATTCTGGGGAAAGACTGTTGATATTTGAATTTGTGGCCAAACAAACACAACCATCCCATCAGTGCTCATTCAGAAACTCCTCCCCCCGAATTCATAGACGCACATTCCCATGACAATGACACCTGGCCAGTTGCTGACCCAAAAATACAACATCAGGAACATCTTCCACCTGAAGGTAAGTTAGCCTAAATAAGAGGAAGTGGTCGAGTCGTGTCAAACAGAGCCAGCTGAGGAGGTTGTGGCATCTGGTCAGGATACCAACTGGGCACCTCCCTTTGGAGGTTTTTCAGGCAAAAACAAAGGTGTTTCCAGCCAAGCAACTAGCACACTGCTCTCACCAACCAGCAAAGTGTTCAGCACTAAACTTCCTGCAACACTGTTCACAGTAGCCCCATTCACACAGGAGAAGACGCATAAACGCTGGAGCAGTGGTTCGCCAATTCTCCGCCGATGGTGATTCACAGAGTTTACTAAAAAGAAGGTTTCTGAACTACTCACTGTAGGAGCTGGATCTCCAGAGCGTCGCCGTCATGGCAGACAAAAAGTGTCGATCCCCGAGTGCTTGAGGAGTGGTCCACAATTACTCTCCTGCCTGTTAGGTCACAAATAAAGCCTCGGCTGCTTTTTGGTTAGAGTTTCACTTTAAAGACCAACCGCCGTGAATTCACACAGAAAGCCGGCGCTGCGGCTCCTAAAGAAGGTGGCGGTGCAAGTCATGATGATGACGTTGGTGTGTTTACAAGGTGTTTCCCTAGTGTCCCCCCTGTCAGTCTGACCCCGAATTTCCACTGGATGCGTGTCCGATGCGTTGTGGCTCCAATCCGGTTTTGCTCCACTGTACGGAGGAGTTCCCGCGATAATCGCTGTCAGGACCGGACACCAGAACTCAAATGCAGACTAGAGTTAATGTTTAAATGCAAGTGAATTTATTGACAATAGCACAAAACAGGTTGTGGTTGGCACGGCAGGTCTTCTGAGGCGTCAGAGAGTGGAGGTGGTGTTCAGGCTCCAGAGCTCAAGGTCAGCAGTGCTGGCAGGCGGACTGGGTCCAGACTCAGGACTGGTGGTCTGAGATGAGACAGGGAAACAGGTTTTAGCAGAAAATACTTAACACGAGAGTTAGTTCAGGTGCGGCTGGCGTTTTCTCACAATGGCTGATTCAACGATCCGGCGGGGTCTGGAAGGTTGGCCTGGATTATAAGGGTGCATTGATTGCAGGTAGATGAGCTGCAGGTGTGCCAACCGGAGCTCCAACGACCACGCCCACCAGTGGCTTCCAGAGGGAAAGAGGGAGAGAGCACAACACAGAGACAGACGCCAAACCAAAACACACCAAGAACACCAAAAAGGGGACAAAAGAAAACAAAAACCACATTCACACACATACTAGGCAGAAAGCCCGGAACACGACCTGCGGGTCGTGACAATCACATGATCACTTGCTACCGCAGTTATATGTCTGTGTTATAAGAAACTACAACAGGAAGTGTTCCTGACCAAAGGATTAGCGGAAGAGCTTGTGTTTGTCTCTTTTATGCTGGTGTCAACACGGAGTGTTTTTATTTTGAAAAGTAACTGGATGTTATATTATTGTTTCGGTGCTTGGCTTCCTGTCTGCTCGGTGTTAAATTCAGCTGAATTACTAGCCCCATTCACTCTGGCTTTTGGGTGCAGCTTTAGTACGCCAATTCCCCACCTCCATCTCACTGTGAATCTCTCGGAGGTGGCGAGGGATGAAATTTCGCTCCGGCCCTGATCGGCCTCTGAAGGTAGTATCTCCTCACAGTCGGACGGATTGTCGGTTAACTACACAGGTCCTTCACTCAACTTAATACAGAGAAATGTCCCACAAAGCAACATTACATGACCAAACAAAAGTAACTTGGTAACTGTAGCTGTCTTTGGCAACTTATATGAGGAAAAAGATACTGCAGACATACACGGAGAAGCTTCTGTCCTCCCACCTGTCCTACCGACTTTTCATCACATGCCTGGAAAACAGTGTCTGTCACCGGCATAAACTTTAACTCAGTGAGTGTTCGTAATGAAAATAAATCACTGTGACGGTCAGCCCCCCTGACTGAGACTTCAGTGAACTTTACCCCATAAAACAGCCTCCATCCCCACAAGTGAGGGAGTCAGATTGTCAGGGGGACACTGGGGAAACACCTGAAAACACACTGACGTCATCATCATGATGTGTACCGTCACACCTCTCTAGGAGCCGCAACACTGGCTTTCTGTGTGAATTCACGGCGGTTCGTCTTTAAGGCGGAGATGATTGGCTCTGTGTGAATCACCATCAGCGGAGAATTGGCGAACCTCCACTCCGGCGTTTATGCGTCTTCACCTGTGTGAATGGGGCTACTGAGACGGAGGCAGGGAATTGGCGTACTAAAGCCGCATCCAAAAGCACATGCCAGTCCTTCTGTTTTTCCTTCAACTTACCACTGTTTTTGCTCCGTCCTTCTCTCCCTCTGTTTCTCCTCATACGGACCTAAATGAATCATGCATCTTTTCTCTTGATACTTTGTGTGCTTTCTTATGCTGAGTTATTTGTGAATTGAGTACTTTATTTTGGAGAAAAGGACTAACAATGAGACAAATGTTCTTCTTCAGTGCAGTTTTAAAAATGTTTGATTGTCTCCTTGTCCCCATTAGTGTGACCCAGCTGCTGGAGCGGATCAGTGAAGTGGCTGAACAGAATCGACTCTTCACCTCTGAGTCACCTGGTTTGGGTCAAGAATTGGAAACACTGCAGCAGCACCTGGAGAGTCTCAGCTCCACCCCTTTACCACCAGACTGCAACTTCAACAACAGCCAAGGTCTGATGTACAGCCATGCTTTAACAAGTGTACTGGTGTGACTACTACTGGTCAGTAACTATAAGATTTGCACTTGTTGTGCACTGCATCACATGAGGCATAATTATGTAGTGCTCATGCAAAATTAAGAGGGAGTTTGGGGTTAAATTAGGCTATCAATTATAATTAATGATTATCAGGGATAATTATTTATTATGATGCATAATAAGATCCAATTTACATTAGATCACCTTGGGGCACCAGCCTTGAAGAAGGGAAAATATGGGGGGGCGGGGGGGCGACATAATGCTAGGTTTGAGAAGATGGTTAGTTGCATGCAAAGACCCTGACTCTCTGTGAAGCATCAGCTCTCCGCAGCTGTTAGGCCCAGAAGAAGAGATCTTGAGGGCACGCAGCCCCGTGGGGGGAGATGGAGTGGAGCACTTGAGGATAAGAATTGAAGGAGTAGAAAGTAAGAGGAAGAACAAGGAAGGAGAGTTTTGACCATCAGGTCAGAGGGGGGTCTGTCACCCTGACCAGTAGTAGCTCAAACCTAAATTTTGTACCTAGGTGTGAAGAATGGGGAATTCTGGGAAACTGAGTTCAGTTCAGAGTCCATTTTGAAATTTACAATGATAGACTTCATCTGTGGGTCCAAACACACTGTTCAAATGTAAGTGGCACAGGAAATAAACACAGGCGCAAATTCACCTGCTTAATCATTGAAGCCACGTATCATACTCTTATAATATCCATATTGGGATTGAGAACATGTGCGGTAAACTTATAATGCTGCTTCCTAGCTGACCTAATTTGGTATGATCATCACATTAATTAATTCATCCGCGTTGCTGCGTAGCTCTTAAAATGCAAAGCAGGTGGACTTTCCTCCACCCAGTGGATTTTAGTGATGTAATTATCCTGCAGAGGTGCTGGTGCAGAAAAAAATCTCATGCCATTTGTGTGGGAGCACTTTGGCTTCAGTCAACCTGATACAAGAAAAAAAATATACCTACAGTGTGGGATTTTTACTTAAACATTAACATAATTTGCATATTTTTAATCTGAGGTCCCTGGCAGTTTAAGTATTAAGAAAGATTTGTGAACATGTCCTTTAATGTTAAAACAGTGACATTGAATGTTTGTTGTATTAGGATGATTGAAATAGAATGTAATTCCAAGTTAGCCATTACTATATCAAAGATACTACTCCAGAAAGACTGAAACAAAGCAGCTAACTATGAGCAAATTGTCAGGCCCCTCCTCGAGACCAGTTGTTTGGGGCATATCAGAATATGTTTTAATGTGTGCACTGATGGCTGACGGGTCAACAGCATAGACCAGCACCAAAACACAACATATGCTGGTCCAGCATTGGTGCTGGTCTATGCTGTTGACCCGTTTTCCAGCAGGGGTGTTGGGGCTGTAAGTGAGGTCCTAGTTGTTGTGGTGTTGCCTGAACAGTTGGCACTAGCAGCCCTTGTCAGTGGTTATTCAGCCGACTATGTATGTTGGATCTGTGGCCCACTAGTGAGAGAAATTGCTCTGATTAGCTATTCAGCTAAGCAAATTAGTACAAGAGAAGATAAATGGAAAAAGAAGGGCATATTTCAATCTGAGTCTTCCTGTTTCCCTTTTTGAATGACAATTGCAGACTACTGCCACCTGGTGGTATGGAGAGTTATTGCCGCTCATGCATGTGAGGAATGTATGTGCTAGTTGGCCATCTGCTCTAGTCTTTGTGGTGTCTTCAAGTGCAGCGTTTTGGAGGAGACACAGGCAATGTGAGGCAACATGACAGTCAGTCTTTGTCACCCTTAGTTCTTTGATGTTGCTGTGATGTGTCTGGGCTTAGAGATTGTTTGGAAGCAGATCAAAGCTCTCATTTCAGTGAGTACAATAAATTCACTCGCAAAGAGATGAATTTATATCAATTTTGTGTGTTTGTGTTCGCAGGCTTCACGCTGGCTAGTGTGCTGAAGAACCAGTCTGTTTTCCAGCAGTTCCTGGTCAGGAACCTTTCCCTGTCAAACTCTACAACCAGCCTGCTGCTCAACTCTCCAGTCAGCCTTAGAGAGGTGATTAGCCATTCATAATTTTACACATCCCTTCTTTGTACTTTTTACTTATGTACTATCTTGTGTCCTATAGGTGTACAGTCTTATCTTTGGTACATCTGTTAGAGATGGAGGAGGGGCCCAAAGTTGGATGCAGGGGGCAAAATTCACCAGTCAAAAACCTAAAGACAAAGTTCTTCATATAGAAGTAAGTTCATACTCCAAGACTCATATTTATACACACACACACAGCACACCACACAGACATGCACACACTCAGTGCCATATACACCACTAGACCTATGTTAAATAATTTTGTTCAATGTAACCATGTGTTTCACTTGGTCGCCTGTCACTCACTTCTAGGAAGCATCAGATAATGTGTCTAATTTGACTAAATATAATGTGAAAAAAATATGAACTCTTCCATTAAGATTTCTGGGTGAGTCACATCAGAGCAGAAAAGATTGTGAATGGTTAAAGGAGCACTCTATAGTAAGAGATGTTAATGAGAAAGATTTTTCTCTGAACAAACTAAATAAACAGACTCTTTGTTTTCATGACTGAATAAAGAAATTGACTTTAAAGGAAAACACAATTTATACTGTTTTACTTTGTTTATATATGGCAGACCCTGCCACCTTTCTGACTTCAAACTGTGTTCTGGGCCCTTATTTTCCACTGAGAAGAGCTTGTTTATTCACTTATGGAAAAAATACATATTTCTGAGTTTGTATTATTACCCTTTGAAATTGTAAGTATTTAGATTATGAGTTTGAATTTCTTCTCCAAAACTACATAGAGCTCCTTTAACCAAATTACACTCAAGGGTAATTCTTAACATCATTTGAGCTCAACCGTGATGTACGCTGAGGTAAAATAGAAAAATAAACGATACAATCAAAATGCATGCATGCCGTGGGTCAATTTGCTCTTTAAGTGTGGGCCCTGTTTCCATACAGTAGATGGGTCTGACTAATAATTGGAAAACAATTGGTCACGACAGTAGACTCCTAATGTATATGAAACTTTTACTTTTCCAGCTAGTAGTCCAGCCCTTAGCAACAGAGACAAATTTTAATATATGTTAAGTCAGCTACTACATCAGCTTGTATAGCCGTGTACCCTAATCAGCTGATAGATACTGTTCAACCTTGATGTAAGAAAATCCTGCATCCACCATGTGAAAAGTGCAAAAGTGTGAAAAATTGGATGTAATCATCTCCAAAAGTAGGGGAGCACCTGTTTAAATAGGGCAGTCTATCAGCCATCAAACAGCACCATCAGTTACTTTCATTAAACAAAGTTGATTGGATTAAAGGATGCTTTCATGCTGATTTGAGAATATTCTAGATGTTTAGTTGATCGATCAGATTGCTTGGGGAACTACTTGTTGTATGACATTGAATATTTGTCAAGTCGCTAGAAACATGAATCCACATAAATGGAAGTGGAATAATAAACTGGAATTGTGTGGCCAGTGAGCAGGGGTTCTGTGCCTGTGCATCCTTAACTATTGTCACATGATGTCAGTCAGTAATGTGATAATATACAATAAAACTGAGTATCCTACTGCCGACACACAGGGCCCTTTTCAGACGGTTTATATAGCACATGGTTTAAAGGGCAAGGCGCTAGTGCTTCTAGGGCATGTCCAAGTCAAATTTGCTATTCAAATGGCAGATAACTTGGGTGCATATTGCGGCACACAGTGCAAAGAGGTTGTATTTAGACGCTGAACTTGTCATGGTTGTGTTTTGGCCAGAACGTAAATCAAACCAATCTGAGTGTCATCTCCCATTCCCTTTAAGAAACAAGTATGCCAGGACTTGGAGCTTATTAAACAGTGGCACTAATCTGCACTGAGCAACAGGGATGTGGTTCTCGGCCTCTGGACCCTCTACCCCAGCATTTCACAATCAACAACTCTGTTTGACTGCATATGGAAAAATACACTGATATTTAACTGAGGAGGAGGAGGAGTGTTGCTGTGCGTCCCTCTATATGTGCACGGGTTTAAAGTGAAACTCTCCCCAAAATGCAACCTAGGCTTTTTTTGTGAATGTGTATGAGTCAAACCTTCATGTAAAAGAATGATTACAACGAAAGAGGCACCATATATTCCTTTTCAGGTCCAACTCATTTTCAATGTGAGTGCTTGGGGCAAATTAGCAATAGCATCAAAATCGCTATTTTTAAAACACTAAGAAGACTCAACACAACATGAAACTTTGCTCGTAGTATCACCAGGGTCTCTACACATGAACATGAGCATTGAGAACATTGTTTGCGTACACAGAGCTTACTAAAAAGAGAGTTTTTGAACAACTACTTGAATGAGGGAAACAGGATTTAAAAAGCAAGACAAATTGATAATGGGCTTCTTGTCTGTAGCCTCGTGTTACACAGGCACCCTTTATGGGTTCAGCATGTCGCAATGAACAGCGACCGAAACCTTCTATTATCCAGGTGCCTACATAATGGAGGCACCAGCTGTTCTGCATGCTCTTCACAACTACAGCTCTGCCTTAGTGAGAATCTCAAAGGGGATTGCCTATGGCTGGTGGACAGACATCTCCGCCTTTCAGGGACATAAGTTCAGCCACCAACGCCAACTTCACATCTGGCTAAAAGGCATTCCCTATGTGGACACTTTTACTGCCTTTTCAAACAGCCCTCAGCTTTTTGAAACTGATGACCTCCATCCCTCTCATGGAAGGCTTGTGCCTTTTATGGACAAATATTGAACTGGCGCTCCTGTAAGGCTTTCACTACTACTTGTTGTAGACAGTAAACTTAGTATAACCCTTGACACAGCTTCCCAACTAAAACTGAACAAATTGTCACGCATGATATGTTGGTAGATGTAGACATTGTCTCACAAAGGTGTTGCAGAAAATATTGGTATTTTTTAATCACAACATTGTGAAATTTGGTAGATTGTTGCATCCCTACTCAAAATGTATTGAGTTCGTGTTTCTTTGTTTATTATTTGAAGAATGGGAGACTTTTGAAGTTTTAGCTCTGGGCCAAATTTGTGAGAAAAAAGCAAAATGTTTTTTCTCACCTAGTTTTAGTTTTTAGTTTAGGGTTAGTTAACCATAGTAAACTTGCTTTTCATTTGTCCTACCTAGTCGTTTTTAAATGTTTCATGTTCAATGACCTTTCTTCGGCACAAGTTCTTCTTATTTGTCAGTTTCCTCATACGCGGTTTCACTAGTCTGACTGCTTATTTTCTTGTTTTGGCTAGACACACAGGTGGTCACCATCATTCTAAGTTGTTGTGTGCGGGAGGGGCCGGAAGCATGTATCAACAACAGGCATTTGTTCCTCTGCTGTGTGATTGGCTGTTTTGTCTAGTGTTTTCTAGGGAGAGGAAAATGGACTCAAAAAGCTTAATAAAAAAAAAAAAGTCATAAATTTATCAACGTTATCGTGAAAATGTTTATCATGAAAATAATTGAGATCCCTAGACTCACTAGCCAGGTTTTTTTTCTGGCTGTTCTCAGTAGAAGGGAGGGACTACTGACACTCGGGAATCAGCAGACAAAAAGGTGTGGTTGCAGAAGTCAAAGCTGAGTTTTGGACAGAATACAAGGAGGCAGCAAACAGGTTCAAGTGAACTGTGAACAGTAGGAGACAAGACCTTCTTAAGCATGATGGCATTTTGGCTCTGGCAGTGGTCACTGAGGTAGTCAGTGCAAAGTTTTATGTTTCTCATAGGAGGCGTCAACATATGGCACCAGATCAGACCTACCAAAGGCTAGGTCATGGTCTATTATGAGACCGTTTTTCAACCAAATAGCCTTTCAGTTGAGTCAGCAGGCAAGACCTTCAGCTTTCTGTGAGTCGGGAGGATTTCATGAAGGCCACAGTCAGGTAAAGGACTGAGTGATGAGAGGCACGACTTTTCCAGGCTGATCTCAATAGAGGAGGATAACTATTGACAGATATGGATCAGTGGACCAGAGGGACTCAAGTGGGGATGAGGACAGTGTGGGTGGTACTTAAAGAGGTATTTTTACAGCAAGGAAGGAGAGCTACTCAACCCAACTGAAGAATAAGTCACACAGTGGTGGAGGCTTTAAAGTACTAACAGGAGAGAGGGAAAGAGAATTTGGTTATTAGGGTTTGATCTGTCAAAATAGATTTTCAGGTGCGGTATGTCATGATACATGCTAAAGGAGGTTGGGGATAGTAAATCACAGCGAGTGAAGCGAATTTCCAGAGCAGGTGAGCTGAGAAGACTGATGAATCATGACTCAGCGGACCAGAGGAACTGTAGCTCTTGTGGCTACTTAGGCAGAAGATACAGTGCAGGAGGAGTTCATGGCAGTCATAAACAGGTTCTGCTAAACTGTCAGCAGAGGATGAGTACATGTACTTTACATGTGTTAGCAGGCTGAAAGGACTGCAGCTTCTGCGGTTATAAAAGGGAAAGCTCAACGAGGCCAGAGCCAGGTTGTGGCAAACAGACAAATGATGGAGGAGTGTGAGGCAGGTCTTCATTCGCCCTGTCCTGGACCGCAGACACAGTTGGGCAGTTGAAGGTAAATTTGACAGATGACAGGGCGATGCCCTCTGTCCCGCAGAACTCACTAGTGCACAGTGGCAAGGTGCCTTTCAACCACTCCCATGTGGCAACCACTTACCTTAGAAATCACCCCGAACACTGTCGCAAACCAGTGCTGCTTTCTTTTAACCGTAACCTAACCTAACCCATCCTTGTTTTTTATGACCTTTCCTTAACCTCTTACTCATACTTTTCCAAACTATAATACTTTATTATTATTATTTTGATATCATTGTTCTTCATCTACTAATCTACTGCTACTGCAGTAAGTACATGTGCATGCAGTTGCAACACATTCTGAATTTAGATTTTCTTTTCTTTATTTTTTTTCTTTCAATTAAGCTTAATTTTGTCTGTTCAGTTTACTGTAAGTTAGGTTAGGTTAGTTAAGTTGAGGTTAATATTAAGTGGTTGTTAAGTTATTTATAGGAGGTAATGGCTAGGATATAGCGTTCTCCTTTAGAAATAGCGCATCTGTATCTTGTTATCCTTCTCGTAAACAGTGTTTCCTGCAGCTAACAACATAAGAAAGGTTAGGTCTTGCATACAGACTAACATTTGTAGGTTTGGACTCTCCTCTATCTCCTCCTTTGTCTCTCCTTATCCTCTCCTTTTCTTTCTTGACTTCCACCTTCTTTCTCTTGAAGATGTCTGTCATCTTCTTCTTTTTAGTTTCCTTCCCCACCTTCTCCTGTCTTTCTTTACTCTGTTTCTCCCTCTTCTGCATTTCTTTCTGCTCCTCCTTCAGTCATTTTATTGCCCGCTTTTCACTCTCTACCTATACTCTTTAACTTTTTCTTTCTCCTCCTATTTGTGTCTCTCCTTTTTCTGCCCCGTATGTTCCTCTTTCTCCCCTTTCACCTGGTCCAATTGAACTGAACAAGAAATATTTTGAATTTGCCCAATATTGATCTAGTTCAGTTTTGCCTCAATGTATTCTCACTGATATTATTTCTTACATGATTTTAACTCTCAAAATGCATAGACCTGAACATAAATGTATTTGGTGGAGCTGTGCAGTAACACTGTTAGTAGTAGAGCAGCCCTATTTCAGACCCTCAGCTGGCTTTGATTACACATACTGCTCTGTGGAAAAGTGGATTGAACACATGTCTTATGAGGCCATGGTCATGGTTTTTTTTCCCATGGCTCCACTTAAAGAAACATTTCCAACATATTTGCAAACTTCACACATGCATATGTATAGTTGATTGTATTATTAATTACACTTGTTGTTTATTCTGCTGCTCCTAGGCAGAATGGGTAAAGCACATGGCTCATAATAATTTTCCTATCACAATAGTCATGATTAGGCCAAAAATGTACACCCTTCATACAGTAACTTATTCAACTAATAATATTATACATACATACTGACATACACATGTGCAATGCTGTCCATCTCAGTGGCCAAGGGGTTAGAGCAAAGAGCGCATGTCCATGCACAGGAACGCAAGAAACTGTCAGACACTACAGGGCTTAGACATGTTTAAATATTCCACATCTCAAGGGTTCCTCAGATGCTCAACTTGTAAAACATGTGCCCCATTTACAGTGATTGTATCCTTGCCACAGTGGGCCAGGGTTTTGAATCTACTTCACTGCTTGTCATCCCCAATCACTCCCTCCTCACATTTACTTTCACTATTTTAAAAACATATTCCTCATCCCATGGAATTTTAACTTTTATACGTGTACATACTGACATACACATAACATTTGCTGTCTGGTGCAGCGGCCAACGTAGAACCCATGCCCATGCATGGGAATGGTAAAGCAGTGTGAGGCAAGTTCTGCATTTACAGCAATGGGCATTCCAGCATTCACAGCACATTTTCAGCAGGCAATGCATTTTCTTGTTCCAAATACAACCAAAGTTAAAGTGAAACTCTCGCCAAAAAGCAACCGAGGCTTTATTTGCGATTGAATATGAGTCAAACCTTCGTGTAAAAGCATAATTACGATGAAAGAGGCACTTTAAAGATTAACCATAGTTTTGTTTTTGGGCAAGCTAATTTTCAGTGGGATGCAGGGGCATTTTTACGCTAGCATCAAAATCGCTATTTTTAAAACACTAAGAAGACTCAACACAACATGAAACTTTGCTCATAGTATCACCAGGGTCTCTACACATGAACACGAGCATTGAGAACATTGTTTGTGTACACAGAGTTTACTAAAAAGAGTAATGATGACTCATGGTTGCTGCTGCACCTCTAGCATGCCACCGTCATGGCAGACAAAAAGTGTCGATCCCCGAGTGCAACCTAGGTTTAACTCATATTCAATCGCAAATAAAGCCTCGGTTGCTTTTTGGCGAGAGTTTCACTTTAAGTGCTGGTTAAAAGCAAACCAGAGCTGTACCCACTGTTGGCTGAATTTACTTTTAATATAGGTCATATATGTATTGACATAGTGTAGTGTGGTAAGTGTGTTGTGGTAAGTGTACTTTATTGTATTTCGTGAAGAGCTGAATATTAGTACTAGCTATGAACTCTATATTGCACATCTGCATGGTAACTATGTTAAACTGAATGGTGTCTCTTGTTTCTGCTATATGTAACTTCAGTGAGAGGGTAGGCATTACATACATGTTTACTTAAACATACAATATTTTAACACATAACATTGTTCTGATTTGTGTTTGTCGTTAACACCTACATTATGTCTGACAAAGTGTTAGACACCTGGGATTTGTATTAACCACAGTGCCTAATGTTGCTTTGAATAAATATGAGGTTGATGACAAGTTTGTGTACAGTTTGCAACCTAGGCAGAATAGAGTGTGCTGCTGTTGGTAATCCAGTGGACTCTCCTGTCATTTTTGCCCGGAAGCTGAGAAGCAAGATTCGAGAACTTGTTCAAGCTGACAGAGTTGGCAGAATTATCAACACTAATGAATGTCACTCAACATAAATTATGTATTTTCAACAGAAAAATGTACTGCTCGACACCTTCCTGTCATGTTGTGCAGCTGGAGGATTTTGTTGTGAATGTGGTTAGGTAGGGTAGTCCCTTTAGCAGCTGGAGGATGGCATCTGGGTACAATGGAGATGACTGAAAACTTTCACCAAAGCATAAATTGTAAGCATTGCGCATCTCTTTAATTTCTATCAAATGACAGTCATTAAAAGAGTCCAACTATAAGTCAGGCTTAAGACTGAGACTGTGTATGGGATTCAAGCACAAAATCATCAATCAAAAATGACGTCATCCAGTGAACTGGCTCTGTCTCCCACAGGGGGTCCTCCTGACTGGAGCCATGCTAGAGGTCCTCACCTGTGAGGAAGGTGAGGCCAATGAGCTTAGTAACATCCTGTTGGTGCCAGAGAAAGAACGACCGATGCTGCAGGCCTATCGCAGCACAGTTTGCAGCGGAGGAGAGGGTCAAAGGTCAGAGCGCTTCAGGCAGATGAGCCTTGCTCTGAGAGAGCAGATCAACACACAGAGTGTCACCAAGAAGGTACAACAAAATGATTTGCTTTAGACTCATTGCTGTCGTCAGATACAAAAAAAATATTTTTGCAAAATAATTAGTTGTGTTTTATGTTTTTCTCCTCTCCTAATTTTAGTTTTCTTTGCAAAAGTCTATGTGCAAAATGTGCAAATGTGATACAAACAAAAAAAATGGTGGAGGATTCATTTGTGCACGGTAGTGATTTTGGATGAAAAAGACACACGTCACATCTGGTGAAAAATGTTATGATTCAACATGATTGGGTGTGGGTGTGACCAGGGGACTCCATAGCGCCCCCTTACGACAGGTCATGTGACCATCAACCTTCTTTGATCTTCATGAAATTTGCAGGACTCAAAAGTCTCATCGATATAGCCAGGAATTAATTTTGAGGAATTTTTGGCCCCAGCAGGAAGTCGGCCATCTTGAATGGCGTGCGCCGATTTTCATATCGCCAACACTGTTTAGAGAACTCTAGCCTGTCACAGACTCACCAAATTTGACACGTAGGTTCAAACTCATGAGAACTTTAAATTGATATCACAACTGTCCTCAGGTGCGGCATAACAGCTCAGTAGCGCCCCCTAATGACTTTTCCCATTTTGTACGTACAGACAAACTCCTACACACACCAAAGTTTGCACATTCATCGCGAGTCACAACACGATATCTGCTAAGGTCTGGGCCTTTTCAGTGACAAGATAGCTCTACATTAAATGTTGTATATTGTAGGCCTGTTGGGGTGAACATGGCTCAGTTGGTAGAGCGGGTTGGCCAATGTCGGTGGTTCGATCCCCGCCCTTGCCACTTGTGTCACGGTCATTGTGTCCTTGAGCAAGACACTTCACCCACCTTGCCTCGTGTGAATGTGTCTGACTGCTGTTTGTTTGAGGTGGTGGTCAGAGGGGCCGTAGGCACTGAATGGCAGCCACGCTTCCGTCACGCTTACATCTACTACCGTAGTTTGTGTGTGTGAATGAATGGAACCTGGAACCCTGAAAAGCGCCATCCAATCCATTATGTCTATATTGAATAGTCTGCCAATATCATGGTATTATTCTTGTTTAGTACATGCTCAACACAAAATATGTCTGAGTTTTGTTGAGCCATTTCATGGGACATTAACTGTCTAGGTACAAAAGAAAATGGGACTCTGCTACACATCTGCTGTATTTCTCTGAATCAACCAACCTCAGACAAATGAGATCGAACGTATGATTCAGGATCTAACTTTTTTGTATTTGCTCACAAGTTGTCTCATCCAACCTCATCCCACCAGCTCCACCTGGAGAAGCCCAGCTCTTTAGTTCCTCTGTCTCAGTCTCACCTCGGGGCCTTATTGAAGGACCTGGCTGATATAGAGAGGCTTCTTAAAGATGTGGACCTTCTCTCTGGCCTGGCCCGCCTGCTGCCCAAAGGAGCCTGTATTGGACGAACTTCAGCCTCTCCCACAAACATGACCTGGCCCCTTAATGCCACCACCTGGGGCCCCAACACAACTGACGTCCCCAGAGAGGAGGGGGAGGAAGAAGCAGAAGGAGGTGGTATAGGAGCAGGAAGAGGGGAAGGGAAGGGAGAAGCAGAAAACCCTCATTCTCAATTTTCAGCATTTGTACAACTGTGGGCCGGACTGCAGCCGATTCTGTGCGGGAACAACAGGTGGGTGAGACAACAGCGTGGATGAAATAAAAAATGACAAGATGACTCAACCCAATCTCTGCAAAACATAAACTATATGAGATTTAACAATATTAGAATCAACATTAAATTCGAAACTAACATTTCTTGTCAGATAATTACAGCTTTGCTTGTTACGTTAAAACTATACATTGGGAGCAGTGAGATATGAGCACAGTAAGCTCGTGGTCTGATTCGTGTTAACGTTCTATGACCGATAACATATAAACTTCATACATATAAAACATAAAAGTACTTTGACTTGGCAGGAAAGTTACTGGCCTTAAACCTGTGGTTCTGCTTGCAGGATCATCGAGCCGGAGGCTTTGAAACAGGGTAATATGAGCTCTCTGGGATTCACCAGCAAAGAACAGCGGAATCTGGGCCTACTAGTTCACTTGATGACTACAAATCCCAAGATCCTCTATTCCCCAATTGGATCCCAGGTGGATAAAGTGATTCAGAAGGCAAGTAGACAGTACTCTATTTAGTGTGGTAGTATGATTGGAGTTTTTGATGTTATTCTCTCTGACAAAGCTCTTTCAATGAGCCCCATACTGAAAAATACCAGAATAATGGTTAAAGCTGCAGTAGTTTCTTTTTTGACAGTAGGGGAAGTTTCAAACACAGCGATGAATTGTTGAAAAGGCTGACCAGCTGGGGTGCCATAGAATATCCGCTGACCGAGTCGGCTAACTTCCGTTTTAGCAACAGCTAACTTGGATGGGGATAAAATGTGATCGGGCAGCTCTTCTAGACTCTAATTGCCCAAATTCTGACAGTAAAACAAATTATTTTTGTGGGGGTTGTGAGACTTTTATTAGCATTTTACAGATGCGTCTTTCACAAAGTTACCTTATGGGAAAAAGTCCACAGTGCATCACACGACGATGTAATGACACGGCTTGGTCACGACAAAAACTGGCTTCAAGGCCTGGTGCACTTTGTAGGGGCTTGATCTTGACTATGAGGCAGACGTCTTCTTTGCAGAGGAAGTGACGGTCAAGCCAACTGCGTTAAATAGTCCTCCTCCTGTTCTTCGTTGGTTTTACTGGAGGACTAAAAACCACACTGCCATCCACTGTATCGGAGTATATAAAACTATTCACTGAGGGGTGCGTGTCTTGAGTGAGAATGGGACGTGCAGCTCCAAAAATAGAAAATCAATATAGAAGTTCATGAAGTTGCAGTGGATTCACTCACAGGGTCAAAATAAAATCAGCAAACTTCAGGGAACTGCTAGCTGTGAACCAATAGAAAGCCGTATTGACATTAGAGAAATTGATGATGCTACTGTAGCCAGTTGTGTGTGTGCTACCATACACTTTTATATATCATTCCCACTTAAATCCCTTAAACACACTCTCATTGACTTAAGACAATTCCAAATGATGGGAATGGGTTAATCATTTGTATTTTAAGCAAATGACATGTATTACGCAATGTCCAGGAAGCCGCATTATAGCCTGTAATGCAGTTGGTCTCATTATGTCTCAACATTAGCACAAACTACCACTGATTGCTGTATCTGTGGGTTGGTAGCAGCTATGTAGATCTCCTATGTGAGTGAGCAAGTGGGCTGAAGTCGTTGGCGAGAGCAGTTAGTGTGGGAGGCTGAGAGATGGAGGGAGGTGGTGGAGGAGGGGAGAAGTGGAAACTATTGACAAATGGCTGAATTTATACAAAATCTAATAAATCTAATCTGATCTTATTTTTTGCACTTAGGCAAATGAGACATTTGCATTCGTTGGAAATGTGACACACTACACCCGTGTGTGGCTGAACATCTCCGCCCAGCTCAGGACTTTTTTGGAGGAGGGCCGGCTGCACAATCACCTGGTGTGGTTACAGCAGGTAGACTCACAAACAAGTCATCTTTGGACATTATTGATAATACAGTACTCAGGATGCGAGGCTGTAATCATGTCATGGTCCACTTGTTGGGCTCCATTCTTCCTCTCTCATCTCTCTCCAGCTGTCCTCGGAGCTTCAGCAGCATCCTGAGCTGTTAAATAGCACAGACAATGAGCTGATGCAGGGTCTGATGGAGGGAAACTACAGTCTTCCTAACACCTCCACCCTGCTGGAGCAGCTGGACACCATCGACAACGCTGCATGCGGCTGGTCGCACTTTATGTCTAAGGTCAGTATAGTGTAAACAGAAAATGGATTCCAAATTGGTGTGTGCTTATCAGCACAATAACCAATAGACTGCCAACTACGACAGGTCAACTGCATAGAACATGCCTCACATGATTGAATCAGCTGTAACACCTCCTACTGCTGCATCAAGTTCATCGATACTAGTTATATTAGAGCCCTGTTGAAACACTGGACACTATCATTAGATTATTATTGTATTAATATCCAGTTTAATATGACTGATGAAATGAAACTCGCAATAGACAACTCAACAAAATATGACCAGGACCTAATCAGTCCATAAAGCAATATTACATTTATTACTTTAGGAAATTGAAATAAGTCAACACAACAAAAAATTTGTTCAACTGCTACATGAACTTATTTTTAATGAATACAAATGCAATACAAGGAAACAGCTGGCCTGGTTATTCTAAATTAACCAACATCTGTGAGGCATAGTCAATAACATGTTATACTTCAGTTGTTTAATCAGGACACAAATATGAATATAAGAAATGGTTTTACCTGGAATTCAATGATGGAAATATTTACAAGCATGACTTCCTAGTCACAATGAAAACAGGACTTAATGAGGTCATAGTTACTTTCATGATTGTGGAACATTATTTGTGTCGTGTCTGGTGTTTCCAGGTCAGTGTGGATGTCTTCAAGGGCTTTCCTGATGAGGACAGCATCGTCAACTACACCCTGAACCAGGCCTACCAAGACAACGTGTCTGTGTTTGCCAGTGAGTCATCCCTGTATGTCAGGTTGTGATCATGGTGCCTCAGTTTATCAAAGAAAAAGAAAGAGAAATGTGCTTGTAGAAAAGTGCTGGTTCTTCATGTTCTGTGTGCTGTGGCAATAAAACAAACAAACAAATGAAAATACAGTGAAATAAAGTAAACTAAAGATGGTGTATCTGGAATGTGAACCGAATTTCAAATGAATGTTGGAGTAAACCAATTTGAGGTGTGCTAGGTAGATGGTGGAAGAGTGTATATGTCACTCTTGTCAGGGCGTGCAAAGTTTACTTTTCAGATCCCTTAATGTTGAAATTTACCTCAAGAATCCTACATTCTGTGGGTATTAGTATTATAAGAAGAAATATCTTAAATTATTTTCTGTCAGTCTTTTTGGAGGATAAACCATTGTTAGATAACCACCTTGTTAGAAAGTCTTAATAACAAATCTCCTTTTTTCACGATTGATAAATCTAGAGTTAATGAATCTGCAAATGTTGGCTCATTTTATAGTTAAACCACAGGGCACAAGACGTCTCCTTCCTCAATGAAAGGTGCATTCTCAGAGCATGTGAACTAGAGGCTTCAGGCATTCCACATCACATTCCGTGTGTTGCATACTAGATTACTAACTAACTACCTAGCTAGTTGTGATATCACAGAATCCTGCTTGTTGGTCAACAGTTATCCTGAGGTTGAAGGTGAGCATGTGTGAAAACAGCCCTGTAGTGTCAAACTCTGCACACACAGTACATACCTCATTCTGGAGTAGAGCACAAACATTACACTCAAGGATGAAGACTTGATGAAGCAATTCAAGGGAAATGTTCCCTACTCAGACAACATATAAACACAAAACTGATAAACAGCTCTGATCTGGTGTTGAGCTAACAGTATGAACATTAGTTCTGAGACTGACTGATTGCATGATCATCATATCTTTAAAGATACCAGCGGGACATCCTGAAGCTGGGCAGCTGAAGTTAGGGACCATCTCAAAGGTGCATGCTTAGAAAGGAACTTTTCTAGTTTTTGCCAATAGTTTTCTCATCATTTAAATAAACATTTCAAACAAATATTAGTGTTTGAAATCTGTATCATGTCCCATTACATATACAGTCTCATTTTCATTAGAAAAAAAGTATTTGACACATAAACAGAAACAGATAGTAACTTTGAAATTCCCAACATGCAGACACTGTTGTTGAACCTACAGCATGATCTCGGTATGCTGCTCAAGCCACCAGGACAACACTGAACTTGTATATGCTCATTTCTTTTTCAGGCGTGATTTTCCAGACCAACAAAGATGGCACCCTGCCACCCCACGTTCTGTACAAAATTAGACAAAACTCCAGCTTCACAGAGAAGACCAATGAAATCAGGCGGGCCTACTGGCGTCCTGGGCCCAACACTGGAGGAAAATTCTACTTCCTCTATGGTTTTGTTTGGATCCAAGGAAAGTATCTGAAATGCAGTGCTCCTTGAATATGCATTTATGATACAGGCTTGAATGTGGGTATCATACATAACTTACAGTGCATGGATGTATTTGATTTGTTGTACTCCTACCACAGCTGGAAACAAAATTCTTAGAGGCTCATTGTTTTAGTGCAGTCTGCAGATAGCAACAGCATGTGCTATAAATCAAGGGAGCCAGACTGTGATGTCAACGGCATTGTTTAGTTTGTTTTATTCAGAAAGAAATTTATTCTGGTAAAGTGCTTACCAATGTGCACTGGGAAGTGTGTGCACCTGTGAAGATGCCAGTGCAAGCTGCAGCAGAAGCAGTTCTTTTTCTTGGGGCGGCTGTGGTTCAGTGGGTAGAGCAGGTCGTCTAGTGATTGGAAGGTCACCAGTTCGAATCCTGGCTCCCCCTAGGTGCATGTCGAAGTGTCCTTGAGCAAGATACTGAACCCCAAATTGCTCCTGATGAGCAGTTGGCGCCTTGCATGGCAGCCTCCGTCATCAGTGTATGTGTGTGAATGTGGCATGTATTGTACAGCGCTTTGAGCTGTCGTTAGACTGAAAAAGCGCTGTAAAAATGCAAACCATTTACCATTACCATTTCTTCACTGCAAGTCATGTTTTACTCAGGAAACAGAGAAGCTGCTCATCTTGACACAGGCAGTTTATCCATGATGAAGCATCCAAAGGGCACAGTTTGAATTGGCCAAGAGACAGCCAAGCAGTGTGCTGTTGATTTTAGCTGTGACAGATTAACTAAGGGTAGGGTGAATTACTTTTTTGTCCACTCGCCAAATGGCTACTGAATGTTCAAATATTACCAATCACTCAAAAGATGGTTGGTTTTTTTTGCTTGTGAATGAAGCAAATCTACTAGCCGCTTGCATATTTTACCAGCATTTGGCTCATGGATAGTGCAGATTTTGAGCCCTGCTGACAAGGTTAGATCCAAATTACAAAAAACATGTGTTAAAGTGTATGCCAATGCAACATATTGTAATATAATTTACCCAGGTAGTCAGATTTCTGCCTTCACCTCAAGACAATGGAAGCAAGTAGAATTGTTTACATAAAAATGCAACATTCCATAATAGAGACAACTCTATAAAACATTTTCAAAAGGACTGTTTCTTTGTTAGAAAGTAATTCTCCAGATTCAGCTTCATTCTTTATTCTCCTCGGTTGATGATATTTGTTTTCACAGTCTGTGTACATAAAGGACATGATTTTCAGGACGGTTATTCTATTCTATTCTGAGTGTGTGCACTGTGAAACTGTAGGTGGTGCGGAAGCAAGGAGGGGGGGGGGTTCAAGTGAGAAAGCTCTGCACCATGTCCTCTGGCTGGCCATAGATGTAAATGGGGCAATAAGGTGGACAGTGCATAATGCAGGTGTCAAAGATGAGCTACTATTGATAGTTGTAGCGAGAAAGCTCTGCACCATGTCCTCTGGCTGGCCATAGATGTAAATGGGGCAATAAGGTGGACAGTGCATAATGCAGGTGTCAAAGATGAGCTACTATTGATAGTTGGCTGCATGCGTCTTTGTCACCTGACTGAAAGGAAGCTCTTTTTGTGGCTCACATCAACAAACATCCAGGCCTTCTGGTTGGGGAATGATCTTATTGACTTGTCACCACATCATTAACAAACTTACTGATGTATATTCTTTAAGATTAGTGTGGTTATCTTGGGTGTTGTTGATTGTATCTCTGAAAATGTGCCAGTATATATGAACTCAAAATCCAGTCCAGTCCTGTCCAGTAGAGCTGCTGTAGCGTCATCTGTCCACGGTTGAAGTCTTTTCTGATGTTTTGTAGAGAAATGTGGTCTGATTGTCCAATGTGTTGTTAAGGGTTATAGTTAAGGCTTTGTCGCTGCCAGGAATAGTTGTTTAAACATGGTGGCTGAGAGGAAAAGTTGGTGATAATCTCTGTAAATCTGTCATCACGAGCTACATCTTACAAATTACATAGTCATTTGGTCCATTGTTATAATATAACATATTTATTAAAGCAGCTTTAAATGTACTGTCAGAAACTTTTAACAGGTTATGAAACAGTCACAGTTTAATACTGATGACTCTATATGACCTACATAAGCAATAAGCTTGCATCAGCAAGAGCTGCTTATTTCTACACAATTATTAGACTAATTTTAAATGCCTGTCGTGGTCGGATTTCAACATTTATTTGTCACAGTTTTTAATTTTTTGACTTTATTTTCTCTTTCTTCCTTTCCTCTAGATATGATAGAGAGAGCCATCATCAACACGTTTGTTGGACATGATGTGGTTGAACCTGGGAACTACGTTCAGATGTTCCCCTACCCATGTTACACCAGAGACGAGTAAGAAATGGCCTTTGTCATGGTTTCTTTTTTGTGGTTCTGTTCATGTCATAATGTTGAGCATGACAGTAGCCAGACATGGAAAAGAATATGTATCATACAGATATTTAATATTCAATTTGAAACATTGTGTATTTCAAACAGTTTATAAAAATGTAGTTATTAGTGTTTGATGAATATATTTAACAGGTCTTACACATTTGAAATTCTGAAGACTGATGCAATTGAAATGTAGTGTGGTCTAAACATGTGTGTATTTTGTACTTTACTGATACCCTGTATTGTTGTTGATGTTTTTCAGTTTTCTGTTTGTGATTGAGCATATGATGCCTCTGTGCATGGTGATCTCCTGGGTTTACTCAGTAGCCATGATGATTCAGCACATTGTGGCTGAGAAGGAGCACCGACTCAAAGAGGTTAGACTGTCTGATAATCTGTTGCGAGTCACCACTACTATGTTGTATAGTATTGTTATTATGATCATTTTTAAGGATAAGATTGTTGATATTCTATATTTTCCTTGCTGTCAACAAATCACATGTGAAGAGCCAAACCAATACTGAATGTGTCCTCCTGACAAGTGTTGTGCATGTACTAGCATGACCCCATGGGTGCAGATCTTGGGGGGGGGGGGGGGGGGGGGGGGGGGGGGGGAACATGAATCATCCCCCCCAATAAAAATACCCTAAATTATTCAAAATTGAACAAATGTATTTTCAGACGTCACTTTCTTCACATTTTAGATTCACATCTAAAAAGAAATGATTAAAATGGTTGAACAAATAATGTTTGACAAATTCTGAGTCCACATTCCATCTCTGGTCTCCTCCACTACAATGCAAATGAATGGGTAGTTTCTTACATTATCTTACATCTTACATATTGTGCTCTTAGAACTATGTTTTTTTTAAAACTGTTTACCAGCATAACTGGCATTGTAAAAGCATGATCAGTTAGTTTACACAACTT
This sequence comes from Diplodus puntazzo, assembly GCA_963678695.2. Classification (NCBI taxonomy): domain Eukaryota; kingdom Metazoa; phylum Chordata; class Actinopteri; order Spariformes; family Sparidae; genus Diplodus; species Diplodus puntazzo. The sequence goes on from OZ023159.1 coordinate 6,259,600, forward strand.
GGTTAGGGCTTCATATTTTGATATTCATCCATATCAATTAATCATGCATAAAGTAGTTCCATACACTGGAAGAAAAGGAAGATGGTGAGAAGAATTGGGGATCTGGGAGGGTTGGAGGGAGGCAAAAGATAAGAACATGAGTAGACATTACATGCCCGAGACCCTTAAAATTATGATTTACTAATATAACATTTAAGTAAGCAGTGATACGCGCTGTTGGCTGTTTAGGACAAATAAACAAGAAAGGTAAGCACAATAAATAATTACCTGTGCAGTAGTTTTTGAATGATATGGCGATTTATGGTGGCATGGTATGAGTTGCATAAGGGCAAAAAAAATAAAAAAATCACTTTTGTGTCTCCCCCAATCCTGACATCGCCCTGCCTGACCCATCTTCTTCCTCTCAATTATTTTATCAAAACCACATCAGTGAGACACACGGTGGTACTGGGTGACATGTCCCTTTACCACAAGAATACACACACATACTGTAGTTTATTTTGACCCTATCCAACATACACCTGCTGCCACAAATTCTCACTGCAGCTCTAAATGTGGGTCAAGTGGCTGCTGAAAATAGTCCCCAATAAATACACTGTTTGTTCCTATTTTGAGCAACATTTGACACAACTACAGTGAGCAGCCGTTTCATGAAATGACCGTTTTTTTTTTTTCTTTTTTAAAATAAAAAAAACCCCTCAAGTTTTATCAGGTGTTTAAAAGATGTATGTCTTCAATAGGAACAAAACAATGATTTAAGTAATTCTTGGGTTTTGTTGGTAAATATAGAAAGCACAGTAGCAGTAGCGGTTGCAAATAATATGTATGAGCAGAATTGTAATTGTCCAGGAATTAGTATGACTTCAGTTTGTCATGCTACTATTACTACTATACTATTTCAGTGGTCTTTCAACCCTATGAGGAAAGAATTTTGGGAATCATACTTGTGTGTCTGTGACCCACAAACTTCTCAGTTACAGCCAATCACAGAGTGCCTTCAGGCACAATGTCCTTTCTGTTCCGATATTTTCGACTTGAATCTGACTTAGCTCAAATCTCCCAAGTGACAGCACTGTTAAGATTTTAAAATTATTATATTAAAGCTGCAAGCAGCGATGAACGGGCCCTCGCTCCATGCATGTCGTGCTGTGGTGCTGTCAGAGGGCGCGCTCCCCTGTTACTTGCATGTCATGTTGTAGTGTATGATGTGTACAACACAAACTGTAAGTGTCATGTAAATCAGTTGATGTTAGTCTGACTTCTTGTGTGCAGTGGAAATGAAAGTGAAATTTTCGCCAGATGTATGAAAAAACAAGACAGACACACAAAGCCTCAGACACACTACAACTTGGGCATTGTCACTTGGAAAGTTCCTTATATTTGAAGAAAAAGTAAAAAAGATCCTTGCCACCAATAAATAACCAAACAAACAAACCTACGGTGGACCGCTTAAATAATAGATGTGTAGTACAAAGTAGTTACTTATTCTGACTCATCACTAACATGTAACTTCCTCAGGTGATGAAGATGATGGGTCTGAACAATGCTGTTCACTGGGTTGCTTGGTTCATCACTGGCTTCGTCCAGCTGTCCATTTCTGTCACCGCTCTGACAGCCATCTTGAAGTATGGTCGGGTATTGCTCCACAGTGATCCCTTTATCATCTGGCTCTTCCTCACCATCTATGCTGTGGCCACCATCATGTTCTGGTGAGATCTCATAGAGTCCCTCTCTTTATGTGATGTTAGGAAACACTGTGCTCTCACCACAGGCTGAATGCATCTTCAATCCTCAGTCTATGTCTATGTAGGATGCATTCAGGCACAGTACTTAGTGTAGGTCAAGCCTTTGTCAAGGGATTGCTAATTCTGACTTGTATTTAATTTCGTGAAACTACTACATGATGAAGAATGTAATGTAACTTCCCTTTGTTTTCCAGCTTTTTGGTGTCAGTAATCTACTCTAAGGCCAAGCTGGCTTCAGCCTGTGGAGGAATCATTTATTTCCTCAGCTATGTACCCTACATGTATGTGGCCATTAGGGAGGAGGTGGCCCATGATAAGATCACTGCCTTTGAGAAGTGCATCGCAGTAAGGCCTTTTCTCTTTTTTCAAACTTTTTCATGTGAATCTGAAAACATTTGGGGTCAGTTTGTAAAATGTGCCACTTATATTATTATAAATAAACCAGATGATGATAGGTGAATAATCAACGCTTTATATGTCTCCTTCAGTCTCTGATGTCTACGACAGCTTTCGGTCTTGGCTCCAAGTATTTTGCGCTGTATGAGGTGGCAGGTGTTGGCATCCAGTGGCGCACCATCAGCCAGTCACCAGTAGAAGGCGATGACTTTAACCTGGGCCTATCCATGATGATGCTTATTATCGATGCTGGTGTGTATGGTGTGCTCACCTGGTACATAGAGGCCGTGCATCCAGGTATGAAATCATTACTTTCCCAATCCTCACCCTCCTGTTATATATATTTTCAGATAGAATAGAGCAGTTTGTTACTCAGTTAGTTTGAAGGATGCTTCGTCGGCTGATCGAGTTCTCATTAGTTACCTTAGTACGAGAGAATTTCAAATTGAAGTTCACTTTTCTGTCAGGTCACAATACTTAACTTGGTAAGACAAATTAAAACACAACTTCGTTCTGAAAGAAACTTAACAAAAGTTGAAGGACTCAAAAGAAATCAATTGATACGTGAAAAATATAAAGTTACAAGAAATAACGTGTGAGCAACTTCTCTTAAGACATATGCCATCCACCTTGACCCATTAAAATAGTTAAAATAAGCATGTGAATTGGGAGTACATTAACAGACGGGGACAGAAACAAAGAAATACAACATTTATGTGAGTGAATTCCTCTTTAAAGGAAATTATCATGAAGAACATTAACTTTCATGCAAATAACTTTGAAACAAAGAGTAAATAATTTGTAACTACAATGCTAACCAAAATCGGGATTCTACAGAATTTCTTTCACTAATTGCAATAAGACATGTCCTGATTACTTATCTTACACATGTATCAATATGGAAGCATTTACCCATACATGGTCAGTAGGTAGCAGTACTACCATGTTGCAGTAAAAACCTTAAATATATTACTCAGGCTTGGAAAGTGTTAGAACAACAAGACAACACATGAATAAAACAGTCACTTCACGATTTTAAAGGGTACTGCAGAGGTAGAAGCATTTTAGAGCTACAGGATATATCGTTTGAGCATCGTCATCGCGATGTACGTGTGCGCAATAGTCACATCGCAGGGCCTGCGATGTAGGAGGCAAATGAACTCGTCTAATTTTAAGGGTACCTGACACACACTGTGCATGCAGACAACAATCCACCAATCATTAGTTTCACTTATTCTGTGTGCTGAAGCAGAACACGCCCCTGCACATGGAGTGAGTTGCTGGTAACAACATTGCAAAATGAGCAACGAACAACAGAAAATCACGGAAAACAAAGACTTGGTGCCAAAAAGAAAAGCAACGTCAGTTAACTGGAATTATTTTAGCTACAAGAACGATGATCCAAACACGTGTTCTTTACGTCAGTACCACACAGCTCAGTACGACAAAAGAGGTAAGATCAGTGCAGGTTAATTGTCCACAAGATAGCAGCAGTGCAGCATACCATAAAGTGCTATTCAGGTCATCTGATGAAAATTCCTGTATTTTTTCATATCGCAATATATATCGCAGGGTTAAAAAAAGTGGCAATGTCAGTTTTTTCCAATATCCGGCAGCCCTAAAGCATTTACTGTTCATTTAAGTTGGAATGCCGGAAGATTTTTGATCCTAGTTGACTGCTCAGGCTCCCCTGTAATGAAAAGTGGGTAAACTTCAAAGTCCCCTTTGCTTGTGTCAGGGTTGATACAGATAGAAATTCACACTGGGGTGTCACTTGCAGTCTGTTTGATGTCAGTGATAACAACCATTAACCAAGCGGTCAATACCAATTCAAAGATGAGGTCTGAATTTTCCCGACGGCAGGACAGGCTTCATCTCTGTCCCATGGGTGTGACAATTGTCCTTTTGGCCAGTGTAATCCTACCAGACCTGTATTGTAAATTAGTTTGAAATGTTAAAAGCTCTTTTTCCTTTGAAGTGGGAAAGCCTCTCCCTTCTAGATTGGATTATTAATGATGCAATCAAGAAGGGAAGGAATTTTTTATGGCTGCTAAATTGGGAAAAAAACTGTTTGTTTCAATGTACCTATAATGACATGGCCGAGGAATGCAATCCTGCTGAGCTGTCTCCGCTACAGTATACTATAGTAATTATTCTGAAATATGCCATTCTGCATCAGTAGTACTTCAAGTATAATTTAATGCAAATACTTTTGTATGTTTCTCAAGTAAAGTATAGTATTTATATACTGTGTTATTGCTATATGTTGCTTGCTAATAAAAAATCTCAGTACTTGTTACACTTCAACGCTGTTCTTGCTCAGGGAGCACATAAAATAAACTGGTGGTCTTTATTCTTCCTCTCATGCTGTAGCTTAGAGTAAATGTGTTTCCCCTCTCTTATAGGAATGTATGGGCTGCCCCGCCCATGGTACTTCCCTCTGCAGAGGTCATATTGGTCAGGCAGTGGACGCTCTGAGACCTGGGATTGGCCGTGGTGTGGAGGCAGTTCTGCCAGGCTCAGTGTGATGGAGGAAGATCAGGCTTGCGCAATGGACCAGCGGAAGACTGGTACAGACCACTGATCATTTAGCATCGACCATGTATCGCTTATATGCAGATTTTTTTTTTCTACTTAAACACACTCTCCTCTTACTCTAATTGATTATTTAACTTCTGACTTAAACAATTTTTGTCTATATCGCAACTTTGATTGTTAACCAATAGGGGGGTGAATCTTTGGCAGACTCTATTACAGTCTGATTCTTAGGTCTCTGATTCTATTCAAAATGGATTCTTGATTCCAAAACTATTTGTACTGTAGATTGCGCAGGTGCTGCACAGCCCTTGCAGTTGAGTTCCTCCTTTTTCATTCCATCAAGATCACCATATTAACTAGAGAAAGTAGATTTTTGATGTTGTGAATGATGTGAATTGATTCCTTATCATGGAAGATCACTATTCCTATTTGAAGCAAATTTTACCCCACCCATATTAGCCAGCCAAATATGTTTGTTTGCTTTGCTTTCTGAGAGCTGTAGCTTAAGCTTATCCTAGCGCAAACACTGGAAACAGAGCAAAACAACTTATTAAAGGTTCATAAAATTGATTTTGTTGTGCTTGTAGCAGTAAAAAAAATACATTTAAATGATTAAACAATCATTAAACAGCCCGGTTGCTCTGGACCATCCTCACAATGCTTTTTCAACAGATTTTATACAGACTATTCCTTCAGTAAAAAGTAGTTCCAGTGGGATCAGTCCACAGTGAAACAGTCTGAAAAATCAACAGGGACATTGTTTTATGAGCACAACAAACAAAGTTCCATTCAATTCAATTGGTGGTGACATTTTTATATTTAAGAAATATCTTCCTACACCACTTATTTCTCCCTTTCTCATTTCTCCTCTAACCCCAGAGGAGATGCGGGGCATAGAGGAAGAGCCAAGCCACCTGCCATTGGTGGTGTGTATAGACAAACTGACCAAGGTGTACAAGACCGGCAGCAAACTGGCTCTCAACAAACTGAGCCTCAACCTCCATGAAAACCAGGTGGTCTCCTTTCTGGGACACAACGGGGCTGGAAAGACCACAACCATGTGAGTAGGACTAGTGTGTTTATTTGTGCATGTGTGTGATGATACAAGAAAGTGTCGATCTGAAATACGGTTGTATAAAAAAGCCTGTTAATGTTATACAACTGTGATGTGACCATCCTATAGTTGTATTCTTCAGTTGACCCCGTTAAACTTTTTGTTAAATACATGTCATCCCACCTTATATACACTGATAACACTAGTTCAGTGTTTTCAGAATTCAGAGTTAGCATCACATGATGGTTTAAATTCATTAAGTTTTTTGCATTAAAACCCTTGGATTGAGGGGATTTTGGCATAAACAGATGAACAGTTGTGTTATTAAAAGACCCTGAAAATATCGCTTCAAACTTCAAATGTTACAAACGGTTTCTTATTCACATTTAATAATTATAACTAAATGAGCAACAAAGTCAAAGTTCAATTTAAAAGTTTTTTAAAAATGTTTAAAGTTACAGTATATGTATAATTCGTTGTCACTGTTCACTGTCCAACTTCGTGCTTCACATCACGTCACATGTTTATGCCTACCCCAGTGGCGGCTTTTGGAAAGGGAGGAATATTACGCTTCCCTTTTAGAAAGACAAGGCGGCACATTGCAGCCCTTACCTTGGAGCAAATGTGCCGCCTTTTCTATCTAAAAAGGGCTTCTGTCTTTCCCTAATGGTTATCTAGGCGAATGACAAGGGAGATTCGTTTCTCAAGCTAACTCGTCCTGTAGACCCTCAGACAGACCTCTCCTAAAAAAGCTAAAAGCTAACCCCATCCACTCTCAGTTGCCAGGATACAGAAATCTACGGAGTACTCTGCTGCTGAATGAGATCCCTGGCGTAGAGAAATTAGCCTACTCGCCGCCTCTGATCCTTCTACAGGGTGATTGAAGACTTTACGTAACTCAGCAATAAATGTAGTGTGTGACTCTAGGGCTGCAGAACTCCCCTTCCATAATGGAGTTTCCCACTGTGCTGCCCTTCCCCTCAATAGATTCATTCAGTGTGTTTTCATGAGTTGAGTTAGTCCGACTATGATTGGATTTTTAAGATGCATGTATACACCTTAGTCTGCCTAAAATTGAACCGGATCAGATTTCTCATAGTCGGATTAAAACACCTAGATTATTCGATTGATAGTCGCATTACTCCTGCATGTATACGTTCCATCAGATTGGATTCTGATTTTGTGTACTGCGCAGGCTCGAGATTTTTTTCCCGGGGCCGTGAGCCGGAAGTAGAAGGACGGCCGCGACGGCGTCTTTCCTCCGAAATAACCGCAAGCAAGAGTGCCATTGTGCATCTCGTTTGTGTAATTATCATGTACACCATATACGAAATGTACAAAGATGTAGCTTCATCTCGCTCTTCGTATGCCATCTTTCTCGAATGCCGAGGCAGAGTTTGTTGTTGCTGGTGACGTAAAGAGGTCAGCCGGAGGTGGCTCTATTACCACTAGTTGAAATGGGTACAGCGCCACCTATCGTACCGGGGTATGACGCGCTTCGGCCAATAATGCAATTTTCTCACCGTCATGTATACTGGGACAATTGCAGTTGTCTGATTGAGCAGCATAGTGGAACTATGGCTGTAATCCGACTAAGCTGTGCATGTGAACGTACTGAGTGTGTTGGCTGTTCTGGACCAGTCAGAAGCATAACTGAAGGGCTGTAAATTAAACACGTGTGAACACTGTAAAAAAAGCTGCCACAAGAACCTAAATCACCGAAAATATGTTGCAGGGGTGGAACAAAAAGTTTCCTGGAATGAGGTCGGGCAAAGTTTGTACCAGTGGAATTACTCACAGTGGGGGGGTGGCAGAGGGAGGTGCAGGTGGCTGGGATGCAAGCTGATTAAACTGGTGGCCGAGCTGGGAGACGGTGGCACCGATCATCTCCCCGAGCATCTGCTCATGTCGTTCGACAAGGATCCCTTGGGCGTTTAGCGCCTGGTGAATTGCCTCCGGATCCGCTGGGTCGATAATTTGGGTCCAGGTGATTCTGTTACACTTTGTGGTGCCTGGCAGAACCCAAAAGCAGACAACAAGGCAGAGGTTGAGTGAAGGCAGATTTATTGATAATTCAACAATGGAATATGTAGGGCAGGATGTAGCAACACTCCAGCTGGAGATCCCATCAGAGAGGGGAGAGATGTTAGAGGAGAGGTTGCTCACTGTGGTGCTGGTGGGCCAGGTGACATGTGGATACTCAGGTTGAGCTCGAGGCGAGGGTGCTGGCTGCAGAGGTGCTGAGAGCTGGGTTGCTAGGTTGCTGGGTGCGGAGCCACTGGTTGCTGGGGTATTTAGTGAACGCTGGAGGAAGCACAAAAGATAATCAGGTTTCCAAGTAAGATGTAATAAACAGACAAGAGGATTAGTGAAGCGACTAGCTGGAGCCTCCATACCAAGTTGATGTGGCCAAATCATCTGGCAGCAGGTAGTGTGGAGACCAAGGCTTTTAAGTAGGCGCTGATTGTCAACCTGACACGGGTGTGTGTGTTCGTCCACAGCTCCGGTGATGTGAAACTCTGCCCAGCCTCTCACTGCAACTCTGCAGGCACAGCAAGCAAAAACAGACACCCAAAACACACAAGACCACCACATAACTTGACAAGCAGTAGCACATGAACTGCCTCTCTGCAGCCTGCGCATTATCACTTATATATACACAACGGCCTTTGTCAATAATCCCTTTGTAGAATTAATTGCAAAAGAGCATAAAACTTTTGTGCAATTAAACAATAGCAAAAAAAGGGCTTATCAATAACAGCTGTGTCATCATCACGTCAGACAACACCGAGATGTTTAAACAATATAAACTTAAAAGTGGTTGCTTGCATAAACACACACACAGTAAAGTAAAAAGAGATAATAGTTTCTGTTTAGTGCTCAGGTACACAACGCTGTTGCAAGCAGGTGGTGTTGAAGGTACTTCTGGAGAGAGACTTCAGTGAATTAGTTGTTGCACCTGTCTGTCTGAACGCTGCAGAGGTCCATGATATTGATGCATGCAACAGACAGATCTTGCTTGAATTACCTGATACTAATGCTACTTCTTGACTGTCTACACTGAATTGTGATAGGTCCATCCTGACAGGCTTGTTCCCGCCCACTTCGGGCTCTGCTACCATATATGGTCATGACATCCGCACGGAGATGGAGCGCATACGTCAGAACCTTGGCATGTGTCCGCAGCACAATGTCCTGTTTGACAAGCTGAGCGTGGAGGAGCATCTGTGGTTCTACTCCAGACTCAAAGGCATGGCTGAAGAAGACATACGCAAGGAGATGGACAAGTCAGTACAAGTGCACTGCATTTCACTCAATCCTTCAGTCGTTTGCTTGTGGCATTCAGACGGATACAATAAAACATTACAAGTGGGGCCAGTAGATTTTTCTCCCACACGTTATTATTATTATTATTATTATTATTATTATTATTATTATTATTATTATTATTATTATTATAAACTATATATGCAGAGTTGTCCACCATAATACTTCACTACCATTGATGACAGAACATAACCCATGCAGAACTCGAGAGGTACCAGTAGTTGCCATGCAGCCAGTAGCTTTCTACAATTTGTCATTCCTAATCTGACAGCAATTTTTAGGGGAGCACAGTATTGAATGTATGTATTGGAAAGCATGAATTGTATTTCAATAATTCATGCTTTTATTGTCATGCTTTGGGGCCACACAAAATATTTGTTGTTGTGTTGCCACTGGCCTGTTCGAAGAGCACTTCCATAACTCTGCTTTATCAGCTGCCTTTATAAGAAAACAAGGTCTCTTGTTGTGTGTAACCAGGATGATTGCTGACCTGGAGTTATCCAACAAGCGCCATAGCTTGGTGCAGACGTTGTCTGGTGGGATGAAGAGAAAGCTGTCTGTAGCCATCGCCTTTGTAGGCGGCTCCAGGGCTGTCATCCTGGACGAACCCACAGCGGGCGTTGATCCCTATGCTCGCAGGGCCATCTGGGACCTCATCCTCAAGTATAAACAGGGTGAGTGGAGGCTAAATACTAGAGGGGAATTTTGCATCATGCTCCAGCAACTATTTTCAAAAGTTCTCATTGCAATCTTTTTTAGTTTTGAAGAAAAGTAAGTTGTAGCCCTCTAAGAGACTAAGATTTTTTGTCTTGTTACTATCTGCGCTTGCTTCAGCAAAACTGCTTTAACTTCAGGCATCTGCTGTATAAAACATGTCCCTCAGTAATCCAACATCTTTGCACATCAAAGAATTCCTTGGCTTGGTCTTCATTGCAGAGGACGAGGCCGCCTGTGGTCATCCTCTGCATAAAGACGAGGAAACACTTAAACCTTGATCACACCAAGTCTCCTCACCACAGATGCAGTTGCTTCAAAAATGTTTGGAAATGCGTGTTGAGCACACAGCATGGTGCGCCTGTCGGGCACGGCTTTGTGTGCAACTGGGTGAGCTACTGTAAAATGGAGAATATTTCACCTTCTTAAAACCTCTACAAAAACATAAACAACACAACGCGTGACGCAAGAATGCATACGAGGCGCCGTTTTTCTCTTGTTGTGTTGTTGAAAACTACAGGACATGTCTTGGAGATGGTTTTATATCGTGGCAATTGCACAGTCCACATCAAGCTATTCAGTGACAGTACACTTCCTGTCTTTTTTTGTTTTGTTAACTGTGATGCAGACCACCTGCTGTATTTATATAGAGAGTGTGTGAATGTGTGTTCTGCCTCTGCCCCAGGCCGCACCATTCTGTTGTCCACCCACCATATGGATGAAGCAGACCTTCTGGGAGATCGCATTGCCATCATCTCACATGGGAAGCTCAAGTGCTGTGGCTCGCCTCTCTTCTTGAAGAGCACCTATGGAGACGGATACAAACTGACACTGGTCAAAAAGCAGAGTGAAGGCCGAGGTGTGTGTATGCACATATGTATGTGTGAGTCCTAAGTGGCTTGTGTTCTCAGTTTACCCACCAGTGAGACGATTGGACTGTAAATCATCAACATATTTAAATAATTCAGATAATTAATACATGTCTGTATTTATTGTTGTTTATGTCACGAATGGCACCTTTTGCACATGTTTTTATTCAACACTGCATTGAAAAATGTGTGTGTCAGTTATTTGGTAGCCAGAACTGAGGACCTAAACTTGTGTGTCAGTGGTTAGGGGAGAGAAGGGGAAGAAATGATATTATGATATTAAATGATTTAATAAGATATTTGTGCTAACAGATTAGTTATTTAGCTACTGGGACCTTTGGCCAGTTAGTCCCTTATTAGATGACTGTAATGAAACAGGGTCCTGCTTCTGAGGATAAAGAAAAAAAAAAATCCTCAACCTACACTTACAGTATTTCAAACAATTCCGACTACTACTTCTTTATCAAGTATAATGTTTTCTGATAACACAGAATTGCCAGTGGTAGAAGAAGTATTCAGAGTTTGAAGTGAAACAAATGTATTGAAATTTATTGAAAATTTATGGTACAGGATATTCCAGTTTAAAACCACATTCAATTCATAATTACAAATCAGATGGACCGAAAAGAACTCATTTCAATCCATCCCCACAATTGGCTGTGTTTTTCAGTGGCAGAACTGTTTTCCTTTCCTTCCCTGTCTGACTCTTCTCTATTGCACCCCGTCCTCTTCTGCTCCATTCATCCTTCATGTTCTGTGTTTTCCTTTCATTCTTCAGGCCAGGGCAGCCAGCTGCAGCTTCCTTCGTCTCTGTCCCCGTCCTGCTCTCTGTCACCTTGCTCAGAGGCCCGGGTCACCCAGTTTATTCGGCAGTTTGTGGCATCGTGCCTGCTGGTTTCCGACTCCAACACTGAGCTGTCATATGTCCTACCATCTGATGCCGTCAAGAAAGGCTGTTTCGAGAGGCTGTTCCAGGTATTCAAGTATCCATATTTATTTTATTTATTCCAAAATGTAATTGGAGTTTTTTCCTCTTGAGATAAACCATCTTGTTTCTGAGGGGGACACAAAACATAAACGTTTACAAACATTTAAACAAACAACAATGGCACACATCCCAAATCACACCCACTGCATCATCAAGTCATCAAGTGTCATTTGTAAAGATAAATGAGAAACAAAACAAAAAAGACCAAATATCATTATGCCAAAATAATAAGCCTACTTATGAGCTGGAAACAAAGGTAAACACAAGAACACTTACTTAGGGCCTGCTCCCTCCAGGTTGGGGGAGAGCTTCTGCCTCAAGTGGAGGAGTTTAAGTATCTTGGGGTCTTGTTCACGAGTGAGGGAAGGATGGAGTGTGAGATTGACAGGCGGATCGGTGCAGCGGCCACAGTAATGCTGTCGTTGTATCGGTCTGTCGTGGTAAAGAAAGATTTAGATTTAACCGTGAATCTACGTTCCTACCCTCACCTATGGTCATGAACTCTGGGTCATGACCGAAAGAATAAGATCCCGGATACAAGTGGCTGAAATGAGTTTCCTCCGCAGGGTGGCAGGGCGCTCCCTTAGAGATAGGGTGAGGAGCTCTGTCACCCGGGAGGAGCTCGGAGTAGAGCAGCTGCTCCTCCACATCGAGAGGAGCCAGCTGAGGTGGCTCGGGCATCTGTTTCAGATACCCCAGGGACGCCTCCCTCAGGAGGTGTTCCTGGCATGCCCCGCCAGGAGGAGACCCCGAGGAAGAACCAGGACACGCTGGTGTGACTATGTCACTCGGCTGGCCTGGGAATGCTTTAGGATCCTCCTGGAAGAGCTGGAGGAAGTGTCCAGGGAGAGGGAAGTCTGGATGTCCCTGCTCAGACAGCTGCCCCCGCGACCCGACCTCGGATAAGCAGAAGAAGATGGATGTGTGTAGAAGTGTACTGGTGATGATGTCACCAGAATCAGTGATGGTCAATAAAAGCTGCTGTACAATTTGTTTTCTTACTTTTAAAAATAGTAATGGTAAAGTAAAAGTAATTGACCATTAATTGACCTATATAGCATTCTGAGACTAGCATGTGTTTTTATTTCTAATACAATCAATATGAGGATTAGGGTAAGTACCCAGCATATAAATGTTGTGACTTCGGTAAAATTATTGATTGCCAATTCAACAAATGAATGATTAGGAATATGTCCCACAGCAAATAACAACAAGACTTCTGCTTGTTTAAACAGAGTTATTAAAAAGGGGATCTTTGGACTGGCATGTTTCACTTTTTCCAGCATTCTGTGTTGAAGATTCACCTAAACATGTCAAGTCAGTGTGTTCCTGGCCAGAGGGGGCTCTTGAACAGCTACAAGACTGCTTCGAGCAAACTGATTGGGACATATTCGAACAACCAGACCTGGATGTATACACCCAAACTGTACTGTTCTACATCACAGCTTGTGTGGACACTGTCACCGTGAACAAGCAAGTCAAGGTTTTTCCAAACCAAAAACCTTGGATGAATAATACAGTACAGACTCTTCTTAAAGCCCGGGACACTGCATACAGGTCTGGGGACACAGTCAGGTACAGCTCAGCGAGAGCCAACTTGAAAAGGGCAATAAGGGAGGCTAAACGGGACCACAAAAGGAAAATAGTAGACCACTTCACAGACAATGATCCATGGCGGGCATGGCAAGGAATAAAACACATCACAAACTACAAGGCCAACAACTCCACGCCCCCCAACACAGATGCCTCGCTAGCAGAGGAGCTGAACTGCTTCTTTGCTTGCTTCGAGGCAAAAAGTCCAACACCAGATGTGCGGTCCCCACCTGCCTCCAGCTCCTTCCCATTCACAGTGCAGGAGCATGACGTGAGGCAGGTATTAAGATCAGTGAACCCAAGAAAGGCTACCGGCCCAGACAGAGTACCTGGAAAAGTACTGAAAGAATGCGCTGACCAGCTTTCCACGGTGTTCACCAATATCTTCAACCTATCCCTTGCCCAAGCTACCATTCCTTCCTGTCTGAAGACATCCACCATCATCCCAATCCCCAAAAAGCCCTCCCCCTGCAGTCTGAATGACTATAGACCTGTGGCACTCACCCCTATAGTTATGAAGTGCTTTGAGAGGCTGGTACTAAAGTACATCAAAACCAGTCTCCCACTGGACCTTGACCCACGTCAGTTCGCCTGCAGGGCAAACAGGTCGACGGATGATGCCATCAACATAGCTCTTCACACAGCCCTAAACCATCCGGAGCACAGTGGGACATATGTGAGGATGCTCTTTGTCGATTACAGCTCAGCGTTCAACACAATCATCCCAGACATCCTCATCAGGAAGCCAACTGACCTTGGACTCTCCTCCCACATCTGCCACTGGATTATGGACTTTCTAACCAACAGGCCCCAAACAGTGAAACTCGGCCCCCACACCTCCACGCACAATCATAAAGTTTGCAGACGACACCTCACTAGTCGGACTCATTTCAGGAGGAGATGAGTCGGCCAACAGAGCAGAGGTCCACGGACTGGTCACATGGTGCAAAGATAACAATCTCACTCTCAACACAGCAAAAACCAAAGAGCTCATCATAGACTTCAGGAAGCATGGGGCCAACCCCCTCCCTCTGCACATCAACGAGGAATCTGTAGAGAGGGTTCACAACTTTAAATTCTTGGGAACCCTCATCTCGGACCGGCTCACGTGGACTGACAACATCCCGGTAGTGGTGAAGAAAGCACGACAGCGCTTGCATTTCCTCAGACATCTTAAAAAAACCAACCTGTCTGAGAAGCTGCTGGTGCTCTTCCACCGCTCCACTATAGAGAGCATCTTGATGTACTGTGTGACTGTGTGGTACACTGGATGCTTGGCAGCGGACAAAAAGTCAGTACAGAGAGTCATCAACACAGCACAGAAGATCGTTGGCTGTCCTCTTCCCTCTTTAGAGGAAATCGCCAAAACTAGACTGCTCTCAATGACAATAAAAGCGTTCTATTCTATTCTGTTCTTCTATAATTTAATACTGAACACAGGCTGTCATTTGAATAGAACATCACACAAAACCATTTAAATTTTACTCATCATTATTCAAACCCCTCAGAAGAAATTTAAAATTCAAGTGGAGACCCCAAAGTTTTCAAAGATATCAAATCAGAATATTCTCATTTTAATGTATTGAATGGTGCAACCATAAAAAAAAAAAAAAAATGTCTGGTGTACCTCAGTCAAACAAAGCTCAACTATTTGTCCCATCACCTTAAACAAAACCATTTCATACAACATGACAAATTCATGGCCAAGAAAACTGTAACTACAGAAATTGTCCTTTGATTGATTGCTGCCCTTTTTGATGATAATATGCAAACAGACACAGCTGGTTCAAGTTTACACAAATGCTGTATTGAGTGCTTTTTACACAACTATAAAACAAAAAGGGTATGAGCTATATCAACATTTGCACATACTTTTTCAGACTTGCAAGTTAGCACAGTGTCCACACTATATGGCCTCATCAGCAGAGCTACACACAGAACAGAGAAAGAGGTCACGTTGACACCTACTAACACTTGATCAAAGTTTGATCAGCTAATTCACTGGTACACTGTACAGTAACACTCTCTTTTGTTGTTTGTGCTTCCAGGCTTTAGAGCAGAGCTTGGACAGCCTGGCCTTGACCAGCTTCGGGGTGATGGACACCACCCTGGAAGAGGTCTTCCTCAAAGTGTCTGAAGAGGACCTGTCTCTGGAGAACAGTGACACTGGTGAGATTATTTTCCTCCAGTGTTGTCAAAGAGCTGATCAGCTCAACAAAATTTGTAGCCCAACAAAAATTGATTTCTGCAAAATGTTCACTGCCTGAATAAAAATTATCAAACTTTTTTTATCACTTTTGCTCCAAACTGAGAAGATAATTTTCTCACTGTCTCTCCCTGTCTGTCCCTGGGCAGACATTAAGGGTTCGCCAGGAGGCAGCTCAGTGGGGAAATCTTCAGTGGAATCAGCAGGCCTGGGGGGCCCACAGGGTGAGACTGGAACTTCAGCAGAAATTGAGAAGCCGGAGGTGGAGCTGAGTAATCTGATGATGTGCTCAAGGCTGAGCCAGAGCCAGTCGTCCTTGAAGTCCACCTCGTCCATCGGTTCAGTGAGGGGGGATGAAGGGGGACTCTACGCAGACTTCTATGGAGATTACTGTCCACTCTTTGACCATGGACAGGAATCTGACTCAGCCAGCCTAAGGGGTAAGATAACAAGATGGCAGGTGTGCTGTGTGTAACTGTTGTCCTGAGTCGTTGAGCCTAATGACAGCTGCAGCCAGAGATTTTGGTTTATGATATACATGTTTTTAACTTCAGTGCTCACACTGGGTCTAATGCAACATCTCCTATGAGCAGACCAGTTCTTAAGTGGCATGTGCAAGTAATTAAGGAGAACTTGTGGCACTCAAATGTTTTCTTTTATTTTCATTCTTGTATTTTATTATTTATCTTTGGACTTTGAATAGAACTAAAATAAGGATAAAATAAAGTAAAAGATAAGGACAGTTACCACAGCGCCATTCTGTTCATAACTTAAGATGGTTATGGTCAGAGGTGATCACTGAAATCTAGAAGGTGTTTTCGTTTGAATGGACTTTTTATTCATGTTTCTGAGATATATATCATAATTAATATGATTCAATGAAGGACCATGGCGACATGTCACATAAAAACCCTGAACTAGAGAAGCTTGGTTCAGTACTGTGCACCTTACGACTGGAATGAACTGCAAAACAAAGTAAACGTAGAGGAACTCATAAGCTGGAGGGACTACATGGTTTTAGTTAGAGATAATTTGGGATATTATTCATGTGTTTAAAGGTTTATTGTGTGCTCGGCATCTGCTTTCTCTGACTGTCCAGTTGCAAAGTTGTATTTATGTTGATTTTTTCTCTGTTGTAGAAGAGATCTTGTTTTCACTTAGATCTCTTCAATAAACAATTATAGCCTGTGAGCAAAATTTGCACTGCAAAATGTGTTTCGTCAAGTCTGCAAAGTCATCCAGACAGGCAGACATGCACTTTAACTGTTATTCATTTCATTATTAATCAATTTTCTCTTTTTCATCTGATGTCTTCTTCTCCTCCAGGTGATGCAGAGAACCCCTCGTCCCCAGAGCCGATGGTGCTGGAGGGGCAGGGCAGCTTCAAGCTGGACGGTTGGTGGTTAAAGCTAAGTCAGTTTCATGGCCTCATCGTCAAGAGGTTCCACTGTGCCAAAAGGAACACCAAAGGACTTTTCTCTCAAATCCTCCTACCAGCCTTCTTCGTCTGTGTGGCCATGACCGTGGCATTATCTGTGCCTGAGATTGGTAAGATTTTACTCATGTGTTAATCAGTAGGTTTTTGTTCCTGCTGCTCAGGAGAAAGAGAATTGCTGTCTATAGAGTGTTTAGTACTGTTATGAACAGCTCACGAGGAAAAGGGATCGCAACATAAAATAACTTATTAAATCAAATGATTGGTCTGCTCTATTGGGTGATTTGGGTGACAGTTGTACATTAGTCCCTTATTAGATGGCTGTATGAAAACAAAACCAGAGTCCTGCCTCTGAGGATAAGGAAAATCCTCAACCTACACTAACAGTATTTCAAACAATTCCTACTTCTTCTTCTCCATCAAATATAATGTCTTCTGAAAACACAGTATTGCCAGTGGTAGAAGAAGTATTCAGAGTTTGTAGTGAACAAATGTATTGAAGTTTATGGTACAGGATATTCCAGTTTAAAACCACATTACATTCATAATTACAAATCAGAAGACATGTTTTATCTTTTCAGATGCACACATTGGCCCTCACTTATCAATCTTGTGTGAAAACAGGTGCAGATCTGAGTGCAGAATTGGTCTTACGACAGGACGCACGTGTGATTTATGAAACATTCGTATCTGACCAATTCCAGCGTACGAATGATCGGGTCTCGATAAATGCGGCGGCTGAATTCGATCGTCATTAACATGTTACGCCCTTAAATATTCCTGGGTCGGAGGCCTCGCCCACTGAGGTCAAACATGGAGAGAAGAAACTCTGGCAAGAAGAGAAACTTTTTCCGAGATGGAGATCGGCATCCTGGCAGCGCCGGCACATCAAAGGCTCCATTCACTAATGCAATGTTGTGCAAAACTGAACAGGCCAAAATAATATGGCACACTTTCTCTGGGGTATACAGCAGAGTTCCCCCTGCTGGTCCGAGACGGAGCCACCTGCCCTTCAGCACCCCGAAGCAGCTCCACTGAGACCCGTGTGCGTGTGTGCGCACTATTGAATCTGCGTTCCTGCTCTGTAGCAGGTTTGGCAGCAGGGTTATTAGGTATTCCGTTAACTAGTTGTCATGTTAGGCTATTTACATTTTTATTTTACAAAAAAGTGGTATCAGTTTTATTTGTTTTAAGGATCCATTTTGATCTGTTCTAAAAACGTGACTGCTTATGCTTAATGACAGCTGAGGTTTGTTTAATAATTATTTTCAGACTCAGCCAGATTTTGCTGTGCTGCACCGCAAATCCACACACTCAGATTTGCGTACACGAGCTCAGACCTGACGTGAGATCTTCAAGCAGATTTTCAAGCAAACACTAAATAGCGGCAATGTGTAGTCACCATATGGGACATAATAATAATAATAATAATAATAATAACAATAAGAAGAAGAAGAAGAAGAAGAAGAATTCTAGCTGCTCCAAAGACCAAAAACCACCAACAGGGCTCTGGGGGGTAAGGGGGTCTGGAAGAGGGCCAAAGTCAGTTCAGGGGGAGACCAGGAGTTCAGGGTGAGGGGCAGTGGCTGATCAGGAGGCCTGAGGAAGCCCTCTGGAGGTCTGCAGGCGATGGCTGGAATTCACTGTAGGCCGGTGGCGAAGGCGACGGCTGCAACCCACTGGAGGCCGGTAGTGAAGGCAAAGGATGGGACCCACAGGGTGCTGCCAGCGAAGGCGAAGGTTGAGACCCACTGGAGGCTGCCGGTGAAGGCTGGGACCCACTGGAGGCCGACGGCGAAGGCGATGGCTGTGACCCACTGGAGGCCGGTGGTGAAGGCAAAGACTGGGACCCACAGGAGGCTGGTGGTGAAGGCGAAGGTTGAGACCCACTGGAGGCCGGTGGTGGAGGCAAAGACTGGGACCCACTGGAGGCTGGCGGTGAAGGCTGGGACCTACTGGAGGCCGGCTCTCTATGTGGATGATCTCCTTTTATTCATTTCCAGGCTGACTGAGTCTGTTCCACATATACTAAAGATATTAGAATGTTTCAGAAAGATTTCTGGTTACAAACTCAACTTTGACAAAAGTGAGGTTTTTCCTGTCAATAAAGCTGCAGCCACAAATCTGCTTTCAACACTTCCCTTTAAAGTGTCAAAGAAAGATTCTACATGCTTAGGGGCAGCGGTTACTGATAAATTTAACAAACTTTTTAAATCCAATTTTGAAACTTTATTCACACGTGTAAAAGATGATCTTCACCGCTGGTCGACATTGCCTCTATCTCCAAAGTCATTCTTCCACAAATTAGACACGGCCGTGTTGGAGTTTATATGGGACAGAAGGGTTCCCCGACTTCCCACGTAAAAATGTCCTACAGAAACCAAAAGGAGACAGTGGTATGGCATTACCCGACTTTTTATACTACTACTGGGCTGCCAACATGCAACAATCCTGCACTGGATGCGAGCATATGATGATTCCCCTGCTTGGTGTCTGATGGAGTCGTCATCTTGTGCTCCAGCCTCTCTCTCTGCAGTTATTGCTCCCTTCCCTGTTTCTGTTAGGCTCAAAACTGGCAAAATATACTTGTAAACTCTACTCTGCGTATATGCCGCCAGTTTTGTAAAAATATTGGAGCTCAGATACCACCACTATACATACCAATTTGTAAAAGCCCTTTTATTCCCCCTTCAATGCAAGACAAAGCCGTTGAGTTGTGGTTTCAGAATGGATGTATCCTCTATTATGTCTGGTTAAAAAAATAAAAAAAAACATTCAATAGACATACCAAGAAATACCAGAAATATATAGAAAACCCTAAAGTTGTTGATGAACCTCTATGCTTGTGTTTTTTTTTACAGGAGATTTACCACCCCTGATCTTGTCCCCATCTCAATATCATAACTATACCCAACCGAGAGGCAACTTCATCCCCTACGCCAATGAAAACAGACCCCAGTACAGGTAAGATGACATTTGTTCAAAGACGTATTTGCATATACATCTTATGTCTTGGCAGTGAACAAGCCACAGAAACTGAGGGGTCAGGCTTATAGAAAGGACAAATGTAAAAAAGAACGATGGTCAGCCACAGCAACATGATAACACACAGCTGGTTCTGACATGTCCAAGCTCAACAGCTTCAAAATAAAGGCGCATGCCTTGAAAGGATGATATTCATCATGTTCACCATGTTAGTTTAGCTAACTTAGTTTAGCATTGGCATGCTAACATTTGCTTAATTGCTTATGTAGATGTAGGAATTTGTCCTCTCCTCACTGCATCTCGCAGAGACCTGTGTCTGTCATTAATTACCCTTTCACCTTCTCTAAGCTGAAGGTTTTCAGAAAGGCGCCTGGCAGTCTAAAAACCTCTTCACAGAGTAAGAAGCGACAATGTTTTCTTGTTATGAACACATCACTGGAGACTTCTTTTAGTAATTTACAACGAATAACCACATCTGAACTTTTACCCCCCCTCAAGAAGATGCACTCCTTTTCCTCAGGTCAAACAAGGTCAAACACCGAAGAGTCTCCCTCTACCCATCAGAGGACAGATAGTGGGGAAAGGCTACTTGGGAAAACCTAATCCAGTTCTCCCCCCCCCTCACGTGTCAAACTGTATTTATGATGGTGTTGTTCTTGTGTCTGGTACATTCCAATCCAAAGCAGTCTCAGTACTCACCTGAGTTCCAATAAGTTTTGAATAACTGATAAACTAGAATCTCATCTTCTTAATTTTAATAAATTAAGGAATAGTAAAGAAAACCCACAAAGCTGAGGTTTTCCAACAAAACTTTAATTTAACTAACTATTGTTTTTAATGTTTTGAGATCGTGTTTTATCTTTCCCAGAATTTCACCGTGGCTTAAAAGTGGGATTTTGTCTACATGAAAAGAATAAGTGATTCTATTGTATATGACTAAATCACTTATCATTCAAAAATAATTAAACATGATTAAACATAAAACACACTTCAACATACAGTAGGACTGAGGACTTCATATTCCTTCTAGTCCTATCTCGATGTTTGTCAACAAAAACATATGTCAGATATATTTTACAGAAGTATTAAACACAAAGAGGAATGTTCTGAAAGTCTGTTCCAATCACCAAATGGAGGGCTGGTTCCTCCCAGACCTCAAACTCATTAAGCAATAAAACTTCATCTTGGCTTAACAATAACATAGAGAAACGTGGAAAACCTCAGCTGTATGGGTTTTCTTTACTATTCCTTAATTTATTAAAATTAATAAACTAATAAAAATAGTTTGACTGCAAACCTGTTGCAGACAGGATTTTAAAAAACACATTTTACATTTTGTTTAACAGATGATATTTGCACACTCACACTCATGGCGAATCTGCTCAGGTTCTTTTTGATAATCTTTGGCAGATTTATGGGTACGTAAAGTGATTGATATCTCCCTGACTCCTCTGTTAGGGCAGGACAGATTACACCTATATTTTATGGAATGCTGTAATCTCAATCCCCTGTATAGCTATAACCAAGGTATAACTAATGATGAATAGACTGCATTTACATTTACTCTACAATACATTCACCCATTCACACACACATTTATACACTGATGGCATACAAGGTGCTGACCTGCTTATCAGGAGAGAGAGCATTTCTTTTCAAAATGCCTCATGGAATTTCTTTGCTCAGTTATTTCCACATAACCTCACACCCATGGACACTGATATATGTATAGTTTATACACACGTTTTTTCAATTGAGCCATTCGGGGTTCAGTATCATCTCCAGGGACACTTGGAACCACAACCCTCCATTCCCTGTTCACAAAGTACATTTTGGAATAGACTGTCTTTGTGACGGTCAATAAACATTGTCGAATCCTAAAATAGCATCTCTGTCCTTCCCTCTCAGGGGTAAGCTGTCACCAGACGCCAGCCCGCAGAAGATCATCAACACCCTCCGTCTGCCCTCGGGTGTGGGTGCTACCTGTGTCCTCAAAACCCCCTTCAACAGCACCCTGGACCAGCTGGCCCAGACCCTCAACCCCAGCGCCAATAACTCCAAGACTCTGGCTGCTCGCTACTTTGACTCCATGTGTCTGGACTCATTCACACAGGGGGTCCCCCTCTCCAACTTTGTACCCCCGCCTCCCTCACCAGCACCCTCGGATGACCCAGACCCTCGCTTTGAGGATGGACTCTGGAACTTCACTGTTGCTCCTCCGACCACAGTCCATGGTGAGTCTGTCTAATGAAGCTGATAAACCACTTTCATATATGCAACCCACTTGAATATGTATTGTTTAAACTAGAGACCATCTTGTAATGCTCAGCCACATGTTGAAGTCCAACCCATGAGTACTTGATAGTGATTACATAAGATCATGCACATCTTCGTACTTAGCTTTCATTTTGATCTGAACTACACTTGTGAAATTTCGTCACTGTTTAACAGACACACCTCTGTGGTAGTTCCTGCTACAATAGGTGTCTCCAGGACCACATTTCACAACCAAGACACACACTCACTCACAAGGTATCGCTGTTGCGGCTGCTTAATACATTTTGAGTTCACATTGAAATATTACCACTTTTTATACACCAGCTGCACCGTTAAAAACACTGGTGTTGCAGTATTGGAGTTCTCTGGAATATATATTACAATATGAAATAAATACAAAGTAGACCCTACTTTGCTTAATAAGTTGATCAAGAATTATTGTGTTGAGAACTACAACAAGATGTAACCTGTGCCTTTAAGGCGAGCCGAGACAGCTCTTCTTAAAGGCACAAGTTACATCTTGATATAGTTCTGAGAGAAACCAGACTTGAAATTAATCAAATAAGTTGTTTTCCTCATCATTCAATATCAGCCATAAAACTATTGTGAATGTTATTATTTCCACCTGTGCTCAGAGCCGGTGACGTCTCCTACCACCCTCCCCCTTTCTGTCCATGAGCCGGTGCGTTGTACCTGCTCCATGCAGGGGACAGGCTTCTCCTGCCCCGGTGGGGTTGGAGGGCGACCCCCCCTCATGAAGGTGGTGACAGGTGACATCCTGGTGGACATCACAGGTCGTAATGTCTCTGAGTATCTTCTCTTCACATCCGACAGACTGCGCCTGCACAGGTAGGAATGCTAGGGGTCCTTTCATTAAGAAAGCTCTGAGATTTGGTCTCTTCCAAAAAACACATTTTTTTCATTAGCTTACTTTGAAAAATGCTACCATATTTTTACAGACAGCAAGTTTTGGTGGTTGAGTTTGACCGAAATTTCGGAATATTGTTCAGTTCAGTGTCATGACTCTGCACTTACGTAGTGATGTAATAGGAATGCAAATGAATAACAGCTGAGCAAAACATTTACATGTTTGTTCACTGACTTTGTTCTCAATAGATATGGTGGTTTAACAGTGGGGAACATCCAGAAATCAATCCCTGCATCCTTTGGTAGAAAGATACCTCCAATGGTACGCAAGATAGCAGTTCGCAGATCAGCTCAGGTAAAATGGGCTCTCTGAACAAGACAAGAAGTTCATAGATACAGTATAAACCACCACTGACAGTGAGTGACTGCTTGTGTGCAGGTTCTGTACAACAACAAAGGTTATCACAGCATGCCAACATATCTGAATGTCCTCAACAACGCCATCCTGCGTGCCAACCTGCCGTCATCCAAAGGCAACCCTGCGGCCTATGGTAACTACATGTGATACAACATGGACAGAGATCCCATTTAAATGCCATGTCATTATCAGTGTTGTTAAATAAAGTTGTGTAGTTTTGGGCAATCTTCTGGGTTGGGATTTATAATCTACATAAATGAGTTTGTGTTGTGTGTGTGTGTGTGTGTGTGTGTTGTGTGTGTGTGTGTGTGTGTGTGTGTGTGTGTGTGTGTGTGTGTGTGTGTGTGTGTGTGTGTGTGTGTGTTGTGTCCTACAGGTATCACACTGACAAACCACCCAATGAATCGAACCAGTGCCAGCCTCTCTTTGGACTACTTGTAAGCTGCTCAGCTGGACTAATATTTATAGGATGCATTAAAAGAAACAGGACTATATTACATCATCATTACTAGTAAAGCAATACAATTGATAGCTGAGTGTGAATGTTTCTGGTGTTTTTATCATAATTCTCATCTCATCTCTCCCTATATATTTCCTCTCCTGTCCTCTGTATCTCTAGACTCCAGGGCACAGATGTGGTGATTGCCATCTTCATCATTGTTGCCATGTCTTTTGTGCCAGCCAGCTTTGTGGTTTTCCTGGTTGCAGAGAAATCAACAAAGGCCAAACACCTGCAGTTTGTCAGCGGCTGTGACCCTGTCATCTACTGGCTGGCTAACTACATATGGGACATGGTGAGGAGGCTACATGTGTGTGTGACTGACACTGACAGTGTTTGTGCAGGTGTGAACATGTTCTCCCTTCTCATATCTCCTCAGCTGAACTACCTGGTACCCGCCACCTGCTGTGTTATTATTCTGTTTGTGTTCGACCTGCCGGCCTACACCTCCCCAACCAACTTCCCTGCCGTCCTCTCCCTCTTTCTTCTTTACGGGTGAGATGTTTGATGCTGTGATGCAGAGCATCAGGTTGAATTTGAATGCACAGAGTAACATGATTCATAGCCATACTCTGGTTAAGGTCCCACAACTTCCTCTAAAAGGTCAGTTCACTGAATGCACAGCTGAATTTGGTTGTGCTTACACTTTTCAAAAAATTTATAGCAATGTTTTTTATTGTAGGATAGAGTACATTCTCTATTTTTTTAAAGGGATAAATTGAAAATAAATCTTGCTTACTCAGTTTACACAGATAGCCTTACACCAAAGAGTGACCAGGAAGTACTTTAAAATTTAAACTGTGTGACAGAAGAAAATGTTTTGTTTTGGCTTTTTTTTCAGATTTTTTCATAATATAGGTGAACTGTCCCTTTTAATGAAAACAACTTTTTTTAAAAATAGGGAATATTTTACTCTCTCTGACTGAGTGCAACAGCCATCATCAGTGATTGCTGTAATATTTTTCTTGACATACAGCCTGGGCCCAGTCTCACGTTGCACTCATGGGGAAAACCAAAAGGGAGGAAAGTTTCATACCAGAGTAACTATTTTCCTAATCCAAATTCTTGGTTTAAGACAAGAATAAGAGAAAGAGTAAAAAGAAAGAAAGAAAGAAAGAAAGAAAGAAAGAAAGAAAGAAAGAAAGAAAGAAAGAAGAATACTTGGATGCTTTTCAGTTTCTTCTGTTGTGTCCTAATGCTTTCGGACATCCTCTGTCCCAGGTGGTCCATCACTCCCATCATGTACCCAGCATCCTTCTGGTTCGAGGTTCCTAGCACAGCTTACGTGTTCCTAATAGTCATCAACCTCTTCATAGGCATCACAGCAACTGTTGCCACCTTCCTCCTCCAACTTTTTGAGCATGACAAGGTCAGTTTTACTCTGTTATTTTAACCCCAGAAACATACTCAATATTCTCGGTGGGCTTCACCCAAAGAATGTATTCTCAGGCTACAGCAATAGTACAGATATTTACAGTCAAACGCATCCTCTCACCTACATATTTAGGAGAAGATAAAGCAAGATAAGAAAAAATAAATCCTACTAAATCGATATAGTGCATTTGCCTCTGTACTGCAGCAGATTAGAATGTGGCTTTTGGATGTTTCTTTATTTAATTCTTTCTCCATTTTTTTCTCCCACAGGATCTGAAAAAAGTCAACAGCTACCTGAAGTCCTGTTTTCTTATCTTCCCCAACTACAACCTGGGCCATGGCCTGATGGAGATGGCTTACAATGAGTACATCAACGAATATTACGCTAAAATAGGTACACTCATCTTCAAAATGCCTCACAAAGAGAGAATGCATTAAGTTAACAAACTGAACACTATATAACAGTAGTATGCTGAATAAGTGTTTAAACAAAGATGATTTGTTTGTCAAAGAGTACCTCTAATCTCTATTGTTTTCCACAGTACTACAATTTAACAACTGAACACATTTTTTTCACATTTTTGCAATGTGCACTGACATATACAATATACAGAATATGTAGATGTTTATGTACCAATTCTCAAGTGAAAACAGGATAATTTCGGAATTTTGGGACAACCCATCCAAAAGAGATGATTTCTAGCCTTACACTTAAAATTGGGCTTATACAAGTTTTTTCTGTAACAGTTTTACTTCTGACACAGGCAAATGTTTTTGAGCGAAGTAAGAGATACATTGTTGTGAATGTGTGCTTTCAGGCCAATTTGACAAGATGAAGTCTCCGTTTGAGTGGGACATTGTGACTCGAGGACTTGTAGCCATGACAGTCGAAGGCTTTGTTGGCTTCCTTATCACCATCCTCTGCCAGTACAACTTCCTCAGGAAACCCCCGTGAGTTCAGTGTGTCTCTCTCTCTGAGTGTGTGATGTGGCTTTTACATCCTTACACATCACAGAGGATGCCATTAATACACACACGGACACACATTTCAATTCAATTGATCCCAAAAACTATGTTTGTCCCCATGGAGCAATTAAAGGCAGGTGAAGTAGTTTTACACAGACACAAACAAGTCAGCATGTTAGGTACACAAACACAAAATAAGTCAGATAGAATAAAATAGACTAATGAACTAAAATAAGACATTTACAGTATTTACACGAGGTACAAATTAGCATTGAGCTAGGTTGGGTAGTGCATTTAGAAGCAGCAGCAAGTTAGTGCAAATGTGAAAAATGCAATATAGGAAGGGGAAGCAGGAAATGCAGTGACCATCAACGGGTTACTTATTTAAGCAATATTACCCGAGAGGGTGTGCTTTAACGTCATTTGAGCACGACAGTGATGCGGTCAGGAATTAGTGTTTATATACAACTAATAGCAACACAAATAAAATGTATAATCAAAATATATCCATATTGATGGACATTTTGCTCTCAAATTTTAAAAGTTTTTGCGAGTGTGCGTTGTGTTTCCATGGAAACACATGGGGTCTAACTAATAACTGAAACCAAATCAGTAACGTCAGTAGACTCAGATGTGCAATGGAACGCAGTTTACCACTCCAGCAAATAATCCAACCCTTAGTAACGACGTAGCAACAGAAAGGATTTTCTAGTCCCAGATGATCAACTCTGAGCTGACGTTAATGTTTTATCGCGGTCTCGGAATTTCCCGAACTACCGTAAAATACCAAATACTAACTGGGGTGTTTATTTGTTTAAGTCACTTAACAAACTAAGGGATTTATTTGGGACCAGGCGGCAACTTGGGAAAGGCATTTAATTCCTTCCTCTCAAAAATCTGGGATGAAAATGTAACAAACTTCGCCAGCTTCTCGGTGAATTCTCTGGCATCCTTCTGCAAGTGAAGTTGCATCTCTGCTGTCACTCACGGTGGCGGACATTTGTTTCTCCATCGCCCTGATAATTTTGCAGGACACTCTCTCGTGGCGTGCCCGTTTGCTGATAACTAATTCCCGCATGTTTATCTCAGGCCCCTCGCTCGCCTTCTCCCTCCCTCCAGCAGGCAGCCTAGCCCACCTGCCACCTGGATTGTCCTGTGGGTAGAGGGAGTAGTATTCACAGCGGCCCTGTTCTTAAAACTCCCGGGGGACGCCGGCGTCCCTAAGCCACTCCCCTTCTGCAGTCTCAGCTTGCCCAGGTTTACTACAACACTAGTATCAGTAGCTTCATTAGGTTATTTTTTTCAAATTAACTATCTATTTATTTTATTTCTTATTTATTTTGTACACGAATATACGAAATATCCACAGTCCAAACGCATAATCGTCGTTGTAAATCGTTTTTTCCTCTCTCTCTTCGTTTCAACCGAGTGAGACAGTCCCTCGGTTTTATTTTGAAATTACTGGAAGACACGGATGTTTATGTTGCTAGCTTCCGGAAAGGGGGGGGCTGTGTGTGTTGATATTATTATAATGGAGGACCGTGTGAATAAAGATTTAGCCTATTCAATCGTAAAGAAGAAGAAGAAGAAGAAGAGTATGTAAGAGCGCGAAACCACCGTGGTGTTGTCAAACGTCACAATGGCGAAAGGGAATGAAAAACTTTTTTCCACAGAAGAAGTTTTACTAAAGATATTTGCCGACTCATCTGACAGTGATGAGGATTACATCACTGAAGAGGAGGAACTTTTTCAAAACGGGATCGATCTGGAAATTGACAAGTGGGTTCATCATCGTCTCATATCTTTTATTAGAATGTCCTGTATATTTGAATGTCCGAAGTTCTCTCTTGCGACCCAGGGCAGGAAATCACAGCCGCGAAAGAGAAACCGGCAGGGGTGCCGCCAGGGGGGGAAAGGTTAGGACGATTCCAAGGGCCCGGCACTGACAGGGGGCCCTTTGAGACATGGGCAACCTATACAAGGGCCCAACTAGTTTTTTTTTTCATGGGGCCCAAAATCCCTGGCGGCGCCCCTGGAAACCGGTATGTGTACTTGTATACTCATAACTACAATACCTATTTAGCACCATGTAATCAGACTAGGGATGTACATTTAGACTTTTTTTCCTGACCGATAACGGACACGATTATAACGCTCGCAGGGGGCGATCGTTTTTTTTTTTTTATTTATTTTTTTTGCCGTTCAACACAGTGATCAGCTGATCAGCGCGACATCCACTAAGCTCTGTCTCAGCTGATCGCGCTCATATGGAGATTAGATCTTCCAAAGTTTAACTGTTTTTAAACAAAGTGCAGCCAAACACCAGGCTGAAGAGAGAGGTGCAGCAGAGCTCCTCTGACAGCTGTAGAGCTGCAGGAGAGCTGCAGGTAGGCTGGAGACCACAGCGAAGTCCCTTTTTTTTGCAGGACTGTTGCAGAGCCATAGAGATATATGTTTTGATGATGTTTTCCACTGTGTTGATATTTTAAGCATTTTTGTACATAGTTTATTTATTTCTTTTATTGAATGTTTTCCGATGTTTTCCACTGTGTTGACGTTTTAAGCATTTTTGTACATAGTTTATTTATTTCTTTTACTGAATGTTTTCCGATGTTTTCCACTGTGTTGACGTTTTAAGCATTTTTGTACATAGTTTATTTATTTCTTTTATTGAATGTTTTCTGATGTTTTCCACTGTGTTGACCTTTTAAGCATTTTTGTACATAGTTTATTTATTTCTGTTATTGAATGTTTTCTGATGTTTTCCACTGTGTTGATATTTTAAGCATTTTTGTACATAGTTTATTTATTTCTTTTATTGAATGATTTGATTGAATAAATTGCTTGACTTGGAGTCAGATATACAGTATTTCTGTATTGTTTGGTTATTGAGTTATACACATTGGTAAAAGGTAAGGCAAGTCCCAATTTGAGCATGGAATTTTAAGCGTTTTTGCTTCAAAATATGGTGGGAGTGGAAGAGGTTAATCCCCTGCCAATCTAGATATACATAGTGGACATGCTGAAAAGGAATACCGAAAACATGCATGAAATTTGTGTGTTTGTGTGTGTGTGTGTGTCCGTCCATCTGTCCGTCCGTCTGTCCATCCAGGAGGGTTCCAGTCAGCTGCCAGCCTATTGATGATGATGATGTAGATGTCGCCTGTGAAAGACGAAGAGTGCTGCGAGGAGACGCTGACAACGATATGCTGAAGATCGAGAACCTAACAAAGGTTTCTCCAATCATCAACATTTAAAGAAACATTCAGAAGTTACTCTTTTGTTTTCACAGAACATTTACACTTGCAAAAATACTAACCAATGTGCTCACAATTTTGCACATTTTATTTAACACGCCATTATTTGTGCAGTTATGCCAGTACACTACACTAGCTTAAATGGTCATCAGACACAGTGTCAGTGAAGTATAAATGATTTGTGCTATAGTTTAGAAGCTACCTGGTATGTTCCTGTAATGTGCTGTACATCTGAATGTGTTCTCTATATCTCCTACAGGTGTATAAATCCAGGAAGATGGGTCGTATCTTGGCAGTGGACCGGCTGTGTCTTGGTGTCCGGCCTGGTGAGTGTTTTGGACTGCTGGGAGTGAATGGAGCCGGGAAGACCACCACCTTCAAGATGTTGACAGGTGATGAGTGTACTACTGGAGGAGAGGCCTTCATCAATGGAAACAGGTCAGTGCCAGAAAAATAAAACAAGTATTTAATGATCACATGAATTCTTTATTGTTCAGCAGCAAAGTAAAAGCAGATGCATCAAGATTGACTCATCAGACAGGAAGCAGAATGAAAAGTGATGACGAGCTGAACCCAACCTGAATCTGTTGCCAGATTCAGGTTGGGTTCGTTTAAAACAAAAGATATTTGGAGTCAACATCAGTCTATCTTTGGTTTGAGACAGATTGCATTACTATTGTTGGGAAGTTTTTATTGCATTTAGTTGCTTTTGTTACCTGGCAAGTTGACGTCAACTAATGTAACGTTAACTTTCACTTCACCTGTCTCTTCTCTGCTCTTCTCTGTGTGTGTATGTGTTTGTCTGCACAGCATCCTGAAGGACCTGTTACGTGTGCAGCAGAGTATTGGCTACTGTCCACAGTTTGACGCTCTGTTTGATGACCTGACTGCCAGGGAACATCTGGAGCTTTACACTCGCCTCCGTGGTATTCCCTGGAAGGACCAGGAGAGGGTTGGTCTCACACAAGCACTCGTCTTTGAATTTTTTTGTGGGCCCTATTTGACATAATGACCACCCCCTAACCTTAACAATCACAACTGTATGCCTTCAGTGTTTTAAAACTCATATTGGTCCTCAAAAAGATGCAATAAAAGACACACACAAAAAAACACAGAGTAATTCCAAACTGGTTTTCAGCTACACAAAGTTCCAAAATAAAAACCTGTCTATATCTTATTAGAATGAATAATGGATCATCTCTCCAAGGCCCACTGATTAGTGTCACAGACACACAAATACACACACACAGACGGACACACAGATTATGAATCAGTTTTCTAGAATGTTCATATTTTCGCGATGTAAGTCGCGAAAATCTGCGTAAACTTTCCCATAAGGAATGAATGGGACTAGGTCAAAAAATTGCAGACACACAGACACAGAGAGACAGAGAGACACACACACACACACACACACACTCACATGCATACAAACACACACACAAAGTGAATGAGACCAGGTGAAAAGATCGAAAGAAAGATTTCAAACATCGACATCTCTGGCATACTTTTATCTACATTTTAAAGTTTGAATGGTGTGTCTAGGTCAAAGTCCAAATTATCAACGTGGGATTCAACTTTTGCTTTAGCTTTCGTAGTTTTTGTACGTCACGGGGCAAAGCGCACAGCCCACTCTCGCAATTCCCCGGTGGGGAATTGTCTAGTTGAATCACTGTTATTCAAATTTCATGCCAGTTGTTTGTTGGTGGAAATCTTATTTATGTCTTTCCCTCTGTCCCCTCCATATCATCAGAGGTGCAGCTCCATCACAGACTGACATTACCCCTCTGTTCCTCTAGGTGGTGCAGTGGGCATTGGAAAAGCTTGAGTTGTCAAAGTATGCTGACAAGCCCGCTGGCACTTACAGTGGAGGAAACAAACGCAAGCTTTCCACGGCCATTGCTCTGATCGGATACCCCTCACTCATCTTCCTGGTGAGGAATGTAATGGATGTTTTTTTTTATGCTGCACAAGGACATAAATACAAAACCTACATGTAACAATCAGGTTGGAAACAAACCACCAGGTTAATCCAATGTATTTAGAAAAGAAAATGAAGGCAAATGTGAAAATGTTTGTCCAAAAGTTCTATTGTAAACATGCATAGAACAACAGCTGTCCTGTCTAGTGAGAGATTGTTAACACCATTTCAGATGTGCTCACTTCCAGATTAGCCTCCAAGTTTGACTTCTTTTAGTGATGTCTGTGTTGGACACATAAAAGAATATGACCATCGATGTAGGAAGGCTAACAAACACCATAGTGAGAGTTAACTGTAAATACAGTATCATGTCTAGCTACCTGTCCTTAACTGTATTTTGTGGGTTTTCCAGGATGAGCCCACCACTGGGATGGACCCAAAGGCCCGCAGGTTCCTCTGGAATTTAATCCTTGACATCATTAAAACAGGACGCTCTGTAGTGCTGACATCACACAGGTGACACACATCAGTCCTCGCATTCACCTTTTCCTGTTCTATCTTATTTGTGCTTCATATATTATTGCTTGCTGTTGTCTGCAGCATGGAAGAGTGTGAGGCTTTGTGCACCAGACTGGGCATCATGGTGAACGGCAGGTTTAAATGCCTGGGCAGCATCCAACACCTCAAGAACAGGTAAGGAGAATAAAGATTTGCCTTCCTTTTTCATTTTGTTATTTATTTACTATCTGCATCTACACCAAAAGTTCATGTGGTCTATTCTGGGCAGACATCCATCCTCTATCCAAGTTTTATGGAAATCAGTTCAGTAGTTTCAGTGTGATCCTGCTGACAAGCCAACCAACCAACACACACTGGTGAAAATATAATAACCTTATTGGAGGTAAAAATTAAATATACATAAAAGAGCTTGAAGCATGTGTGTATGATCATGTTCTAGGTTTGGGGATGGCTATATGATCACAGTGAGAACCAAGAGCAGCTCTAATGTGAAGGAGGTGGTTCGATTCTTCAACAGAAACTTCCCTGAGGCTGTTCTGAAGGTACGGCACTGTGGCTACCTCTGTCATTTATACCAGTAAATCCTCCAAGTCAGTGAGCACCAGAAAACAGCAGAGGAGGCCTACTTTAAAGTTTAATCATAGATAAATGACATATATGTAAGATAATATATATTAGTAAAGCTTATTTAAATATAGCTCTAAATTGTTTATGTCTTTAACTGAGCAGATTGAGGTTCGATAAATGTCTTAAAGAAGAGTCCCTCTTTCTGACTGAAGCCATCTGTCATATCCGCAGGAGCGCCACCACACCAAGGTCCAGTACCAGTTGAAGTCCGAGCGGATCTCTCTGGCTCAGGTCTTCAGTAAGATGGAGCAGGTGGTGGAGGTGCTGGGCATCGAGGACTACTCTGTCAGTCAGACCACTCTGGACAATGTGAGTCAATGTTTAATACAGTACATGTTGGATATTAACAGAAAAACTTGAACACATTAAATTAATCTTTTCATCATTCACCTTTTTTGCTGCCCAGGTGTTTGTCAACTTTGCCAAGAAGCAGAGTGACAACCTGGAGCAGCAGGAGGCGTCACCCCCGGGTGATGGACAGTCCCCCCTGCAGCGCATCCTCAGCCTGCTGAAGTCTCGTCCGGCCAACACGGAGCTCAACGCTCTGATCAGTGAGGCGCCCGAGGAGCTGGAGAGCGACGATGATGAAGGCCTCATCAGCTTTGAAGAGGAAAGGGTAAGTGCATCACACCTAGGGTTTTATTTTCCTTCATTTTGACACTGACTGATGCTTTCACATCCCACATGACAGACTTTCAAACATGAGTCTAAGGCTGCAGGTGAAACACGTTCCTGTGATTAGTCCATTTTTTTTTTACATTTTTTGACAGTCAGGTTTCTTTTATTATTATTTTGACATGAATTATTATTAAAAATGAAGCATTATCAGTGAGAAGTTATAGTACATCCCCTGGACATATGAATAGTGTGTTCACTGCGTCCTTCTGAATTTGACTAGGCTAACCTTCTCCAGGGCCAAAGAAGACATTGTACAACTGTCCAGTCTGAGTTGTCATAAACATGACTGATAAATGAACTCTGCCATGCACTTTGTCAGTTGTGTCATGTTTGCTTGATTATTGTTACTGCTGCAGTGTCACACAGATTACCTATACATGTTTGTTTGGCAGGTGCAACTGTCCTTCAACACAGACACTCTCTGTTGAAATGAGCAGAGAGATGAGAGTAACAAAGGCCATCTGTCTAAGGTCTGTAGGCGAAACAGAGCTGCTGACTTAACCCTGAAGAGGACCAAAACTCTGTGCACCATGGATCATAGGACCAGTAGTTCAGTATATCAGCCTCAGCTTCTACATCCCAAGAGGGACTGAGGTGATTTAGGTCAGCCCCTACAGATAGAGGTGATGACCTGCCGAGCCTCGTTTACAGCTGGAGACACAGCAGCAGGAGTGCTTGCATTTTGGATTGAAGACTTTGAATGTTTCCATATAAAGATTTTTTTTTTGTTGAGAATGTATCTAACTATATGGCTGATGGGTACTGTAGGTAAGCTATCTTTGTTAGTGAATGAACATATCTCTGGTGATATGTTGGTTGTACGCACCCCCTGCCAAAGGGCCTCATGTAACCACAGCGGGCCCTTTTTACTGTACCAAACTAGACCTGCCTTGAGAGCATGTTGTAATGAAGTTGATTCCCAGTGGTAATGTAATACAGTATATTTTTCTGTGTCAAGAAGAATGATTTATTTTGGATATTGAAGCAGCTACTGACGTGTGTGACTTATTTTGCAATAACGGGATGTAGTGAAATGCACTTTGGGAATTGGACATGGGTGCGAGTTGTTGACCTTTTCTTTTACCTTGATGTCGAGACATGATGAAAATCTCCATGGCATGGTTATTGTCCTGATGGTGCCTCCCTTCTGTCAACTTGTTTTAACACTGTACATTTGGTCTCTTTCTACTGAATGCTCTCTTTTGTGCTTTTAACATATCATTATGTTGTGGACTCTGCCAAGAAGATCCTCTGTAAACCGGACACAGTGTATAATAATAATATGAATAATGATAATAATAATAATTATTATAATAACAATAATAACAACAATGCCATCTCCAGTAAAGTTAATCAGCTTTGTAGCAGTCTGAAACTGAAGTGAACTCTGCTCATATTCCCTGACAATAACTGCACTAGCATCACTGTGATACTAAAGGGAACTCTCAGATCACAATAATCTATTGTTTAACTTTCAGTACATGTTTTATGATTTGCAGATCTTCTCATTTTTAATGGAATTTGGAGACCTATTCACAGAAATATTCACAATACAAAAACATG
This sequence comes from Diplodus puntazzo, assembly GCA_963678695.2. Lineage (NCBI taxonomy): Eukaryota > Metazoa > Chordata > Actinopteri > Spariformes > Sparidae > Diplodus > Diplodus puntazzo. Next base: position 6,294,416 of record OZ023159.1, read on the forward strand.
GATGTTTCTCTGACTGTACGTTGGCATGTGGTTTTAACTGGTCTCTCTCAGAGTTTTGTGATAATTGAGTTGTGACATGTCCTGTCAATAATAACTGTTTCACTTCTTCTTTCACAGCTAATTGCAGTCATATTTTTGGTGATTATTATGGCACTGGTGGGCTGTTTTCCTACTTGAAGGGGTCAGCATTAAACAATAAAAACTGACTGTTTCAATTTTCTTCTTTTCATTGGGAATGTGAACGTGGAGGAAAGTTGATGAAATACTGAATATTTAAATTCATTAAATTCTAAGAAAAAGTCAAAAACAAAAACTGTGAGCCTAACCCTACGTTATTATTTCTTTGATTTAAATTTAGATCCTCCATTGACTGGAACATCTTGTTAGTACAACAACAAGAAGAATCAAGGATACGTTGAATAACAGAAACATAACCGTATTATGATGTCAAACATTGAAGATGGAGTTAGGTGCAACCAGAAAATACATATTTCAGATATAATTTTACTTTGCTCTACATTTAATAGGGATTTCTGACAGTATTTTGGAGAATGTAAAGCATCGTCTGATTCTCATTTGGACAAAACATGTATGATTAAAGAGTTTGTTTCTGAACTCTTTTGGATGGTTGTGCTTTCATTTAGCTGTGTGAAAAAGATTTAGTGTCACCCTCCACTCAGAAATATGTTTGGGTTTTTGTTACTTCACTTGGATGTTCGAGCTTCACTGTGCAGAATGATCCACTGTATGTATGGTGTGTACAGAATTTAAAGACTTTTGGAGGCTGTGAAAGTTTATATGCTTAACTTGAATCTCAGTTTAAAGGATAGGTTCTATCCTTTTCAAGACTTTCTTTAAACAATACATGCCCATGTGTAGAGTGGAATTAGATTTTTGTTGGCTTCTGTTTCGGGTCACAAACAGGTCCTTTCTTAAAATGAAATGTGAGAAATGTAACTTTGGAAGACAATCACTTGATGGCTCCTGTTGCTAAAATATCATGTTAGCGTCAGCTGAACTTTCAAATGTATGTATACTTTATGATTGAAAAAGGATTGTGGACTTTGCCCCCCATTACTTCACTCTTAAGAAGGGATCTATTTGTGCCCAGAATGAGCAAGAGAAACAACTGCAGTGAACCAAAAACCTCTTTCAATGCACATATGGGCCAATTAAAAAAAAGAAGAGAGATCTTAGAGATAGATTTGACAAACTATGAACCTGTGAACTGATGAGCTGTCCATGTTGTTTTTTTTAAGTGTTTTTTTTATGTTAACAAGACATTGTAAGTCCCACAGTGTTTTTATAATACTTTTTTTTCAAAACAAGACCTTTTTGTTTTCACCTTTTATCTTAATTGGATGGTGCAGGTGAAGATAGACAAGAACTGAGTGTGAGTCTCAGCAGCAGTTCGACCTCATTAACGGTCCACACAAACGATTCCGGTTTCCTTGCACTCGCCATTTTCATCTTCTTCTTCTTGTTGTGTTCGGTTTCTCCGTCTACTGTCTGTTTGTTTACAGCGCGCAAGTTTACTGTGCATGCTCCGTGTCTTCTTCTCCGTGTTTTGTGAATGTCAAGCGCCACCTAGAGGCCTGGAATATGAACTACAGCGTTTTCGCTCATTTTCAGTGGGTCCGTGTGGACGCAAATATTCTTAAAACAATGACGAGGAAGACGGAGATAAAAAAAGATTGTTTTCGCCCGTCTGGACCCCTCAGACTTCAATTGACACAGCATTTAAGGAAAGCCAAACAGCTGCCTCCAGACAGCGCCAAAGCAACACAATCGGTGCATCCCTACTTAAAATACAACCTGGGACAATGCAGTAAGCATGAGTACATGGGCTGCATGCTTATAATGTACTTATAATAATGTATAATGTAATTTTACATGTCAAAAGGCGATGGCTCAGTAGCCACCGCCAAACAGGTCATGCTGGATGGTGTTACAGGCAGCATAATGTTCACCACAGTGTCGCCAGACCCTTTCACACGTTACATGAGCTCAGTGTGAACCTGCTTTCATTTGTGAAAAGAATGGAGAGCCAATGACGGACCTGCCAATTTCGGTGTCTCTTGCAAATACTATCCTGGAGGAGCTGGACTCCTGCCACCAGTAGTGACAAAGACACTAGCAGAACACAAAACTAGAGAAGAATCAGTCTGGAAGGAAAAGGAGAAAGCAATTATCTGTGACCACCACATGCAAAACCATTCCATTTTTGCACCTTGTAAAAATCAACATCAGTGCCTATATTCTGTCCCAGCTACAGAACAACAGAAGAGACAGTGGTTGCGTTTCATTTTTAATGACAACGTGCCGGCTGTGGTTTGTGTAAGTTTGTTTGTGTGTGCTAACCACTTCACATCGGACTGCTTCAGTAACGAGGATCAGTACAAAGCTGGCTTTGCCACGACACTGACCCTCGTAAAAGGATCAGTCCCACCCATACGGGACCCAGCAACTGCACCCGAGCCACAGGTAAGTGTTGCCACGTTTTGATTGTATTTACAGTTGCCTACGAGTATGGTGAAGTCAGCTGGAAATTGGCTAACTAGTTAGCTCCGCTTCGGTCCGCTATGCAATGGTGTTTGAAGCGAGTTTAATGTTAATAATATTACGATGGAGCTTGGTTGTCACAGTAAAAAGTCCGGAAACATGTGCAGACTGGAGACACAGACGATGCGAACAGTGTCCAAGAGTTTGGAAACTGTGTTGGAGACAAACACAGCTTTCGCTAGCTGTAAGCCATTAGCTACATGGTAGTAGGGGACAGCCTTCTGTTCCGACACCCCTCCATTGCGAAACCCCTCCATTCCGAAACACCCCCACTCCGAAACACCGCTGTTCCGAAGCTCCCCCCAAAACACAGCATTTCCGAAATTAAACACCGCTATCCGTGGTGCTGATGTCATGTTAGTTCGGAGTCGGGGGGTTTCGGAATGGAGGGGTTTCCCCAAGAGCCTTTTCGGAATAGCGGGGTCTTTGAAAAAAAGGGAAACCCTGCCATTACGATGAATTGAAGTCTATGTTCGGAACAGCGGGGTTTCAGAAAGGCGGGTTTAACCATGGTAGTAACTGTAACAACACATAGAACAAACTAACATTATTCAGACACACTAACCATTCTGAAACTTCCTGCTGCAGCTGCAGAGTCTGTACGTCTTCAGGAATCTCTCCTTCTGGGTCTGATTCTGGGTCAAACTGGTATGGTTGAACGAAAGCATATGGGCGAGCTATAGCAATACATCCACCATTAGCGCATGCTACCGCTAAAGTAAGCGGCATCTTTCCCTGAGAGGGAAGTGTAGCAGGCAAGGCAGGTGTTGACAGACAGAGCTCATTAGCATTTAAAGGTGCTGGCACAGAAACAGCCTGCTCTCAGTAGAGCGACTTTTAGACAGCTGAAATTCAGGACCACAGATAGATTTGGGGCAAATACATATCGAATACGGTGTTGTTGGACCTCTGACAGCTGTGTGAAATTGATGAAAAACTAATATACTAATATATTAGTTTTTCATCAGCAGTGTACATCTAGCCATTTAGCCGCTAAAAATATTTTGTTCCTGGTCGGGGTGTATTTTCAGCAGCACAGTATCTACTTAGTAATCACGGAGATATTATGAAGCTGGTACAGGCAGCAGTGTGCCTCTATGATGAATTGAGTATTTATAGCATATAGTTTAGAGAATATTAATAATCCAAGACAAAACTGACAGAAGATTGAATTCACAAAAATTATTCATAACAGTATTTTTCTATTGCTACACTGTAAACGATTTCCTTGTATATTTTACAGTAAGTTACTGGCAGCACGGTTGCCAGCAAGTTGCTGTATTTTGCTTTACAACAAACTACTGTAATTGTACTGTAATGAAATTACAGAAATTAATTTTACTGTATTTTGTAATTCTACAGTATTTTATTATATTGTATTTTACTGTAACATCTGCAGTTATATTAATATTGATACCACTGCCATTTATTACTAATTTAAATACTTACTAATAATTATTATTATTACTAACAATGATAATATATATTTTAATTATATATTATCTCAAATGTTACTAATATTGTAATATTATACTTCAGAATAACATTACAAATCAAAAGGCAACCAAACAATGTTCTTCATAAAAATATAGTTTTATTCAATCAATACAACTTTTCAAAACATTTTTAAAATTATTTTTCAATAATGTCATTTTGTTACTGACAACGTTCAGCCCAGAGAACAGTGCAAGTCCAATTTGTTATTTCACTACAGCTATTTTACTGTATACTGTATAGTGCAGTGCTTGTAACTTACAGAAAATGCTTCTGATAAGCCTACTTCACCAGTAGTACGAGATCCTGATCTCATAATTAGGAGATCCTGATCTTATAATTACGAGATCTTTTCTTGTAATTATGAGATAAGGTGTCTATTTTTTTTTTATCCAGTGAATGCAATGCGCTTCTGAAGGGTACAGAAGGCCCAGTTCTCATAGGCATGGTTCGCCACTGGTGTTTTGTGCCCCAAACGCAGACTTCAAGGCAGCGCTGCATAGAAGGCACTCCCCGAACCCACACACTAACACACACACATACACACACAAACACACGTTTCTACTTTAGTGAGGAGACTCATTAAATAAATGCATTCCCTAGCCCTAGCCCTAACCTTAACCATCACAACTGAATGCGTAACCCCAACCCTGGCTGCCTTGAAGGCTCCGTTAGGGGCACAAAACACCATTTGGCTCCCTCTCATGGGATGTTATTAGCTTCCTTTGGTTCATGTTACTAGCATAACTTGTAGGCTAATGTTAATAAAAGGCAATGTTGCGTGACGTGAGGCAAACTTAAGAACTGCCCATTATTCGAGGCCAGGTGGATACCATACCAGGAGGGCATCACTGACGTTGTCAAAATAAAATAACTTTTTGATTACAGAAGAAAAAGTTTGAATTATATGGCATTTTTTTTTCATTTAACACTTCTACTTTTCCAATTATGGGCTTATTTTATTGATGTAGACACAACAGCAAAAAAAAAAAAAAAAAAGTAGAGGGGCAGCTCAGCTACTAAGGGCAAAAACGGGCTGTTGCCCGAGCAACAATAGCCCGTACCTGTGCACGTCCATGCTAATACTTACAGAAAACTCATAAACCGCACCAACACCTTGCGGCAGGGATGCCCTCCTCAGGGTGCAAAGGCAATGGACCACACTACAAGTCTTGTAATGTAGAACTATGAGAAAGCAAATTATATTTGATTCCATGATGTGTTTTTTGACTTTGTGACTTTTTGTGTATGTATAGGCTAATACATCACACATTTCATACACTCCAACAATACATCTAGGTTAGTAAAAATTAGCTTATGCTTGACCTTGCTGAATACATACTAACTTTCTTTTGCTATGGCATGCATTTTACATGTCTTTGTTGGCCAATATAGATAATTTATAGATAGATATTAATAGATCATTAACCGTGATAAAAGTAACCTTAAGAATAAATAGCAGAAGTCAAAAGGCTAGAATCAACCCCAATTAGCCAAACTCGCTAACCCCACAGTGTTTCCCATACATTGATTTATTTGTGGCCGCCTGCCACAATATCACCATTGACTGCCACATATTGATTAAAAACATTTTTTTCTGTACAGTTTTTTGAGAGGTTAGCCACTTGCTATCCACATTAGGGAGGTTAGCTAGAAAATGACTCGGGGTGGGAGAAGATTGCAACATTCCCAGTGAGCATTTTTCCGTTGAAAAGACGAAACGACTATGGTTACCGGTGAAAAGACGTTCAAAACTGGTTCAAAAGGGAAAGTTTTGTCAGCGACCATTTGAAGACGTTGATTGAACGTTCACATTCAGACCATATTTCACCGGGATTATGCCTTCGTGTTCAACACATTTTGCCTACCAGTGCAATATGACTTTGGAGAAAAACGTTCACAGTAATCAATACGTCTCCCTTTCTACAACTCAACAAATTATCAAAATGATTAAACGAATGTGTTTTGTGACACATCGATGTTGTAACCGCATTTTAGCCCGTTGAAAAGAGGCCGAAAAGATCTTAGACATTCAGACCGAATATCACTTTCTACAACTAGAAATCAACGTTGAAATCCCGGTTGTTGCTCATTGAGTTAGCTGGCTAACGTACACTCACAGTGTTCCGGAGCACTTAGCACAGTGAAAGCCCCATAAAATATCAATGCGCCGAAAGATAAGCCTGATTGGCTTATATGTCTCTGGGGTAGGTCTTACACGCATACCAAAGTTTGACTGACACATTTTGAGTCAATCGTTTGGGAGAAATTTTGAAAAAACACTCCGTAGACATGGTGTCCGCCACTCAAAAAAGCTGCTAATTAACTGTATTAACCTCGATAAATTACTTTGTCAGAATTTAAATTCATATCGGTAACGTTATATAGCTAGAAATACTGCTAATGTAAAACCACATGGAGAATTAATAAACATAACTCTGGTGTGTGTGTGTGTGTGTGTGTGATACATTGACACAACAGTTACATTCACACTACATTCACACTACATTTGTGACAGAGCCACTCTCCATAGGGCAATCGGCCTATAGTGCCCTGGTTTATGTATTGGTACAACCACCGCCTCTTTCCATATCTGTGGTAATTTCCCCTTTTCCTTATCTCTATTATATGACTCTGGCAACATTATTTTAGATGATTCACTGAGCTGATTTATCATAATATAACATGTCTGATCTTTTCCTGGTGATGATATCTTTGTTTTCCTGAGGGCACAACTCAGTTACGCCTTTTTTAACGGTCCATTCATTAGATCTGCCTTTCTCAAACTATGGTGCTAATTGTCTGCCCGAACCCGGCCCGAACCCGGCCTCCCGCGTACCTGCATTGTTTTCCTCATACACTTGTTATCATGATCAGACAGACAGCAGACGGAAAGGTGACGAGAGCCAGGTGCTGCGTCACCGTCAGCAGCAGCACCCGCTCCCGCTGCAAAGAAGACACCGCGCTTCGACCAGTGGGAAAATATATTCGGAGAGACAGATACAGACGATTTCCTCACTCCTCGAAAAGCAAGGGTGAATCCACCTGTGGCAAGTTTACTTTTAGCCAATTCCATCTTCTCCAGCCAGGCTATAGGCGCGACTATACGTCACGCAGCGGCATCAGTTCTGCGTCTGCTCCTCCCCATGAAGCAGCAGCCAGACTTACTCTTCACCACACGTGAACAGCGATGATTCACAACAGGCTACATAATTTACAACCTGAAAGAAATGTGTTTTATAAAAAAGGAAGCCCGAGGCCCGACCCGGCTCATTTGCGCATCTTTCCGGCCCGAACCTGCGGGTCCGGTCGGGTTTGTCGGGCCGGCCCGACCCGTTAAGAACTCTAGTGCTAGGGCTCCCTCTCGTGGTACATGGAAGAATGTCCAAAATACCCTGCTTTTAAAAAATACAATAAAATACTAAAAAAAACGTATAATACTATCAAAATACCACGACAAAATGAAATGAAATCAACGTAACCGTGAGATAAATGAAAATGGGTTTAAGATAAGTTTAGATTTTTTTTGTTCCATACACTGGTCAGCCTCCTATGTCGGGAGAATCCCATTTTGGGGAAAGGGTCAGGAAGTCACATGAGGGGCAATACTCTCTGCCTGAAGTGTTACAGGAAGATAGATAAGATGACATTTACTGTCTTAACAAAACATCAAAGGGTCACTGTCCTGGGAAAGGCTGATCAACCCAAACCTCAGGGGTTCATTGTTTTGGGAAGAAATGATTAACGGTTGTTGTAGTAATAATAATAATAATAATAATAATAATAATAATAATACATTTTATTTATAAGCGCCTTTCAGGTCACCCAAGGACACTTTACAAAAACATAACAAAAGAAAACAGCAGTCAATGACAACAGGCAATACAGGAATGAAAAGACAACAACAAAATGAAGACTACAAATAAAGTATACATGAAACAAATAAAAGCATCACAAATCATTAGGGAAAGCAAATTCAAAAAGATGAGTCTTCAGTTGTGATTTAAAAGAAGTAATAGATGTGCACTGGCGCAACTGTGGGGGAGAGCATTCCACATTGCGAGGCCAGCCACACTGAAGGCCCTGTCACCCATTGTGCGTAGTCTGAAGGGGGAATGGAGAGGAGATGTGCATCAGAGGAACGTAGTGAATGGATTGGCGTGTAGGGGTGAAGAAGACTGGATAGGTAGGGAGGCGCCAGGCCATGAAGACATTTAAAAAACAGGAGAAATGCTTTAAAAGTGATCTGATATTGGACTGGGAGCCGGTGCAGGTGCTGAAGGGTGGGGGTGATGTGATCCCAGGATCGTGTGTGAGTGGCAGCTGAGTTTTGGACATACTGAAGTTTTTTTAATCTGTGGATGGCTAAACCAAGGAGAAGGCTATTGCAACAGTTCAGTCTGGACTTGTAAAAGTATGTAACCCCTCTCTCTGTTTTGTAAGTCAGTAACATTTGGAAGACAGGGGAGAACACCTTGGTCTTCTATCCATGTATTACAGAGATCTGATTCATCACGCTGAGTCTAAAATTCTTCTGAGAGCAAGCAACTCTCTACCTCACAAAGGAGAATTTCCACTACAATTGGATAAATAGTATGGCAAACATGGTTTCAGTTGTTCTTTAATTAATTTTTGGTCCAAACTCACTGAAAGCAATTTTGGGCGTTTCTCATAGAGATAAGCATCTTTATGCACTGTGAAAGAATAAGCTGTATTTCACTTAAAAAAGTTTCTTTTTTTCCATTAAGTTTCCTACTTGAGAATGTTTGAAGTTGGATACATATTATGGCAAACATGGTTTCATGTTCTTTGACTCGTAATTTGGTCAAAACTGAGTTATGGGAATTTTGAGCGGTCTTACTAAGAGAAGCATCTTTTTCCAATGTGAAATAGCTGAATTTCACTGAAAAAAGGTTATTCAAGTAACTTTCCTACCTTGGAATGTTTGAAGTTGGATAAATATTATGGCAACCGGGGTTTCAGTTGGTCTTTAGTTTGGAATTAATTCAGAAGGAAAAACTGCACAACCTTGTCTGAAAGTGCAGGGTATTCACTAGGGGTGGTGAAAAAAATCGATTATTGATTAATCGCGATTATAATATTGACGATTATGAGTCGATTACTAAATTTCCAAAAATCGATTTAAAAAAAAAAAAGATTTTTTTTTTTTTTTTTTTTTTTAAATTGTAGTACAAATTGGAGTCCTCCTCTTACTGGTCCACTACATGGTCCACAGTCTGGAGCCAAGATATGTTATTCCATCCGAGATCTTTTTCACGCTTAAATTGATTCCAAATCTTTACATGGAGACAAAGCTTTCCGTGCAAGAGTCCCTCAACGGTGCTCACAGGGTAGCAATAACCTGCGATGCCTGGACATTCACAGCTATAGTCTCATACGTGACTGTTACAGCTCATTATGTCAGCAGTTAATGGAAGCTAATGTCCTACGTACTTCAGACGAAAGCTATGGATGATAGCCACACAAGCGCAAATATGTGTGAGTTTCTTAAAGCAATGGCAGACGAGTGGGGAATAGAGAAACACGACCTGGTTCTCGTCACCAACAATGCTTCTAACATGAGTCTGGCTGTTGAGCTTGGCAACTTTCTTTTAACAGTGAAAGACTACATTTAAACAAAGTAAAAAATAATAATTTGGATATTACACTTACACTATACAATATTGAATGTGCAGTGAGGTGTTACTCAAAAGAGAAGTAGGATAATTCAGCAGCCGACTGTTGAAAATCGAATCGATAATCGTTAATAATCGAAAATCGATTTGTAATCGAATCGAGACTTCAATAATCGGAATCAAATCGAATCGGGAAATTGGGCTGTTTAACCACCCCTAGTATTCACTGTATTGCTGTACCCAGTGGAGGTCCTTCCTACAGGCGACATAGGCGCTTGCCTAGGGCGCCACCTAGTGAGGGGCGCCAAATATGCGGCGAGAAAAAAATTATGATTAAAATTATAATGTCTATGTATTTTTCTATAGTTTTTGCCATCCCTCTATCTACAACAATACTTTGATATAAGAAAGAAATTAAACGTCAATAAAAGAAATGACGATTCTGCCGTATAGCCCCTGCAGCTGTTACACGCCACGGTCACAACAAGCTAGCGCACACTGATGCGTAGTAGGCAGGTCGGCTGTGTGTTGAAGGGTTAACGTTATAGAGTGGCGAGGTCCAACCCCTTCTGGTGGACCCCATGGGACCTCTGGGATCGTAAAATATACATGGGATCGAATTAAGGTGACCGGATTTCTGAAATGAAAATCGGGGACATTTTTAGCGCAGTGGTCAAAATTCAAATGTTATCATTATAAAATAAATAACAGGGGCAATTCAATGTTAATGTGTTTTAATTTAATTTTTAATGTGTATTTTTAATGTGTATTAAAGCAAATGAGTAGCCAATAAGAAGTTGAAGTAGTCCCGGTAGTAGTAGTTCGGTAGTATTATAATTAAAGAATAGCCACCTCTGTTAAAGAAGCATTTCACCGGTGGGAACATTGATCTTTATTGAAAGAGGGTCATATTTGTAGTCAAAATGTAACATCATTTTTGAATTTTGTGCTTATTTGACTGAGAAAAGGCAGAAAGTGACTTTAGGGCGCATTTGTATGAAAGACAACAACTCCCACAATGCACCACAATGCACAGCTCTGCAAGCCACTCCCACTAATCCGGCACACCACACATATCTCCGTCCGCTGTAGATATTTCGTCGCGAAGAAACTGGCATCTCTGGGATTCACTGCAGCAGACAGAGTCCAGTTCGGTGTCCATAGGCGCACAGCGAGAGCACCGGTGGCACCGCCAGTCCGCCCCTGCTCGAGCCAGTCCGGGCTCCTCGTCCGGGACAGGCAGGTCTTCTGCCGCGGCTGCAGCAGCCGCCGCAGCCGAGGCAGAAGACCTGCCGCCTCCATCTCCCTCAGCTGCTCGTCGCTGTATTGTGGCTCGTACAGGTAGCCGCGAACATCTGACTCGAGCATCACGCTCTCGAAATCACTCTCTTCGTTGTCTGAAATATCATATTGCATATCATCTGCCATCGTGGGTAGAACCTGGCTCCACAGCGTCTGTTCGCTTAGCGGCCAACAAAGATGGCAGCTATGTATTTTCGTTCTGCAAGTGAAGTCCCGCCCATTGGTCTGTGATAGGTCTGTAGCGTGAGTGGGTCCCACCTCTAGCCCCCACCCTTGGAAAAATGAGCGAAGCGTTTGTAGTCTTCCCTCTCAACACAGATATAGGACTTCCTGCTTTCAATGACGTAAAATGACGATTTTTACATCATTGAAAGCAGGAAATCCAACACTGAAATCTCTAGTTCTCCTGTCTCAGGGCAAACTGAGGGAATGATGCACGACCATTCAAAAACATGAATGTTTTCCTGAAGATACAAAGCTCAATGCAAATCGGTGAGGTGTCCCTTTAAGGCTGCATGAGTTGTTTATTCTATTATATGTCTGCAGCATTTGTCATTAGAGCTGTAAAAAACATAGATAAAAAAACAACAACAACAAAACACATTCTTAGCTTATTTAACTTATTTATTATTTAGCTGATGGATTTTATGACCATATCTCACACCACTCTTGGGAATTTTTGCACTTTTTAAACACAAAAGCTCTATGGTTTCTGGTCCTAAAAGTCTGGATCCATGAACCCAGCTGGTTCAGCAGGTCCACCACAGTCCTCTCCCTTAGTAGCCTCAGCCTCTGTGGTCTGGATGGAATAACAGCAGAGGAGAACATGAGCAAAACTGAAAAAACAGATGCAATAGTAAGTGAAGTTTGTTTCTTAACAAAGAAACCTTTGGCGACAGAGCCGTATAAATGGAAATTCCTCTTGGATTTTTTCAGTAAAATGGCATTTGCGTTTCTTTGACAGAGCCATCTTCCTGTCTGCTCATCTTTCCTCACCTTGTCTCACTTTTTATCCTCTTAAATTTCTTCTCCTAAAGTGCTTTTCTTTTCTTAACCCTTCTTTCTTCTCTCCTTACTCTCTCTTCACTTTACCTTTTCACATCACTCCTTTACTCTCTCCTATCTTTACTCAGTTTGCTTCCTCTTACATTCTTCTGCTTTTTTCCTAGTAATCTCTCTCCCTAACTCATCACTCTTTCTTTACACTCTCTTATTCTACAACAGAGCAAAATGAAGTAATATTATTGTCATCCCATGATTTTCTAATCACACATTACACCTTCACCAACACCAGTGACAGTTTGGCGTTAGCATTGTGGCTTCAGTTCAGGTCTTCAATTCAGAAAAACAGATGCAATGTACTATTATCATTCTTATTTTACCTCACCTAACCTACACCCAGCCAAGTCTAGTTCAAGCTCACAAAATAAATGGGTTCATACTACACAATTTACCTTAACACGCCTATCTCTGTCTTCTGCTCTTCAGCAAGCAAACGTAAACAATTCTGCCGCGTATTCTCTTTCCGGGTACCGCGACGTAACGTTTAACTGGCTACGGTAATAACTGTTTGCGTCTGCCAGCAACTTTTTTCTCTCCCATTTAAATCGGGGACATTTTAGGGGACAGTATTACCGGGGACAGGGTGGCCTAACCGGGCACTGTCCCGGGAAATCGGAGACATCTGGTTACCTTAGAATGAATGGACAGAAAGTAATTATTTTCTGGTCCCAGTCGTTATATGCCTTGGATTACACAAATGTTGTTTGTGGATTTAAAGGTTGAATATGTAATATGCTCATTAAAAGCTATATTTTTTCAAAAATAATACATCCACGGGGCGTTTAGAGGGGCGCAGATTAAAAGTAATGCGTTTCCTTGAAAAATTATATTTAGACTGAAATAAATAATTTAAGAAATTTTGACAGGTTCGACAATGACTTCCTGTTTACATCGTACCAGCCAAATAGCGGCCAGCATTGCGGGTTGCCAATTTCGCAACCTCAGCAATGCTCAGCAAAGCTCGGCACAGCTAGGCTGACATTGGGTAAAATGGCGGAGTCTGCAAGCTCTTCAGTGCGTTATCTGTCCCAGCAGCTGAGTGACCGGAGAAGAGCAAAAACCAGAGTAAATATCGGTGAAGCATACGCTCGATAGACTCAGGTAAAGGATTTCCACGGCATCAAAACACGCGGAAATGGCGAACTTTCTCCTGGATCGGTAAGCTAGGTCTTTGATTTAACTGTGTGCTGTGCTGTTTATGGCAACTAAAAGCACTGAATAGGATACTCCACAGTGTAGCCATCTTCAGGCACACCACTTGAAGGGAGCATGTTGAAACTCACGGTGAGGGTCATGTCTTCACTGTCCTGGCTTGAGTCTAAAGGAAAAAGTAAAACAAAAACACACATACGCATGAGTATACAAAGGACTAACACAACTCACTAGCAATGATAACACACTGACCATAAAGGGGACGTTTTCAAAGGTAAGTGAGGATCATGGATCATGTCTTCACTAATTTGCCTAAATCAAAAGAGAAAAAAAGCTGTAAACCACACACACGAGTATACCATAGCACTGCTAACACTCACTTGTAATAATTATCAGTGTTTTTTACATTTTGTTTTGCAGACGAGCAGATAGGGAGCCAAACAAGAATTTGAGGGTGTGTGGCTGCCACTTCCCAAATGGCAAGGAAAAGGGCCCATTTCTTTTATGATGGTCCAAGACTACCCCCAGCCATCCAACCCATACATATAGCCAGTCCCCTGACCACACCGACCACACCTACTGCAAGGTGGCAGGATCTGAGACTGCAGTGGAGGCCAACCCAGGACCCAACAGAGGTGAAATGGAGGAGCCAGAGGACGTTGTCTGCCAAGACTCGGGGCCTGTCATGGGAAACACTATGGTCAATTCTCCTGCAGGTCTGACAGACAACGTCATAAGGATGGAAACTGGTGGACTGGATAAGGCCATGTTCAGAAGGGTGGTGGGGCTTGTGCAGTGCTTTGAGGGCTCCATCATCTATGTAGCGGGCTGGAGGGTTGAAGGAATGGCGATGGAGTGCCAGGTGTTCATAGCCCTCATGAAGGTTCGACAGAACTACACCCACGTGCACCTGGCCCAGCTGTTCTCCTGCAGCACTGCAACAGTAGCAAATGTGGTGGACTTTTATCCATTGGTACACAGCTTACTCTTCAAGACCATGATGGTAGCTGTGGCCAGTCGCCTAAAAAACAGGGAGAGCATGCCTGCATCCTTTCTGCCCTCTGCCTGCAAATGCAGGATCATAATTGACTGCACAGACATCCAGGTTGCTGCTCCAAAAGAGATGGACAAGGCCAAAATGGTCTATTCTGAATACAGAGGGATGCAGTCCTTTAAAGTGCTGTTGCCGCCAATGGGGTGATCATGTTCTGCAGCTCCGTTTCTGGGCTCTGTGTCTGACAAGGCCATTACCGGGCAGTCAGGCCTACTTGACCACCTTGAGGCTGGCGATATGGTCCTGGCAGACAAGGGGTTCCTGATTTCTGACATTGTGCCAGAGGGTGTATCTGTGAATATCCCCCCTATTCTCAACAATGGGAAGTTCACAGAGAGTGAGGTCAGGGCAACAAAAGAAGTGACACGCAACCGAATACATGTGGAAAGGGCCAATGCCCGCCTAAAAGATTTTCGAATCTTAAACATGATCTCCTCCCACCTTAGGAGTTCAGCCAACGTACTGGTGCAGCTGTGCTGCGCACTGGTGAACCTGCAACAGCCGCTGATTAAGGAGATAGGCAGCGCCCTTTCTGTCACCTAATTAGTGACATTCCTCTCCCTCTTTCTCTCTTCTTCCCCTGCTATCCATCTCCCTCTGTAAATAAATGTGTTCTGAGTTTTGAGACAAAACATTGAGTCTGACTGAATCACTAACTGACCATACCTTTGTACCTTAGTACCTTTATGTTACATTTAGTTGGTATAATGTAATGTAAAGGTTAAAAATTCATTCCAATGTTTTCTGTTTTTCACATAGTCCAACAGATTTCAGCTAACGAGACCTATAGTTTGTATCTGGATCATTAGCTTCCCTGCTTATTAAACAGGTACTGACAGGAAACGAGAAAGCTGATCCACTGTCTCCCAAAATGATTGGAACATGAACAAAAGAACTGATTGAATATAAAAAACAAGGTACATATTATTTACAGATTTAGTCCTCTCTACTGACCAACACTGCGAGAATGTGCTGCCGGTAGGACTCCTTGGGAATGAGGAGGTGTTGTCCCAACGCAGGGTCTTTGGGGATGGGGATGGCCACTGTCTCCTTCGTGGTCCACACCACAAATTAGCACAGGTTCCGATCAGTTAGGTGGAGCTGACCTTGGAACTGGTGCCAGTATGCATGGGTCCTCTTGAGTGCAAAACCCTGCCCCTCCACACAGAGACAAAAAGATGGCAACTCGACAGCCTCAGCAATGGTGGAGATCAAGTGACGCTCCCAGGATGCCTGATTTGCTCAAAAAGAGTCCACAATCAAGAACCTCCAGACCGCCGTGAAAGAACTGCTCCAAAATTGCTGGCTGTTAACCGCCCCTGTCTGTGCCGCTGCCATTGGGGATTTGCCCGTTGCCCCACGGTGGCTGTCTGGATGGCCAGATGTTGCTCCTCAGTGAGCTCCAACGAAGCAAGGACTCCCTCTAGCCCCTGGCCCTTGAACTCCCTCACCAGCTCAAGCATCGTGGGAAGAGCCTGATTCTGGGGCTGGGGCTCTGGTGACAACAGCCATGCCATCCCACACTGCCTCCCCTGGAGCTCTGACCTGAACCAGGCCACATCCTCCATACCGATGTCTCTGGCTAGAGGGTTGAAGGTCTCCTCCACCTGGAGATACAGCTCCGACACCAGCAGTGTCACTTTGGTGGTGGCAGACTTTTTCCACCAACACTCCACGTCCGTCACGCTGAGCTCCCGCATAGCAAAAATGGCAATTGCTACTGTTTGGCTGCATTTAAAATCGCCCATTGAGCACTCACAGGAGGACCTCAAAATGCTGCCATCATCACGCAGGGATCATGAAAACATCTTAGACAATGGACAATACCAGCGGGAATAGATGGTTCATAGCCTGTTTAAGTGAGCACTTTGCTATGTGGATAATGCAGTGTGGTTTTGGATATTCTGTGACTAGCGTTTTTCTGCTGGGAACAATACATAGACTCTAGGGAAGGTTTAACATTGTGTTTAATGTTTAACGTTGAGTTTGATGCTTAACGTTACTTGTATCCGGAGCTTCATTTAGCTACTAGAGCCACAGCAGTTAGCTGGCTAGCAAAATACATGAGATAATGCAGAGTGGGTTTGGATGTATTTGGACTTGCGTGTTCTGCTGGGTAAAACAGTGAACAGACTCTAAGGGAATAGCAAACATTGCATTTGGTGCAATCAATCTTATTGATTGCACCAAATGCTCTCTTATTGACTCTCGTTCATAATAGTCCTCGTCTAAGGTCCCATGTACCGGAAACGGAGGGGCGTGACTACGCCACTCTATAGCTACAGTACATGGAAAATGAAACGGCAAAAGCCATCCGGGGACCACACATTCTAAAGCGTAGAGTAGAAGAGCGGGAGAAACGTGCAAAGGAGTAAGGTATGTCATTTTGATAATATATTTTTTAAATTCACCAAGCATTAATGATATTGTCATGCTAGCTAGCAGTAGCATCATGTCATCTTACTAGTAAGCTAACGTAAAGTAGCAATGAGGATGTGTGACTTTCCGCTTCGTTCAGCCAGGTTTGGTGTTATTAAAGTCCGTGTAAAGCAAAAATAAATTTGTGTGATGAGTTTGTCATACCACAGAAACATGTGTCATTGACCACTGAGCCAAA
Organism: Diplodus puntazzo; assembly: GCA_963678695.2. Taxonomy (NCBI): domain Eukaryota; kingdom Metazoa; phylum Chordata; class Actinopteri; order Spariformes; family Sparidae; genus Diplodus; species Diplodus puntazzo. The sequence continues at coordinate 6,311,295 of OZ023159.1, forward strand.
TTTGAAAGATTAAAAAAATTGCCAAGTATATAAAATTAGGTCTCAAAATCCTGGAAAAACAAGCACTTCTCTCTGCTATGAGACATGGGGGCATGTCAGTTAGAGGCGCTGGAGCCACGCCCACGCAGGAGGGGAGCTGCCTCCCTGTACTGCAGGAGGACCTAACCTATTTTTTTTTGTATGAAAATCTTTATTTAACATTTGCAAAAGTACAGACAATCAGATATAGCAGGCACTGAGTGATAAGACAAGATACAAAATGAATAAAAAATATATCTCTTGATAAAATAATACATGTAATTGGAAAAGAATAAAATAAATATGTATAAGGCATTTCTTATTTTGGGGCATGTGAAAATGACTTTAAGTATTGTAGTGTCCGTTCACTTTTCTTATTTGGCATCAGTTTTAAGGTGTCTATGTAAAGAATAAACTCATTTGTGAAGACATTAAAGTTTGGGAGGGACTGCTCATCCTCAATGTTAGCTGCTTTACAGTGGATGTTTGTGGGCTGCAGTATGGAAGAGGATTAGGGCCACATGTGAATTTTTTTTGTAATTCTGACTTTAAAGTCAGAATTCTGAGATTAAAGTCAGAATTCTGAGAAAAAGTCAGAATTCTGAGATTAAAGTCAGAATTCTGAGAAAAAAGTCAGAATTCTGAGAAAAAGTCAGAATTCTGGGATTAAAGTCAGAATTCTGCGAATAAAGTCAGAATTCTGAGAAAAAAGTCAGAATTCTGAGAAAAAGTCAGAATTCTGGGATTAAAGTCAGAATTCTGAGAATAAAGTCAGAATTCTGAGATTAAAGTCAGAATTCTGAGAAAAAAGTCAGAATGAAGTGAGAATTATGGGTAAACTATCTGTAAGGAACCAACTTCAGTGAGAGAGTGACATGAGAGTTAATGAAGGAGGGAAGACACAAAAAACCTGATTATGTCGGATTTATCGGAGTTTCTGCGTGTTCGAGGGGTCCCAGAGGAAGCCATTGCAGTAATGGAAGAGCAAAAGGTGAGTGCAAAAGAAATACACGTTGGTTTGGTGCCTTAGCATCCTTCATATCCATAGCCTTTCTTTGTTTTTACAAACGCAAGGCACCAAACCAACCTCACTTCATTCTGACTTTTTTCTCAGAATTCTGACTTTAATCTCAGAATTCTGACTTTTTTCTCAGAATTCTGACTTTAATCTCAGAATTCTGACTTTAATCTCAGAATTCTCACTTTATTCTCAGAATTCTGACTTTTTTCTCAGAATTCTGACTTTAATCTAAGAATTCTGACTTTTTTCTCAGAATTCTGACTTTATTCTCAGAATTCTGACTTTTTTCTCAGAATTCTGACTTTAATCTCAGAATTCTGACTTTATTCTCAGAATTCTGACTTTTTTCTCAGAATTCTGACTTTAAAGTCAGAACTCAAAAAAAAAATTCACATGTGGCCCTAATCCTCTTCCGTACCTCTGGGACCCCTCGAACACGCAGAAACTCCAATACATCTGACATAATCAGGTTTTTTGTGTCTTCCCTCCTTCATTAACTCTCATGTCACTCTCTCACTGAAGTTGGTTCCTTAAGGCGGGTACACACATAAGGATAATCGGGGCGATTTTGTCCCAATTTCCCCCCTTACGATCAAAGCCAGCAAAGGCCCGATTATCTGATGTTTGCGAAGGACATCGTGCCCGATTGTCCTGTGGTGTGGGGTGTGTTAAGAGTGATTTTGTCCGGTCAGATCCGCTCGGAAGGCGTCGGAAGGAGAGATCGTAAATATTGAACATGTTTAATATTTGCGACTAGAAATCCTGTAGTGTGTGGGGTGTTCCGAGCGGAGCCGAGCACGTACAGCTTGTGATGTCACGTGTACCGGACCAACAGCCAATCAAGACTCGAGCCGAGCCTTTTGTTTACCTGTTGCCATGGTGACTCGCAGTACCGGGGGCCGAGCGCATAGCGCTGCTCTCAAAGCTATCTGTAATACTCGTGACAATTTTTACTCACCTCCAACTCGCGCTGTAACGCATACAGCCCACTCTCTCGCCGTCTCCGTGACTTTTTCCATAGTCGTTTTGTTTCGGTTTTGGTTTTTTCAGCCAGTAATAGGTCTAAAACAGCCACCACTGCATCTTCTGGTTCGTCCGCCATGTTTGTTTACACTGAAGTCACGTTTGACCACGCGATATTTCTGGCTCGGAGGACCAGATTCTAGATCGGCCGTGAGACAGATAATCTTTATGTGTGTGGTGTCCTGTGCTGAAAATGTCGGAGAACACCACACACAGTACGATCAAAGCTGATTTTTTAATCTTCATGTGTGGGGGCTCTACAGATAAAAAATCTCTTAAGATTTATAAAATCCTTATGTGTGTACCCCCCTTTACAGATAGTTTACCCCTAATTCTCACTTCATTCTGACTTTTATTTCAGAATTCTGACTTTATTCTCAGAATTCTGACTTTAATCTCAGAATTCTGACTTTTTTCTCAGAATTCTGACTTTTTTCTCAGAATTCTGACTTTATTCTCAGAATTCTGACTTTAATCTCAGAATTCTGACTTTATTCTAAGAATTCTGACTTTTTTCTCAGAATTCTGACTTTAAAGTCAGAACAAAAAAAAAAAATCACATGTGGCCCTAATCCGTCAGAATTCTGAGAATAAAGTGAGAATTCTGAGAAAAAAGTGAGAATTCTGAGATTAAAGTCAGAATTCTGAGAAAAAAGTCAGAATGAAGTGAGGTTGGTTTGGTGCCTTGCGTTTGTAAAAACAAAGAAAGGCTACGGATATGAAGGATGCTAAGGCACCAAACCAACGTGTATTTCTTTTGCACTCACCTTTTGCTCTTCCATTACTGCAATGGCTTCCTCTGGGACCCCTCGAACACGCAGAAACTCCGATAAATCCGACATAATCAGGTTTTTTGTGTCTTCCCTCCTACCCATAATTCTCACTTCATTCTGACTTTTTTCTCAGAATTCTGACTTTAATCTCAGAATTCTGACTTTATTCTCAGAATTCTGACTTTAATCCCAGAATTCTGACTTTTTTCTCAGAATTCTGACTTTTTTCTCAGAATTCTGACTTTAATCTCAGAATTCTGACTTTATTCTCAGAATTCTGACTTTTTTCTTCTGACTTTTTTCTCAGAATTCTGACTTTAATCTCAGAATTCTGACTTTAAAGTCAGAACTACAAAAAAAATTCACATGTGGCCCTAATCCTCTTCCGTACAGAGGAAGCCATTGCAGCCATGGCGATCATCAGTGTGATACTGACTGACAGAAAGCAGCACACTGCGTGAAAAAGGCGAAGAAGAAAAACGTGCATTGTCAGTGGAAACCACTTGCAAGCCAAACAGACGGCAGATGCAGAGAGCCCGACGCCCCCCCTCGCCAAAAGCAGAAACCCTGGATTTATTTTCCTGCATGATTTGAAGTGTTCAATAAACATTTTCATAATGCAAGCATATTTGCCCTTTCTTCTGTTGTTACAAGTATTAAGAACATGAAAAAAATACATTAAGGTACATTTAGAACAGAAAAAAATGTGCCAAAAAAAATTGTGATTAATTTGCGATTAATCGTGAGTTAACTATGGACAAAATGCGATTAATCGCGATTAAAAAAACTGATTGTTTGACAGCCCTAATATATACATATACATATATATATATATATATATATATATATATATATATATATATGTGTGTGTGTGTGTGTGTGTATACATATATATATATGTGTACAGGGGCGCCGCCAGGGGGGGAAAGGTTAGGACAATTCCAAGGGCCCGGCACTGACAGGGGGCCCTTTGAGACATGGGCAAACTGTACAAGGGCCCAACTAGATTTTTTTTCATGGGGCCCAAAATCCCTGGCGGCGCCCCTGTATGTGTATATATATATATATATATATATATATATATATATATGATTCACCCATCATGATTCATTACAAAATCTCACAGCATCAGCATAAAAGGCTTTCTGTCTATCTGTCCCAAAACGTGGAAGTTTGTGTCTGAAAGACTGATCTCACCACTTTTGGAGTAGATGCCATAGTCAATGCTGCCAATTGACTATGGCAATTGTCACCGATGCAAGAAATTTGAATTATGAAAAAATAATCCATGCAGTCGGCCCACAACTTCCTCACAAACCAAACGCTGCAATGGTTTCCACAGCAAAAACAAAACTGAGGCAAGCAGTATGGAGCATTTTGAATACAGTAGAAAAACAGTTTCCCGTCTATTGCTATTCTTGCCTTGAGCTCTGGGATTTTCAATTTTCCTTTAAAAGCCTACTGTGAAACCATTGCAACAACTATTAAAAAGTTTTATGAAGAAGGGCAATCAGAAGATACACCCGACCATAAACCTGGTCAACAATGACCAGAAAACCGTTGCGCCAAACTTGTGCCAAGACTCTTTCCAAAGAGGAGATCACAGCATCAAGAGCGCCAGTGAGGAACCTCCCAAAGAGCCTTTCCGAGAGAGGGTGTGAAAGTGCAGAAGAACATGTATGATTAGATTTAAAATACAATGTTATTCCAAAGAGATATAAAAGCATCATTATAAGTGATACTTATAACCAGCATTATATGTTATACAGAAGAAGATAGACTGGGAATAAAGTATTTGTCAAGAGAGAGAAAATAAATTGCATATGTATTATTTGGAACCTCTAGTGGATCCTGCTAGAGGTTCCACAGAGGAAGCTGATTCATGCCATGCAGCAAAAACAATCAGGTATTCATTCATTTAAAAAAAATCATCCAACACACACATCCATCAAAGATACGCATTTTTGATGTATGTGCATTTCTGCAGCAAAAACAAAAGAACTATCTTTCCTACCCTGTGTTACCCTGTGCGAGTGTAGCTCAAGTGAAAGTCAGGAAAATTCTCCTAAGGATGTCAGGAACAGGCAGGAGGCAGGCGTGCAGAACAAAGTAATTTTTTATTGTTACCAGGTCTGGACAAGAGCCAAAACACAAAGTGAGGGAAAATGGCTGAAAAAAATAATAGACAAACAACTTAAAGGGGGAGAGCTGGCTGGTCTTCCTCCCAACACGGCCAAAAAGAGCTCTTCTGAGCTGGGGCCTTCCTATATAAGCTGTAGAGGCCCCGCCCCTCCATTAACCAACCATTCCAGCTGCTCCCAATAGTCTCCTCAGTGCAGGGCCCTCCTTCAGGCTCTGTCTACAGGTCTCCTCTCCTGTTGAGACAAACAGTCACATTATTGGGCGTTTAGTGGGCGTTTCAGTCACAATCAGCTGTGCACCGCCCATTTGACTGAGAACACTTCAAAAATACAATCCAAAAATACAATAATTGCTACCCCTCTGTGACACCCTGAAAGTTACAGAGGGTTCCACCTATGTATATTTCAACACAAAAATGTGATGGAGTTTTTCATGGTGCTTCAATCCACAGTTGTTTGATTTGTTGAAAAGGTAATTGTTGAATAGGTAATAGGTATTTTGTGATGGTAGGTTGGGGAAAGAGAGGACAAAAGAATTTGCTTCGGCATGGACTTAAGGAAGAACTTAATATTTTGATAATAGTGTTTTTGTGCATTAAATGTATCAACACATTATTTAATATTAGCAGGACTATGTTTTTTATCCAATGTAAAATTGGACCATATGCAGTCTTTCTCTGCTTTGTTGAAATAACAAAATTGAAATAACTTCTATCTTAAATCACATATAGTGACTGGCTGAAAATGAGGAGATCAAGCCTCGGCTGAACTGAGTGGGTCGACATTAAATGGAAAGGAGGAGTTTTGACTCATGCAGTTCAGCGGGATGGCAGTAGCTGTGGGGTCATTGTCACAATGGTGAGTGCTTTCAGGAATTGAAGACCTTAATATATCATATTATCAGTCGTGTTAGCTCACAGTTGTGATTTGTATTTGAATTCTGTGTCTTTGTTTAACTACCTATGCTATTACCATATCTTTTGCGATCTAATAATATGATACAAGTGCAAAAATGTAAGATGGAATAACATTACATTGGGTTAATGTAGTTACGCGTTACAACAGCTGTAAAGAACATGAGTCAGACACATATAATGTTTTGAATATTTGTGATGGTCTAGATGGCAAAGGAGGTGATGAAGGCTTTCCCAGCTGTCCCAGTTATGTCATTTGGGACATCCAGAGCGGAAATGGCAGAGGAAAGAAGAGCGATGGCTCTGCAGATACTGAATGCATCAAGTTTGTAAGGAAAGTGTTTGTCTTTGTTTTGGGGAATACAAACCTAAATGCAGCATATTCAGGACATGTCAATGTATGGAACATTTAATTCACGTTAGTTAAGAAATCTTCTCAAAGGCTTTCTTCAGTTGATGCGGTCGCCTCCCCAGGGAGATGTTCATGGCACTTCCTACTGGAAGGAGGCCGTGGGACAGACTGCGGACTGGGTGGAGGTATTATATCCCCTGCCTGGCCTGGGAATACCTTGGGAGGTCTCCCTCTGGAATTGCTACCTCCGCAACCTGGATTGGGTTCAGTGTTAGAAGATAGATGGATGGATGGATGGATGGAGGGATGATAGATGAATGCATGGATGGATGGATGGATGGATGGATGGTTCATTGAAGAGTAACTCCCAAAGTTTACACACAGGGATCTGTTAATAATAATAGTTAAATAGTTTGTCTCAGCACAGAGCTTAATTTCACATATAAATGGGGGAACTTAATCATGAAACTGAAAAGACAGTGTTAGGGTTGAAAAACTAAGTAAGAAATCCAAAAGCTAGTAAAGACTGTGGGGGACAGCCAGATTAACCAAGTAAAAAGAATCAAGTAAAATGTAACAGTAATGGTAGTCACAAACACAAAATCCAATTGTCAATTATCAACTATTTGCAGTAATGCATGTCCAAAAATGCCTAAATTACACACTGATGTTATGTATCACTTTGCCAAATTTTAACAACAGACAGGTATATGAAGTCAATGGTTTATGAGCCAAGAGTGCCAAGACAGCAGGGCCCAGTTTCAGAGAGCAGGATTAGTAAAAACTCTGAGTTAGTTAAGCCTGAGATTAGGGAAAATCTGAGTGATCCTTGTAAGAAAGAGAGATAACTTAAAGTCTGGGTTAGTTAATCTGGCAACTGACTTTGTGAAGTTAACATGCTCGCTGGCACTTTTCCTTAACAATCTCAGAGTTTGTGTCTGGCTCCAACCTTCTTGCTGAGCGTGACACAGCTGTCTGACACGCCCTTTTCCTCATTCTTTCAGTCGCGTTAATTTTTTGGGATGTGCGCTTTTTAGATATGAAAGCACATACCAGATCACTTCAATTACCGAAGTTTCAGTTTTTTAAAACTTCAAATCCTGGTTAAATATTTCTTTCTTACACAAGGACATTAACATGAGTGCTTTTATGATCGAGCTGTCATCAATGTAAGCACACAGACAGCAATTTCATGGGGGCTTTATCCTCATTAAGAATAACATTTATGAATCATCCTTCTTTCTAACACTGAGAACGTGTGGACATGAAGGCAGCTTTCAGACTGTCAGTCTGTCCTTGTACTTTTACTTCACATTACAGAAGTAATCATTGTTTAATTTATATAAGACACAATGATTGTCTTAGTGTCACTGATTGCACTGATTGAACATTCCCATCATAGTAATCATATGTCACATATAAATACATTATAAATACATTTTGAAAGTGTTGAAACTTCTTGACTCTCAAAGGTTTTTTTTTAAAGATAAATGTCATAGTCTGCACTAGCTCACGTTCATATGTCTACCTCTGTATGGAATTGGAGGCTGTCTTTTATTTCCTTGTTGTCATGATGAACCATAGTATCATTGCTACATTGGTGATGGCTTTCTTGCACACACTTGTCTCAGAGTGAACAAACTTAGAGTTGATTTAACTGGTTCTGTTCAGTTGTTTTAAAACAGACAAGTCAAAGTTTCAAAACTCAGGCTCAGGATGGTCAGGGGTTGGCATTTGGCTCAGAGTTTGTTAAGCCTGCTTGGGCAAAGGTTCTGAAGCTGGGGTGTGGATGAGAAAGGCGGCGGTATAGCGGAGTATACCTTTAAAGACTGTATTTCAAGGTATACATACCTTGAAAGACTAGCTGGGTGCTTTAGTTCAATGTGCCGTTTCAGGTTTGCTGTTGACGTTGTTGATGTACGGAGTTGCTTCTTGAAACCCGGCAGGCAAAGTTCACATAAAAAAGTCAGATTTTTCCCACTTGGACCATGACTGACCTTTTCCTAAAATTGTTTTAAGTAATCATACATATCATCATCAATCATAGATTCCATATTAATAGTGGAGGCAGAGTCTGAGGTAGTGCTGCTGCCTTCATTTGTTTTTGACTCCATGCTTTGCATGTTGATGATGCAAGCGGCGGTGCGACTCTGTGGTGGCTGGTGCTGTAGACATACATAGACGCCTCATTGAGCGGGTTGGCCCGCTGCTGCGATACGTCGACGTCGCCGCCGTATTGGAGGAGGCAGATCAGCCCCGTGATCTAATACAAGTAAATTGAGTGAACTTTATAAAGCTCCTTCTACAAAGTGCTATAAGTTAATGCCTCTCATTTACACATTCACACACGTACGGATATATTCAGGAAACAGTGAGGAACCAAAAACAACGTCTGTAACATTCTCTGATGATTATAAACATTAGCTACTCCTTATATACAGGTGGGCACCGAACCACAGGATGGATTTTGTAACATTTTTATGAGTGTTTACAGCTGCTGATGTATGTAACGCTGTTTCTGTGATGATACATGACAGTTAAATGTTGAATCCTTCCATAAGCAGACCCTGACATGTAAATGTGACATCTGTGTAAATAAAAAGCACCAATGTCGTTTTTATAAATACAGTGATTTTTGATGATCTAAGTAGTAATAACAATCATGGCGACAAAAAATTAAGAAAGTCTGCAAATCAAGATAATAAAATGCAGCAGCAGTGAGCATGCTTTCTTTTTTCAGCAGTATAGAGATATACTCCATGACAGAACATTATAACGTATGATAATGTATACAATAACATTTAATGGTAGTAAAAAAAAGCAAAGTTGCAGTAGGCTACTATTATAAATATGCACCATATATAGTTTTCTGCATATTCTTGACTTTGAATGGGAGCATCTGTAACGCTGCAGTTTCTCGTCAGGCATCAACAAAGTATTTCTCATTCTGATTAATATATTATGAAGTCAGTTGTCCATATTTAAACTTAAATTTAATGAAACAAGTTGACAGTATGGTAGAAAGATGTTACATTTACATGTCAGGATCTGGTTATTATAGACACAGATTAAATATTTAACTGTCATGTGTCATCACAGTAACAGCGTTACATACATTGGCAGCTATAAACACTCATAAAAACATTATAAAACACATCCTGTGGTTTGGTGCGGACCTGTATACTGAACATATGTAGTTGTAGTTAATGTTTATAATCATCAGACAAATTACATACGTTGTTTTTGGTTCGTATCGGTTTCCTGAATATATCCGTATGTGTGTGAATGTGCAAATGAAGGGTATTAACTTATAGCACTTTGTAGAAGGAGCTTTATAAAGTTCACTCCATTGTCTTGTATTAGTTCACGGGCTGAGCTGCCTCCTCCAATACGTCAACGTACGGTCCAGCGCTCAATGAGGTGTCTATGTATATATGTCTATGGCTGGTCCTGCCAGTGTTATGTCCGGCCAGGACGAATTCATCTGTGTTCGTTTGGTAATGCCTCACTGCATGTTTGGTGTGCAGCTGTTTCTGCCTGAAATAGTTAAGTTTCGTTTTGATCGAAAGTAAAGTGAGTTGCATGCACAAACCTCTCATCCAGCGTCCTTTTTATACACAACAGCCAGATTGGGTGTTTTTCCGCTACATATTAAGGCCTGTTCACGGTGTGTTTTAGCTGGGTTTTTTTCGCCTGGAAGGCTCGATAGAAATCTGGCACTGTCTTGAACGAAGTTAAACTGTGAGAACGCGCCGTTCACAAACGCCAGAATGAATGCATTCACAATAACGTTCATCGGGCAGAAATACGTACGTTCAGTTCAAGTTCGCCCAAAATATGACAATCATACATCCAGACCAGGTTGGGTTTGTGAAGGGCAGGACCTTCTCTGACAGCCCCAGACGTCTCTTGCATTTAATTTGAAAGACAAAAGACATGAATACCCGAACAGCTGCTTTGTCTTTAGACGCGGACAAAGCATTTGATCGTGTCTGCTGGAGTTATCTTATTTTCACACTGAAAGAATTTAAATTTGGACCAGTATTGTAAAACATATATACAATCAGCCTAAATCTATGGTAACAACTAATGGTCTGTGATCATCTGCTTTTCCTGTAGGATATGGAACAAAGCAGGGGACCAACTCTCACCACTTGTGTTAATTATTACGTTAGAGCCCCTTGCAGAGGCTATAAGAATAATGTTGATGTTAATGGGGTATCATGATGGGTGGTCAGGAACATAAAATGTGGATTTTTGCAGATGACATTTTGGTTTTGATGACAGACCCACAGGCATCTGTACCACCTATGTTAAATTGAAAACTCGTTTTCAGAGATCTTGGGGTAAAAAATAAAGTCTGAGGTGATGCCACTATCCAAATGCTGTTACAGAAGTCACTTTCAGTTGGTAGCAAAAAACCTTAAATATTTGGGGATACTTCTCAACTAGGGGTGGGTATTGCCAAGGACCTCACGATGCGATATGCATCACAATACTTGAGTCACGATACGATACGATATTGCGATATCCAAATTTTGCGATATATTCCGATATTCTACATAGTTCACTGAAAAATGTAAAATGCATTATGCATCTTAAAATCCGAGTTGTATGTACATCAGATGATAGTGATAATTCATGGGACAAACTGAGTCAAAACTATGTAATTCAAATTATCCATGCCATATGTAACTATAAGCGCAAACACAACATATTTTCATGAACAACACACTGTCTGAAACACATTGAAAAGTGCAGTGTGCATTATTCTCCCTGAGCACAATGACACAAAGTGCAGTGTGGGTCAGTGTCCACACAATGAAACTGAAATGAAACCTCAGTGCATCATGTTTCTTCTGAACTTAGATTAAATACTCAAATGCAGTGTGTCACACACACTGAAATTGAAAATGCAAAATAAAGTGCAGCTTCTTCCCTTTGACCTTAAATGACAAAATTAAGTTTACACTTGTTCTCCCTGGACAAGAACTGTGTGTCAATGTTTGAGCACTTCACTGAATGTATGTAAAAATACATACGTTAGCCGTGTACTTAGGTTGCGGCATCACATAATATGCCCCATCCTAAAGCCGACGTTCTCCACAACGTTGTAGGGACGCAAATCCTTACAAAGGAAATGCACCATCGCCTCCATGATCCTGCAGGCTCAAGTTGAAGTAGATTGGAGGACTTTGGCACTGTCCAGTATTGTAGTCTGCCTTGGATCGACAGGTTTCGGCGGCTGCGGCTCTGCTAATATGTCGGGGTGGTGTCGTGCTAAATGAGTTCGCAAGTTTGTTGTGTTACCTGAATATGTAATGGAAGCGAAACAGCGTTTGCAAAGCGCGTACACTTTGTCTAGCTCATTTGTGTTAACCCCTTTCCTTTGGAATCCAAAATACCTCTAAACATCTGCCTTAAAGTTCGATGGCGTCTCTGGTTTAACGTTTCTTGCCATGCTTGCTTGTTTTGTTTTTTTCGGCTCCACTTCCTCACTGCAACCCCAGGGGGGAAAAAAAAGAGAAGAAGAGTGCAAACGCCTTGCAGTGAGGTAGCGGTACAGTGACACCTCGTGGAGCGGAGGTCGCACTGGATTTACAGTCCATCTGAAACATGATTTATTATTTGAAAAAAATCAATGTTCAAACTTTAAATATCGATATCCAATCGGAAGACAATGTATCGCGATATATTGCCATATCAATATTTTTGCCCATCCCTATTCTCAACCCAGGACAACTCACTCTCAAAGGCTGAGACAAACTGCAGGTTTCATTATGGGGAAGAATACAAACTATAAAAATAGTCATAGCTCCTAAACTGAATTATTTCTTAAGTATGTTACCTCTTGGTGTTGCAGGGACTATATTCCAGACTACAGATAAAATGTCAATTTATTTGGGCTGGGAAAAGGCCTAGGATGAAGCTAACTAGACTGCAGGCTAAAACACAATATAGTGGACTGCAACTTCCTAACATGAGTCATTACTAAGAAGTATTCATAGGAACTCAGATAGTCTCCCTCCTCTCACGTAGGGAGGACAGCCCCACGTGGGTGGATCGAGAGGAAGAACTGAATGCCCCATTCAGGGCACCATATTATTTGAGTCAGTGTCTAGTAGAAGATATCCAGAATCCTATAACCTCTCACACTAGGAATATCAGGCTTCATTTACATAAAAAGAGGGAGTGCCCCCCTTCCTGGTAGAGTCAGACTCATTATGGAACAATCCAAAATTGAAAATAGGAGGGAAGGTGTTCTTCTGAAGAGACTGATACACACATTGGATGTATTTATCACAACAATACTTTAAGACCATTTGATGAATTGAGAGAACTTTGCAACCTACAGAAAAAAGATTTCTGGAAATGTCTCCAGCTCAGAGAATGCTTGTCTAGGGCGAGCCCAGCAGGCACTGGGTTGTGAACTCAGTTTTCCATATGCACCATATTACAGTTGTTTGGTGAGCTTCCACATCTGGCAGGTTGAATTTACAACTATCTCATTGATGGATTCAGTGGCACTACTATAGGACTAAAAGCTGCATGGGAAAGGCATTTCATACATCATTTTAATGTATGAAGGTGAGGAACGGAATATACTAGTTAAGGAGATGTTAAACCCAATGAGAGATGCCTTGTCTAAGCTTATTCATTTAAAATACTCAACAGTGTCAGAAGAGTTGAGATCCATCTACTCCTGTCCAAGAGATATCAGTATGCACACACACGCACTCACACTTACAGACATCACAAATAGCTGCACACACTATGGCGTTAGAATCGTTTCAAAAAGCGTGCGCACATATCAACTGAGCGTGTCACTCGCGCCTGCTTTGACGCCTGTGCAGCAAGCCGCGCCTGATGTGTAATGTAGTTTCCTCATTGACTTATAATGGCCCCCCGTTTACACGCACGTTCACGCGTGATGACTGCTGCACGCCGGTAATCACACGACGCGTAGTGACTACGCGTAACATTCATGCGTCTTTATGCAAACGCACGTGTTAACGCTCGCATGAAGATGATTGAACATTTTTGTCACGCGCTTACGCGGAAATGACGTGCGCAAACTCTGTCACACGTAATATGGCGTTAGAATCGTTTCAAAAAGCGTGCGCACATATCAACTGAGCGTGTCACTCGCGCCTGCTTTGACGCCTGTGCAGCAAGCCGCGCCTGACGTGTAATGTAGTTTTCTCATTGACTTATAATGGCCCCCCGTTTACACGCACGTTCACGCGTGATGACTGCTGCACGCCGGTAATCACACGACGCGTAGTGACTACGCGTAACATTCATGCGTCTTTATGCAAACGCACGTGTTAACGCTCGCATGAAGATGATTGAACATTTTTGTAATGCGCTTACGCGTACGCGGAAATGACGTGTGCAAACTCTGTCACACATAACAAGAAGCTGCGTACGTATGAAGCAGCGTGTGCACATCTGTCTGTCACTGTTTGACAAATGTTGTTAGGCGTTCACACGTGCGTGCGGTCGCAGATTCTGATGCTTCGCGGCCGGAAGTTGATCTGCAGCGTGCGCAGCAGTCCGCACATGAACGTGTGGCGTAGTTGTTCTGTGTTCCATTTTCATCCAGTAGATGGTGCAATCGATCCAATGCGAGATACAGACATATAGGCTTTTGCATGACAAGTTCATGATTGTTATAGGTGTTATAATTTTGGATTGTTATAAGATACCTGTTCGTGTACATAAATGTGAAAGATGCATTTGCATTTTGTTGAAAACCAACTTCAATCCTCGTTTTTTTCCCCCTGCTCATTCCTGGTTTCTTGCCCTAGAGAGATTTTAACACTTGGTCACAATGTATCAAATTATATGTTTCTGATTGGACCAAAGTGTCAGTTGGACTTCAGAAGGGCCGGAACTCAAACACTACTAGAACGGCCGTAAGCGGTCATTTTGACCGCTAGATAATACTAACTCTATATTCTTATATTCTTTCATGTAGCTAAATACCCAAATTGAGTGATGAATGCATTCATTGTCATGATATTTTTTTTAAATAAACGAAATAACTAATAACTAATAAAAGCTTTCAGCAGGAAGGGAGCGGCCTGCCATGGATCGACCAAACCCTCTTCGTCGCAGACCCAACCAAGTAATTTAACCGACCTCAGCTCTTAATTTAATTAAGTATTCACAAGGTTTAGATTTTAGAGATATAGTTTTGGATAATGATTGACTGTAATTGAGATGAGTATTGAGCTGTATGCTTCACCCTTGCTAAAATCTATGCAATAAAATCAACAAAATACAGTTAAAGTTAAAGTAGTGGACATTGATTTTATATCTCTTTTATGGAAGTAAGAGTCAGGTGTTAAGTGTGCATTATATCTTAGGGGTTCTTGCATGTTACTCTAGCCAACCAAATTTAAACAGTCCCTTAGGGTTTACCAAAAGCCCTTAAAATACAACCTAGCATCATACCAAGAGCCCAGATCATTTAGAGGAGAGCTGCCATTAACGGGCGTGGCTGGTAGCCGTATCTGACTCAAGGGCTATTCAGGTCAGATGCTAAACCAGAGGCAGCAGGGTAGACGTTCGGATTCAGGCAGTTAGAAGCAAGGCGAGTCTCCTCACTACCAGTTAAAAATCCCTATTTAAAATTCCCACTGTTTAGCAATCTTTTATAGGTTTAGGGATATAACCCTTTATAACGGAGAGCTGGTCGAGTACCTCCTGGACAGGGGTAAAGCTTGGGATCTAACAACAGACATTGGACACTTGTGAGGAAGTATAGGGCAGGACTGAGTCATTCAGATATCTGCTGCAGATGCCAAGCTGAACGAGGGGACACTGTCCATATGTTTCTCAAGTGCCCCAGCCTAGCCACCTATTGGCAGAGGGTTATAAAAAAATGTTTTGACAGCCTGGGTGTGGTTGTTGGTCTTACTCCTGCTCTTTGCCTTCTGAATAGTCTAAAAGGAATAGGTGGGAAGAAGGCGGGTGCCTAAGCATCGAGGGTTATGCTTAGGCAATGGGCAGGGGAGAACAACCCTACTTACTCTGAATGGTTCACAGCCCTATCAGAAACTGCTATTTAATTAATTTATTTTCTGTTTGTTTGTACTTCAAACACATATGCCAATGTCTTACTGTTTTTGTTTTCATTTATTTGTACCTGTTGATGATGGTACGTTTTTAGTTTGAGGTCTGTGTCGATATTTGTTTTCATTTGTAAATGCAGGTTTGGAAAACAGAGATGACGGCCTTTTGTAATGCCTGTGAAGGAAACAATAAAAACCATAATTGAAAAAAAAAATACAACAAATAAACATAAAAAAAAACGAAAAAAAAGAAGAAGAAAAAGAAACGTGCATATCCACCTTGGTGTTGTGTTTCCAACACAGCTGATCTAAGCAGGAGCCAATTAACCCTGCGCAGAATTAACCCTTAACCTGCAGAATCATTTGACACTGGGGTAAATGGTGATTGTACACATTCACAGGCAGAAACACACAAGACGAAAACCTGATACTAGTGAGTATTACTGGGTTTTTTGTCCAGTGTTAAAATGATCAAGTTTACTGGGTTTCCTCATCGTCATATAACAGTTGTTAATCTCACATAGACACAAATAGATCACTGCATCACTATGCATCCTGCATACAGCATCTTTGAATGTATGTATTGTTTATAATGGCTTTCAAAAACAAATGCACACGCTAGCCAGGCCTTTTTCTTTATAACAGGATGTAGTGGTGCTCATACCGCTTTGTACACAATGGCTGCCACAATCAACACAAAATGAAAGTTCCTTGTAGCTGATTTAAATGTAATACCTTCCTAGATATACAGTAATATCAATAATCAATTTAATTATTCATAATTAAAAATAATTAATGATATTACCAATCTGACTTGATTATATTTTTACATGTGTGCAATTATCAATGAAAACATGTCATTACAAAAAAAAGCTAATTGACCGCTGAACCGAAATTCAAATTGATGGGTGATACGAAATAATGTGACAAAACAGTGATAAATGGTTTCTGTCTCTCACATTGTTAGAAGGGTTTTTAGTGATTGTGAGAGGCCTCATGAGAGGCAATCCATCCACCTGTCTTTCCTTTAAGCTTGCATTCAAGTACAGTAGCCTAAAGTGTACACCATGCACCTTTTAGGATAATTTAGAGAAGCTGGCAGACTGTCACTAATTTTCTGGAGTAGCTTTTCATTGCGCGAGGAAGTCAATATTTCTGCATTTACAAATTGTTCAAAAGCCAGACAACTCCCTGCTCTCGAACTTACTTCAATCAACATTTTGAAAATGTTGATGTTTTATTTTTTTAAGACATTCTAATATACAGTATTACACAAACAGAGGAGATTAACTTGAATTTCAGCAGCACAACTTGAGTTTATTTTTTAATTATCAAAATATCATAATTTAAAAATAACATTAATTACATTACTTTACTGTCATCACTGAGGATGTGAGTTACTGACAGTGACTTGTCTGGATTAAAAGGTAGTTTTAAATGTAGTGGTAGCAGTAAATGAGCATTTCAATTAAGAAGATGTGCTTTCTTTTTTGTCAGCACAAAGAGCCGGAGGAATGTAAAGCCCATTACAGTGCATCTTAAATGAGGAGTGACTATATTTCACTGCTCTGACAACATTCTTTCAGGCCTGTTAATCTGAATAGTGTGAATATTTATGTCCATAGGTGTTTGCCTCTTTTTAATGTCTGCACTCTTTAAACAGACAAAGAGGACAGTTAATGTCTGCTGTAAGTGGTCGTATATTAACAGAGGCATGTCCTGCAAGGAGAAACATTAAGGTCTCTTCATTATTTAATCATTCACTGCTTGACAGGAGGCTAGACATACTGGGTTAGCTGTTTACTGTATGTTAGCATGATTAATGCTAGTAGCTCACATCCAGGTGACATCATTGTAACAAACCATCAGCACAGTGGCCCAAGAGGCTCACACAGTGATTTCCCTTTATATGTTTCATGTGTATACATAATGTTGTTAAGGTGCCCATAAATGTATATTGCTGATTAATTTTAAGTTATTTTATTTTACTTCAGCACATTTCTGTGGTGCTACTGGTGTTCCAGACTGCTAAATGGACAGTAGCTTGAGAGGCTTTAACATATGGAAGCAAATCTGTACCATAATTCAAATTAAAATGGAATAACAGAAATGCTTTTCCATTTGCAGAATATAGCTGCATTTTTGACTCATAAATAAAATTAGTAATAAATCATCCAAATTGCCTTTTCATTTTCTTCTTCAAGACTGCTCATTTTGTCACACAAGTAAAAAGGAAATAAGAGGACATTGCTTTTTCCCGCAAAAAATGTTCCAAAATTCAATTTGAATTCGCAATCCCAAGCGGCGCAGGAGAGTGACGTCAGCGGCCTTTCCTCTTCTTCAGCCCCCAGTCTGACCTACCGTGCTACGCATCTAATACGTTGGGGGGCAGTGTGCATATTCAACGCTGGAGCAAGAGAAGAGACAAGAGGAGTGTGTGAAAGCTGTGTTTGTAGCATAGACTGTGGTACATGTTTTCAGAGACAGCGGGGAAATCGCCACCATTTCCACTTATGTACTGTGGTTAAGCCAGCCATGGTTCGCGTTTGCTTGGTCAAATTAGCCACACTTCTTTTTCCAGTGCGCATATACATTCACATTTATGGTGATCGTAATGAAGCCGCTCTGAGGGCTGCTGGTAGTGAGTGTGGGGCAGACTGCAGTCTCACAGTCAGACCCATGAAACACACAGTACTTTTACAGTCATTATTCCCAGTAATAAACTGAAGGCAACAGTACTGGACTGTACGTCGATGTTGCCCCCATACTGGATGTATCAGCTCAACCCCGTGAACTGATACAAGTCATTGGCGTGAACTTTATAAAGGTCCTACTACAAAGTGCTATAAGTTAATGCCTCTCATTTACATGTTCACACATGTACGGATATTATCAGGAAACCGAGAGGAACCAAAAACAACGTCTGTAGCGTTCTCCGATGATTATAAACGTTAAAGGAGGAGTCATCACCTGTTTTTTTTATGTATCCAGTCCCCCTTGGATCGCTTTGGATCAATTCTTAAAACTTATTGTAAATGTTTGTTTTTTTAAAGAAATCAAACATAGAGCTTGTTCTGACACTTTTTCATAGCGCGACTTTCTCACGCGAGATTACGTGCAAGGTTTTGACTGGTCCGGTTGTGCATTGTATTAATATGTAATGAGGCGCGCATTGATTGGCCGCAGGAAGGACAGAGACGGAATTGGGGGCTAGCCTGCATGCACACAGACTCCAAAACATAAACAGCCCCCTGTCATGGCGCACACACTAAATGACGAACCTTACGGAATTCAGGCATTTATGTACGAGCCGGAGTCGGAACCCGAGCGGGAGAGTAAAGAGGCAGAGACGGTGGAAGAGACACGTTTACAGCAGGATGTCTCTGACTGGTAAATTCTCTTTTTTTTTCCTTCTTACTTTTCACACTCGTGTTTTACATGTAAGACCTGAGTTTTAATGCTGGTGGTCACAATGTATGGCGTGAAAATGACGGAGAAATAGGCAGATTCAGCGTGCTCACTCAGAAAGTCTGGCTGAGGACGGCTGTGAGCCGATGCTTATGCGAGCTTATGCAAGTAGCCTCCTGTGGTAACGTCACCACAGGAGCAGAGTCTAAATCTCGTGCTTTAGGAATGCGCACCCTTGTGCAGAAAAAGAAAGAGCCAAAGCGAAAAAAACTGAGCCGATTTCAAACTCCAGTTTTTCAGGCAAGTTTTAATTGAGGTCCAACACCAATACGTGACGCGCCACGGCAAAACCAGCAGCAAGTCGGCTGGGAGAAATTCACATAAACAAAGAAACTATCGTTTTTTTTTCTAAGTCAGTGATTTTCGTTTTTTTGCAGAATGTGCAAGTTTAGATCATGAAGAAGCCGCTCCATGTTTCAGATAACAGTGTTGGTTGCCTTAAAAGTATACATTTTGTGTTTGAAATCGGGTAGAGTTTCAGGAAATGCTGGTGCATTGGTGGGCATGTGCGTTGATACAGTTAATTTGCATACTGGCTACCTTTGAACATTCACAGGCATTTGGTTTTTTTTCGGCCAATCAGGTGCACGTTAGTAGCGAACCGCATGGCTACTTATGCAGCCCCCCAGCATAAGTTCTGCCACTTCTGGAAGCTGCATGTGATTTCATCACTGAATGAAGATGGACCGGGAAAAATGCATTGCAGAAGAGCTAAATTGTGGCTGTTACAACGCAAATCTATGGCAGTACTTTTGCAAGACGCCGGATACTTCTGGTTATTCCGACGCCGATTTCACTTCTGATTCTGATGAGTGCACTGACGATGAAAGCGACTGTATTACACTGGAGAACATCCCTAATCTACAGCTGAATTTAGCCGAAGATGAAGACGAGGAGGAATCTCTCGGCCTCGCAGCAGAGGAGCTGGAGCGTGAGATATCAGAGGCTATATCCACGGTGACATTTGAACGGGATAAAGACAGCGAAATGGAGAAAACCCGTAACTTTGACTGCAAATGCTACGTAAGAAGAAAGGAGAACTCTCTCATTGGGACACATTCGTGTAGCGACAAGCTTTCTCCAGAGCTTATGTACAGCATACGGTTGGATTCTCTAGCTGCCGAAAGAGAGTGGCAGGACATGCGAATAATTGGACATCTCGAGGCACACAGACGCACAGTAGTTACTTTGGACATGACTACATCCACCAAAAAGCCCCAAACGAAGAGAAAGCGCCCCCGGACCACTTATTCCATTAGAGGCAATGACGTCTGCAGGAATACTTTTCAGTTTCTTATGGGGTGAGTTTCTATTAACATCCAAGTTATCTATTTTGCGTTATGTATTCCTTCGAAGTCGCAGTCAAAGTCACAGGGATTACAAACTGTTTTCTCATGTTTTTGTTTTCATGTTTATACCTTAGCCTACATTGTTATTAGCTAGCTCAGTACTGTCGTTTTAAAACTATATGCACATCGAAACTAAGCTGTAATGGGAGGTTTTGTCTAGTAACGTGAGCATCTGCTATTAGTTTGAATAATGCTTGAATTGCTTGAATTGACTGATGCTCATGATTTAGCACCTAGTTTACTGGAGGATAGTTTGGATGAATACATCCAGAGTCAGGTGACAATGTGCCTGTTAGCGTTGCTTGAATTGACTGTGATGCTAATGTTTAGCAACTAGCCTACTTCAGAAACAGTTTGGATGAATACATCCAGAGTCAGGTGACAATGTGCCTGTTAGCATAGATGGATAGAATTACTTTAATGATCCCAGACAGGGAAATTATTTTGTTACAGCAGTAGTGGGTCCACAAATAAAACACTTTGTACATAACATAAATAGAAGACAATATATACATAGTGTATATATACAATGCACAGTGTGCAATAAACAATAACAATATTTACAACAAAACAAAATATGCAAAATATATTATAAACAATAATAATATATACAACAGTAGAGAGACCAGAGTTCTCTGTCAGGCAGAGGTGAGAGAGTTGTTGTATAAAGTGATGGCTTGTGGCAGGAAAGATTTCCTGTATCTATTGCTACATCTATTCCTGTATTCCATGTATAACCCATGATGTGAAACTTCGTTTTCCTTTTTCAGAATTGGCAAAGACACCCTGACTGATATAATCAAACACTTTAAGGAGAATGGGGCAAGACCACAGTTATGGAAGAAGCACTCAGAGCCACGGCCAGCCAGGTTCATCAGCCGCAGCATTATCAATGGAGTTGTGGAATTTATAAAAAACTATGCAGAAGACAATGCCATCATGCTGCCTGGCCGACATCCTGGGCATAGGGATTGGCATGTGAAGTTGCTGCCAACCCATGTGTCTAAGGCCTCAGTTTGGCGTCTCTACGTGAAGTCTGCTAAGGAGTGTGATGAGCGTGCAGTTTGCAAATCAAGCTTCAAAGCACTGTGGAACCAGCTTCTCTCACACATCAGAAGTTGCAGGCCACGTACAGATCTCTGCTGGCAGTGCCAAAACAATAACGAGCAGCTGGTACGAAGTGCAAACCTCCCAGATGATAGAAAGTCTGAAGCGGTCAAGAAGCAACACGATCATCTTGCCCTTGTGCAAAAAGAGAGGGCTGTGTACAACGAGATGACTGCTTCCTGCAGAAAGACATGTGCTGACTCTAAGTTGTCTTTGGGACCCTCCCCATCAGCAAGCAAGAAGATCAGGATCAGGCCCGGTTCTAGACTGCCTTGATTGGGGGGGCAGTAAGAAATGTTGATGGGTCACTACTGTTTTGAGTGCTATAGGGATGATTTTTTGTATGCCTACCAGTCGCCAACCCAGACGTAAGCATCGCCAATTTGCTGTGGTTCCATCGGCAAAGCTCTAACAGGAATTCTTTTTCTGGATTGACGGAGAAAACAAATTCTGTGGCCAACAAATTATTGATGTCAGTGTACTAACTTATTTCTATTCAAACGTGAAACTACAATGTAATTGGCATTTTGAATTTTAAACCCACCTCCACCCCCCCGTTGTAGGAGGACAACTTTATCAATACCCAAATATAGTTAGTTTTCTAATATAAATGGAATCTAACCCTAAATATAGCTCAGATAGAAGTTTTGACGCACGAACACACACTTTTGATAGCCCCAGTGATGCTATATAATAAACAACCGCACCAAAACATGGACATATCAATGCACAACCCCAATGCATAAAAAAAATCATCAGAGCCAGCCGTTCCATAATAAAAACATCTTGCCATCATTCGTTATCCATGTTTACCTCTTCTAGCTGAAGCTGCACTTGATTTAAAAAAAAAAATCAGGCGGTTTGCAGCATTTTTCACCGTCAGCCAACAGTGCTCTCTTAGATTTCTCTCTCTGTCTCCGCTCCCCCCCGTCGCTTGATGCCTCGATTATTTTTTTTTTGCTAGCCTAATCTCAGTCAGCTACCAATTTCCAATCTCCAACTTCCAACAACCACACACTGTCTACTCCATTTAGGCTTGAAATTCCCAGAAGGCATTGCTTCATTTTTAACTTTTGCAAACAAATAATCAAATAAGAAAATGCAGGTAGATTTGTATTATTTCAAACAATTCACATTTTTGAACATTTGAATTAGAAATTTCATGTAGAGGGTGTATGTAGAGGGGTAACCATGACTGTGATATAGAGACTCATATGCGGTATATAAATACTGATCGGATTTCAATAGTCAGATGTGAAGGAGTTGGAGAGACTTCATGGTCATTTAGCCTCAGGACAACGCTTGACAGGGAACAGAGTGATTAGTCAGCCGGCTCATAAGGGCTTGTGGTTACTTTACGATATGATCATGATCACCAGTCCATCACTGGAGGCTATAGATGTGAAGGGAGGTTGGGAAATTTGGGGGGGGGGAATGTAAATTCCTTTATAATCTGTGACAAAGCAATTTTGTAAACAGCGCTATAAAAATAAATAAATACATCTTGACAGACTGATTGATGCTATATTATTGTGTACCACTTTCTCGCTCTTTGGAAAGTCGTGTGATCCTGTCTGGGTTCCCTGTTTCTCCCTGCTTGATGCCAGCAGCCTCAGAGTAGCAGCTGTCGGAGGCTCTGGCCCCAGGAAGTAAAGTGTCCAGCGGCGCTAACCTGAATTTACGGTTAATGGAGTCTCCTCTGACTAACGTGTGTTGTTTAATCCAGTCGGCGGGGTGGGGGAGACTCGCGGGTCAACAGGACTAACAGCGGGGCGAGAAATGGTTTAAAGTTGAAACCAGCTTCACACCCGGTACCTAGCCTGCCCCTGTGAGGCTTCCCATGTCGCGGAGCGGGACAGAGACAAACTCTGCAGCAGCTGCCGACGGGACTAGGCTACTATTGGCAGTTGCTAGCAAGCATGCTAACAACTAACTAGCCTGTGGCTAAAACTGTCTGCAGTGCCGTGGTATCTAATGTGATGCTAACCGAGAGAAGCTGCTGCTGACTGTATGCACAGCAAGAGAGAGAGACCCGCGGACTGTGATTACTCTGAGCAGCATTTTTTTTTTTTCGGAATGAAGCGGGGTCGGTTTGGTGGGGCAGCCGAAGCATTTGGGGGGGCATTGCCCCCCCGTGCCCATGCCTAGAACCGGGGTCGATCAGGATGCATTACAGTTACAAATTCATGCTGTGGTACGCTGCCTGGTGGGTTGGGCACAAGCTTCATGACACAATTGACCTCCACTTCCTTATTGCTGGCCACACCAAATTTTCCCCTGACTGTGGCTTTGGACTAATCAAGCAAGCATACATGAAGACCAGAGTCAACACTTTGGCAGACATTGCTGAGGTAGTGGAAAACAGCTCTCCTGAGAGTCACCTCAATATCCCACAGCTTGTTGGAAATGCAGATGGCAGAGTGTTAGTCGAGACCTTCGACTGGCAGAAGCATCTGAGTCCCAAGTTCCGAAAGCTCCCACAGATCAAGAGTTATCAGCACTTCAGCTTTGATGCCAAGAGACCAGGTGTAGTGCTTGCAAGAACTCACTGTGATGCAGAACCTGTCGAAGTCCAGCTACTGCGCGATTCAGCGGTTCTGCCCCCTGTTGACAGTCTTCCTGTCCTTGCCCCACCTGGACTGAACATTGACAGGCAGACCTATCTTTATGAAAAAATCAGACCTTTCCGTGCTGACGAGGCAAGAGACATCACATGCCCAGCGCCAAGGGTCACAGCACAGAAGAGTCCACAGAAGAGTATGCAGAAGAGGATGCGGATGTGATATCACCAAATAATTGGACTCTCCTTCACACCCTCTCCACAATGTGCTGATCAGCCACAGGCGCTTTACAGAGTGTTAAACAGATGTGGTTGTAGATGTGTAGATGTGGTTTATACCTTGGATTATGGCACAAGGGATTGTAACATCTTATCCTGTGTATTAATTAATGATATTCACTGGCTTTTTGTAATAAAAGCATTTCCATTTCAATAAAATACCTTCCAATTCTGATCATTTCACTAAAGTGCTTAAGGAAAATAACGCTACATCAACATTAACAACATGACAACTGCTTTTGATAACCATTGTTCAAACCACTACAATACTTTCTAACAGATACCAGATGTCACTGAATGAATGTAGGGGGAGGGCTTATCTAAATGAGATGCAAATGAGCACCATTGTATTGACTAGCCAGGGGGTGAGAATTTCCTGCTGTGAGAATTGCAAATGTCTTAGGGCTGTTTTCTCCCTAAAGGGTTTTGAGATGTGCATACATTCAAATGGCCACAACTTCTTCAAATATTATCAGATTTCCATGTGTTAGACATCATTGGAAAGCTTAGAAACTACACTTTCAGAATTTGTAAATAACTCAATGCCTCACGGGAGACTTGTTGCTGGTTTTCTTATGGCTGGTCACATATGCATGTTTTAACAAGAGAAATTGCGATTTCCGGGTGATGACTCCTTTAACTACTCCTCTCCCATACTGTCAACTTGTTTCATTTAATTTAACTTTAAATATGAACAACTGACTTCATAATATATTAATCAGAATCAGAAATACTTTATTGATAATAATAATAATAATAACTATATATGGTGCATATTTATAATAGTAGCCTACTGCAACTTTACTTTTTTTTTTTTAACCATTAAATGTTATTGTTCACATTATCACATGTTATAATGTTCTGTCATGGAGTATATCACTTCACTGCTAAAAGAAAAGAAAGCGGCTCACTGCTGCTTTAGTTTCTTATCTTGAATTGCAGACTTTGTTGTCTCCATGATTGTTATTATTAGTACTTAGATTATCAAAAATCACTGTATTTATAAAAACAACGTTGATGCTGTTTATTCCCACAGACATCACATTTACATGTCAGGATCCGGTTATTATAGACACAGATTAAATATTTAACTGTCATGTGTCATCACAGTAACAGTGTTACATACGTTGGCAGCTGTAAACACTCAACATTATAAAAATCCATCCTGTGGTTTGGTGCTGACCTTTATACTGAAAATATACGGAGTAGTTAACGTTTATAATCATCAGAGAACGTTACAGATGTTGTTTTTGGTATATCCGTACGTGTGAGAATGTGTAAATGAGAGGCATTAACTTATAGCACTTTGTAGAAGGAGCTTTATAAAGTTCACTCCATTGACTTGTATTAGTTCACCGGGCTGAGCTGCCACATCCAATATGGAGGCGACATCGACGTACGGTCCAGTGCAGATACCTTCAGTTTATTACCGGGAATACTGACTGTAAAGTACAGTGTGTGTTTCATGGGTCTGACTGTGAGACTGCAGGTGACCCACACTCACTACCAGCAGCTCTTCAAAGCGGCTTCATTATGATCACCGTAAATGTAAGTGCATTTGCGCACTGGAAAAAGAGGTGCGGCTAATTTGACCGAGCAAACGCGAACCATGGCTGGCTTGACCGCAGTGCATAAGTGGACATGGTGGTGATTTCCCCGCTGTCTCTGGAAACATGTACCACAGTCTATGCTCTAACACAGCCTTCACACTCTCCTCTTGTCTCTTCTCGTGCTCCAGCGTTGAATATGCACACTGCCCCCCAACGTATTAGATGCGTAGCACGGTAGGTCAGACTGGGGGCTGAAGAAGAAGAGAGGCCGCTGACGTCACTCTCCTGCACCACTTGGGATTGCGCATTCAATTTTTTGCGGGAAAAAGCAATGTCCTCTTCAGTTGTGTGACAAAATGAGCAGTCTTGAAGAAGAAAATGAAAATGCAATTTGGATGATTTATTACTAATTTTATTTATGAGTCAAATAATGCAGCTATGACCTTGAAATGAAAAAGCCTTTCTGCTAATGCATTTTAATTTTCAATTTTGACATTTCAAATTGAATTTTGGTAACTATTTGCTGGGGCATCTTTTGAAAATTAAATCTTACATGTCCTTTTCTGTATCATTTTAATTAAGTTACAAAATGAGCAGTCTTGAAGAAGAAAATAAAAATGCAATTTGGATGATTTATTACTTAATTACTAAAATGCAGCTATATTCTGAAAATGAAAAAGCATTTCTGTTAATCCATTTTAATTTGAATTATGGTACAGATTCACTTCCGTATTAACAGAGAGTGGGAGCTGTATGTTATTTTTAACATTGATGTATTTTATGTATATTTATCTATATGTTTTATTTGCTGGCTTGACATCTCACCTTTTTGACCCCACTGTAATTATTTTTTAATTAATTATAACATTTTTGTAAGTGTTAATGGCAGTGCATTGTTCCTCATCTTTTGATGACTGTGTTTAATCTATGTGTTTTACTAAAGACAGAATCCTAAACTCCTGTTTTATATTGCTATATGTATGTATGTATGTATTGTGATGATTGGAGTCGTGGTCCCAAAAGTTGACGCTAAATTGGTAGCAGATTTGAAAGGCAAATTTATTGGACACGAGGAATCGCCAACCCTAACTGAAAAAGTTTGAAGTTTTGAAGTCTTTCAAAAGGTATTCCTTGATCTGGATAGTCTGAAAGAGGAAATGTTGCACTGTTTGTAAAGTTTAGTCATGCAACACAGAGCAGCTGTACTGTATTTAGCTGGCAGTTTATGAGGTACACCCAGTTGAAAAACAATGCAGTTTTACTGTACATTCAGACCAAAGGCGCATAAAGGGGAAAATGATCTCGGAAGTCATTCACTGTGTATTGGGAGCCAGGCGGTCAAAGAGGGAAAAGTGAAAAAGGTGGAGGCGTGTGGAATAGGCGGATTAGGAAGGGAAAAAAATTAAAAATCCTCCAACTTTATGTAATGAGCTATGACGCGTCAAGGTGGAAAAGCCATGCGATAACCAAGGGAGATGTCTCGTTCTGCTGTCGTCCCTCGGTCAGGTCGGTCCCAGAGAACCACCCGCGTAATTTTGTTTCCCACCAAACAAACAATCCTAAGAGATGGAGCTGGAAATCTTGGTCGCTGCCGTAGCAACACCCGGTTCTGTATGATTTGAAACTGTTCGCTTATTTGGGATCAATTCAAGACGGCCGATGCATGAAAGAACATCGCTCTAGTGGTTGGTTTGCCTGGTGAGCTTTGTGTAATATGTTTGTAAGAAAGGAGAGAAATTATTGCATACTAGCGTTGCAACGTAGCATGCTAGCATGCTATCAGTCCTTGCTTAATGTGAAGGCAGGATGACTTTTTGCAAAACGAGATTAAAATATAGTTAACTATTTTGTTGTTTTGGATGAATTGTGCCAAATGGCAGGTTTACGGTGCCTAGCTTACAGCTTTACACCATTTTTGTATGTTGTGTGTTGTCTATTCAATAGATAGCGAATGCAAGAAAAAGTGGAAGTATCTTAGAGGGCAGTTGAGAAAAGAGAGGAAGAAGGAGAAAGAGAGGACAAAATGTGGTGCAGCTGCAAGCAGGGTGAAGCCATGGTGTTATGCTGCAGTCATGAGCTTTCTAAATCCCTTCCTAGAGGACCGCTCCACCTCCAGCAACATTGAGGGGGAGGATTCTGAGAGTGAGGAGGAGGACGATGATGATGATCAGGACAGTTCAGTCAATCAATATGAGGACTCAGAACAGCAACAGCAGGATGATCAGCCTCTAGCCTTGACATCAGCAGCAGAAAAGAATAGTGCAGAGCAGTCACGCAGTAAGAGAAGGAGGTTGACCGGGAATGGGGAGTTTGAGGAGTGAATGCTCCTAGCCTTAGAGGCGGTAAGCAATAGGCCACCGCCACCCCCTGTCCCCTTTATGCCCCCTCCTCCACCTCCCGAGGAGGACAATGATAGTCTTTTTTTTAAAAGCCTTCTATCAGACTTCCGTACACTTTCATTCCAGACAAGGGAGCACTTTTTGATTTTTGTCGTCAGGTGTATGAGGCCAAGCTGAGGGAGGGACCATGTGTTCAGGGCAATGAGGTGCACCTGACACCACTGTGATGACACCTGACACTGACATACTCACACACATACACACACACACACACAATCTAATTGATTTGTTATTGTTCTGTTCATTGTCTTCAATTTTTATCACACCATGTGAATGTGCCCAAGCAATCTTGTTCTCACATATGTACACAGTGTTTTCTGTATATTAGTTGTCATGTATGCATCCTATGATTGCACGCAAACACACACACACACACACATACACTTTTTTATTGCATTTGGTGTCTCTTAAAAGAGCCGTTTTTAATATGAGGATCAAACTGCAGGTTGCCAGGTAGCAGCTCCCTCATTGGAGAAGTAGGACGCAAATGTTTCCCTCACACGGATGGCCTCCCGACTGGCATTGTTGCTGCCTACTCGGGTGACTGGCTGTAGGCCCACAGCATCGTCGTCTGCTGATGGTGCTCGCGATGGTCCTGGTTGGCCTGCAGGTGGCCTGGTTGTCCTGGTGGTGGTCTTGGTGATCCGCCTCAGGAAATTGTGCAGGACACAGGTAGCTTTCACACAGGCATCCACATTTGCAGGGCAGACCCCAAAGACTCCTCTGTACATACGCCACTGGGATGTGAGAATAGCAAAGGTATTTTCAACAATCAGCCTTGCATGTGACAACCTGAAGTTAAACACCCTGTGACTGCCTGACTGGTGCCCTAGTAAAGGCCGCATGAGGTTGCAGCGCAGCGGGAAGGCCTCATTTGCCACAAAAATATATGGCTGTGGACCCATATGCTCAGCCCCTGGCAGCAGAGCATCTGGTGGCAGGTCAAGGGTCCCATCCAGCAGCTTCTGGCCAAAGTTGGAGTTTGCCAGGACACCGCCATCACTGGTCCTCCCATTGCTGCCCACATCCACCACTCGAAAGCAGTACTGTGAGTCCACCACTGCAAGGAGCATGATGGAGTAGGTCCCCTTGTAGTTGTAGAAGAGAGACCCAGAGTTATCTGGGGCTCTGATGACTACATGCTTCCCATCAATGGACCCAAGGCAGTTGGGGAAGGCCCACCGGCGATGGAAGCCCTCTGCAATGCTCCTCCAGTCCTCTGTGGTGGGCACTGGCATGAACTCCAGTACCAAGGCATCCCATATTACCCTGGTGACCTGGGTCACGATGCTTGCCATGGTGCTCACGCCCACACGATAGCTGCACGCTATTGTGCAGTACGAGTCCCCCGTGGCTAGGAACCGCAGACAAATCGCCAAGCGCTCAGCGGGAGGTATCGGACACCAGCAATTGGTTGTAGTCATGATAATGACAGGCGCAATCTTTGACAGCAAGTTTTCAAATTGTTCCCTGTCCAGACAGAAGTAGTGCTGGAATCGCTCACCATCCAGCCGCAGCTCCCACACCAGCTGGTGAAATTCGCCGTGCTGCTCACGCCTCTGGAGGATTTCATGCACGCAAATCTGGCGACGAGGACGGCGTCTTCTTAAGTACAACAGTGCAACACCAAACACAACTATCTGCCTATCCTCCATAACGATAACGATACGCAACTGAGTTTAAGTGCAGCTATTCATAGAACATGTTTTTGTTCTAGAAGCGGGAATGCAATGCATTCACTCACATTATCGTCGATCTAACCAATTGCACTGCACTTCACAATGTTATGCCCCGGCCTAGGGTATACCGGTACATGACATAGTGATCTCTCTCTGTTTCCCACTCCCAAGAATAACCACCAAAAACAAACGGATGCAGTCCAAAAATAAGGGGATTTTATTTACCCAAACGAAAATAGGCATCAGGGTGAGCAATACCTAAAACAATAAACAAAACAAGCTGGTTTTTAAATCTTACTTTCCTAACCCAAAACAAAAGTCAACAGAAATACAGGTTATCTTACCTCACTCCCTAACCAAAAACAGGAGAAAAAAGGTGCACAAAGAAAAAGGCTACTCACCCCTACTAAACTGGACTGAATAATAACTAGCAATATTTACAATATTTACAAAGGAGTTGCAAAATCTCTGCAACAGCCACAGCGAACATCAATTTCGCAAAGTCACAAAAATCAAGCCAGCGATGTGAGTGAGAGAGAGAGACACCAGGTCTGCTGCAGGCTCCACTTTTGAATGTCCCAGTCAGATGGGTTCCACCAATCAGCAGCCTCCAGGATTTCAACCAATCAGCAGCCTCCATCTGCACTGGTACCTTTTTGGACAGAAACAGAAACAGGGAACACAGCACCTCCTCTTGACAGGGAGGGTGAAAACACAGACAAGTACAAACAAGAAAAATATACAAATCATGACCCCCAGGGTCATAACAACAACTAGAATGAAATGTAGGCTACACAACATTGACAGTAGGCTAGAATAAATGACTAGGACTACAGCTACTTCCCATCAAACAAAAACGCTGTTCTAAAAACTTTTGCAAAGCTAGTTGTGTTTTCATTTAGCTACCCTGTTCATTTCGTCATACATTAGGCAAAATCAGTGTTTATTTGGGATGATCATTCCGTAAATATGATTGTGGAGTAATTCCGTTTTTAATGACTTTATCAAGTGACTTTCCATCAAGTAACTTTCCCTGATCAACGATGTCAGTAAATGGATGGGCTGCTACAACAGTGTTTGTGTGGTGGTGTTTAACACGAGTGGCGTGCGGGCCCTTTAAATTTAGAAGCAAGAACGAACAGGGTGACTTAAGCGACTTAGGTGCAGTGGACAAGGCGGATTTTCCTGTTTGAGCGCTTTCCGTCTGAATGCACAGATACAGGGGTGCTAGTTGAACTTAACAGTCATTTCGGAGGCTACTTTTGTGACGTTGAACTGTATTGTGTACTATTGACAGTGTTGTGCCTGAGCGCGTTCAGTGAACAATCAATCATCAACGATCGTTCATGAACGAGAGAGTGCCAGATTTCCATAGAGCCTTCCAGGCGAAAAGCGGCTAAAAAAACATAGTAAACAGGCCTTAATATGTAGCGGAAAAAACAACCAATCTGGCAACACCAGCCACCACAGAGTTGCACCTCCGCATGTGTTATCAAAATACAAAGCTTGGAGGTAAAAACAAATGAAGGTAGCAGCATTACCTCAGACTCTGACTCCACCATTAATATGGCATCTTCGTATGATTGCTTAAAACAACTTTATGAAAAGGTCAGTGATGATCCAGGTGGGATTAATCTGACCTTTTGGGTAAACTTCACCTGCCAGGTTTCAAGAAGCAACTCTGTACATCAACATCAACAGCGAACCTGAAACGGCACATTGAGCTAAAGCACCTGGCTAGCCTTTGTATGTGCGAGTGAATAAAAAATCAGAAAGACACAGCAACAGCGAGCCAAAACAGATCCTCTACCACCCAAATTGCATTTTACAGTGTACAATAGTGGCTCCGCTGTCTTCATCTCCCAGCCGCAGGACAACCTGGTTTTTGCAGTATGTTGTTGGAGAGCTGCAGTTTCAGTGTTAAAACTGATCAAATAATTGCTATATGGCTGTGGCAATAATTTAGAAAAACATAGCTCACAGCAACATATTGGAAAAAAAAAGAACTACGAACTAGTTAATTTTTGGAATGTGAACTTAGTTCAAAATTTGAATTATGAACTATGAACTGAACTACTTCATTTTAAAATTTGTGAACTGAACTTTGAACTAATTCATGTAGAATTGAGCTTTCCCAACACTGACTGTTGAGATGTTAAAGAATTAGTCTCCCATTAATGAATTTAATGGGGGAGACTAAACAGAAGCACGTAAAAAAAATTTGATAGTTTCACAACATGCACAAAACACGATCTGTACAATGTCCAAATGACCATACATGTAAATTAGCACCTCTCCAAAGCCTTCACAATTAAGATAAAGTTAATGGTTGTAGCTGATGTCTAGGGCAGACTGTATAATTTGCCAGTAGTTAACAGGAGCAAATCAATACGCCTCACTGGATTAAGTGAGCTCATTCACAATATAGACCAGCAACACTCTGCTTCCTCATCTGTGGACCTCTGTAAGAAGAAAATTGCTCTGCAGACTGAATTTGATCTATTAATATCAAAGCAAAAAGAGGAGAGGTTCTTAAAATCAAGACAAAGTCACTATGAGCACGGGGAACGCGCAGATAGACTGCTTTCTCAACAGTTGCAACAATATTCTGCTGCCAACTTTATTAAAGAAATACAAGCTACGGATGGCACTGTCTAAAAATGACCCAAAAGACATCAGTGATCAGTTTAAGCATTTTTATTCTTCCCTATACACTTCAAATGGCCCCAAGGTTAATGGGTTTATTGAGAATTTGGACTTGAATTTGAATTTGGACTTTTGCAACTAAATTAGTTCCCCTATTGTGCTCAGTTTATGCAGAGGCACTTATTCAAAGGAAACTCCCTACATCCATGACTGAAGCCACAAGAACCCAACCAAATGTGAATCTTATCGTCTGCTCATCTTACTCACATTTGACTATGAAATCCTTGCCCTCAGGTTAGAATCTATAGTGCTAACCATCATACAACCTGATCAAACAGATTTTGTTAAGGGCAGACAGTCATTTCACAACTTGTGCTGCCTCTTTAAAGGTCCCATATTATACTGTTTTTCATCAATTTCACACCGCTGTCATAGGTCCAACAACACTGTATTCGATATGCATTGCCCCAAACCCATCCATGGTCCTAAATTTCAGCTGTCTAAAAGTCACTCAAGTGAGCTCTACTGAGAGCAGGCTGTCTCTGTGCCGGCACCTTTAAATACTAATGAGCTCCGTCTGTCAACGCCTACTTGCCTGCTACGTGTCCCTCTTAGGAAGATGGTGCCTCTCATAGACATAATATACGTAGACGTAGCCTCATAGACTGACGCTGCCTATTGGAGCTGAGGTATCAGCGTGGACGCCATCTTGGATGGGTCCCCAATGCGCCCCCCCTGCATTTATTTCTACTGAGGAAGGTGTATCCCCAACTACAATAATCATAACTCCCCAAATTTTTTACCAGATTTTCACACGGTTCACACGGCAACGCTGGATTACGTTCCAGCACGTCATGAGGCGTCTACGTGTATTATGTCTATGGTGCCTCTTACTCTAGCTGTAGCATGCTTTAATGTTGCAGTGGATGTATCGCTATGGCTCCTGGAGATGCTTTCGTTCAACCATACCAGTTTGACCCAGAATCGGACCCAGAAGGAGAGGCTCCTGAAGAAATACAGACTCTGCAGCTGCAGCAGGACATTTCAGAATGGTTAGTGAGTCTGAACAATGTTAGTTTGTTCGTATGTGTTATTACAGTTACTACCATGTTCACTCTCAAAAATAATGTGTTAAATTTTTACATTTAAGGGTCCAACAGCACGTCACTGGGGCAGTACCTTTGAAGGTAAACCTGTTGTTCCCCTGTTAGTACCCTTCCTGTTAGGGTGCATAAATGTCCCTATGAGGTACTGAGGTACAAAAATGGACTTAAATGCTCTAGGTACTAATGTACCCTTTGAAATGGTGCAAATTTGTTCTCTAGAGGGTACTGCCCCAGAGACGAACCATTTGTACCTTATGCTGGCAGATTTGTACTCAGTACAACACAAAATAGTCAAAAAATATTTCATCCCATTTATTATAAAATATAAAATATATATTAAAATATTAAATAATTGCATCTAAAAAAACATTTAATTACAAAATGGTACAATTGTTATAAAACACAGTAACACTGCATTTAAAACTCAACAATTTGCAACCCAAAACAATAGATAACATTTATAAATCCCCTCAGAAGCCACTGTGTGTTAATATTATGGATGAGCAAGTACAGCATTATCTCTATCTGTATACCATATGAACTATCTGTATCTGTATCTGTACTCGGAGTGGGGGGACTAAACCCGTAAGTGGGCGGGGTTTAACCCGGACGTGGGTCGGGTTGTCTTGAAATGGGTGTGGCTTTAACCGGTATGTTATTTTAAGCATACAATTGATATGGGTTGATCAGAAATTGTTAGATTTATTGCTGATTAGAAAACTATTTACAGGACAGCATCAGCATTGAGCTTCAGATCAATGGTTTTGATCACGATAGCAAACAAACTATTTACAGAACAAGTTTTGCAACAATGAATACAAAACATGCGGTTGCAATTATGAAGTAAAATGTAATGAACAAGAGTTTTCATACTCAACATAAATTTCTTTTTTTAGCTTTTAATTTTTTTTATGATCAATGTGTTTTTCTAAAAAAAAATTTATTTCCACACCAGGTGTGTGTGTGTGTGTGTGTGTGTGTGAGTAGGAGAGAGACGGGGAGGGCAGGGGGGGGACTGTGTTCTACGGATCAAATAGTCCGACGCTGTTTTTCAGATCTGCATTGACTTTAATGAAGACCAGTTGTTCCACATGGCTAGGGTCTAAGTTTGCACGCTGTGGACTGACCACATTTCCAGCTGTGCTAAAAACAGGCTCAGACTGGACACTTGTAGGTGGACAACTGAGACGCTCTAAAAAAACTGGTAAGAGCCAGCTGACTGTTAAAAAAAAAAAAAAGAAAAAAAATCTCCGACAGGCAGAGACCCAACGCAAGTCACATTCTACCAAGCACGTCTGAACGAACCCACGTTTACAAGAACTCTACTGGTTAATAAGTGAGTACAAACCGAAGTAAAAACAAACCTGAAGCTGAATAAACCCTAAACGTTAAAGCCGGACTATGCAGCAGCAGTTTCCAGACCAGATTCCTTCGCCGTTTTCTAGCTTTGCACCAGTTTTGTGTATACGTTTTTCGCTACAGGGCTCCCCCCTACAGCTTCGGCGCAGATACACTGTCGAAAAGACTTGTTGATGAGCCTCCCCCGCCCACCTAGCTGCTACTACGTTACCATGTGCATCTGTTTTCTAAGAAGCCGGCCGGCTAAACAGCGAGTCATGTCTGGCACTTAGTGCACTTAGTGCTCTATGTTCAGCCGGACATATCGCAAGATACAGGCGACAAATCATGCAACATTCAAAGACCGAGCTAGATATCTAAATACCAACAAGAACCTGGATTCAGAACGCAAACAAACGTGTTTGGTAGCAAGTGACTGCTACGCTAAACACCCGCTAACTATCGAGCGAGCCATCAAGAAACCAAGCTAAACACATACAGGGCTCACAGTAAAAACAGTCAAATAACAACGTTGTTCAAAAGACTATCAAGTCACGTTGCAAAGACAAAGTTCATCCACTCACAATTTCAACAGCAACACGACCAAGTCGGCGCCTGTTTTGGACTCCTCAAAAGCTCGTCCTATGTTTACTCGTGTCTGGTCTCGTTTTTTGTCAAACTCCTTTTCCTTCTTCTGTTCCTCCGACTGTGGCTTCCTGGGTCTCTTTTTAGTCGACTGATACATGAGGAATACAACAATTGCCTTGCAACTGGCAGTTTATATCTACCCGGTTCCATGTTTGGGGGTGTGTTTGTCGTAAAGCAGTTTCGAAACTACAATCTGACTACGTTTTCGAGGGGCGGCCGGATACTTCCGCCGGCTCACTTCCGGATTGACTTCGGACCGGTGGCAGCAAGTTGCATGTTCCGTTTCTCCGCCCAGAAGTGCTAAGGGGAATCGTAGCAATGACCAAACATTCAGAATGACTTTCAGCCTGCATAGATAAGGTAATTTTGGCTAATATTGTTGCATAGTGCCCCTTTAACGGAAAAGACCGCGAACCTGAATGACTGAGGGAGAGACAGAGAGCTGTTCTGTGTGTGAGTGAGCAGAGCGGGACACAGAAGCACATCTGTATGTGTATAAGGGAGGGGCGCTGTGACTACTAGCCTATCACAGACACAGTCAGCTACCCAATGAGGAATTTCATTCAATCCGAGCACAGATATTGACTCGTATTACTCGCATAATACTTGTACTCGGCAAAAGTGCTTTATCCGTACCGCATACTCGTTTCAGCCGAGTATCCGGCTCAACTCTAGTTCATATTTAAACACAAACTCTCCCTTTTGATTTTAGGGGCAGTTACCATGTCAACCATGTCACGACAGATCAGGAACACATCCTAATAACCACAACTGGGTGGATCAGTGTCATTGCTATTGTTCTCAGGTAGCACATCTTGCCTGTTCTTACAATACACATGATGCCTGTAGGACTCATATAATGTAAAAGATGACTTACAGTCATTTAGTCCCCAAGTGATATTGAAGTTGGATTTGTGTGCATGGATAAGACCCAACATGTTGAATCAGTTTCATTAAGGTGAAGGTGGTTCTTCTACACCTGGGACATCTATACATATATATATCAGCGTCTTCTTCATGTAGGGTGGGTAAGCCAGGTCGAAAACAAAGTAGGCACAGAAGGCTGCAATTACCTCATGTTCAACTCCTCTTCCTTGGCACAGCTCCACACCGTCTACCCTGACTGAAACCGGAACCTTCCTGATAAAGGCCATTTTCCAGTCACTGTCTACCAGCTGTACAGTTGGACAGGGACTCTGTCACACTGCAAAAAAATGTCAAAACAATGGTGAAGCAAATAACTAAAACAGATACAGGTTCATTATCAAGGCTCCAAACGTTCACTTTAATTAATCAAAAACGTGAAAAGTGTAACCATTTGACAAGCACTTTGTAAACCTGTTTTTTTCAATGTGCTATATAAGTCATTATTCTTCAAAAATATAATAATAATTACAACAATAATAATACTTTGTTTCCAGTGAGAGATACAAACTAGGATTGTCCCTAAACTTTTTTTTCAGTTCGATATAAGAACTGAATCTGTACCTGTCCAACTGTAATGGAGTGGTCCACTTTCTCTTTGAAGAGAGGAGGGGCACAGCAACATCAGCACCGCACGAAAGTCAACTTCTGTAAGAGACAATGAAATAGGTCTTTAAAGTAAACCTAACCCTACGACACTACCAAAAAGAGTACTTTGTACTATCCATTAACCTGTAGGTCGTGGTAAGAAAACAACAAAAACTCATAAAATGACAAAATTGTTTCAAGCAAAGTACTATAGTAATATTATCATTGTGCTTATGAATACCAAAATAAAACAGTAGTATACCTGGTAGATCTTCTGCCAGCAGTTTCTCCCTAGCTTCAGAATAAAGTTTGGCTAATGTGGATTTTTCCTTCCACCAGCTTGGTAACCTTTGGCACTATGCGGGTGAAGCCCTCTTTCCAGCAACCACACATGTTCACAGCAGATGGATGGATCCAAGAGAGAGAGAGAGAGAGAGAGAGAGAGAGTGTGTAAAATAGTCACTTTTTTAAACATACCAAAAAGCATGCAGTGAGTAAATTTACTACATCTTCAACAATAAGCAAAATTACCTTAATACTACTGATAAGCTTTGCATCGTGTCCATAGCAACGGTAGCTATGCAGCAAAGCCACAGCCTACTCAGCATTATAATTTACACAGTGAAAATTTCCATTGACAGTACATAGGACTAATTGGAAATATTGATGCTGACATTTCTGTCATCATTCATCTCTGTTTCCCTCTTGCTGTGGCCTTGCAGCTGACGCACCACTACTAATGTGTAACGTGCACGCACACGTATAGAAGTGCGCAGCAGCGCTGTCAGTTTCAGCGTTACTGCGTAAAACCTTCTAATGGTACTACTACAGGTCTACATTTAATACTGTCAATCAGTGTTGCCAGATATCATGAGAGAGAAACAAGCAAGCGGGCCTATGAAAACAAGCCCAAAACAAGCGACTTCTCCATTCGTGGTTAAAAAAAAAAAAAAAGATGGAGATTATTACACTTTGCATTCACACAAATA
Source organism: Diplodus puntazzo (assembly GCA_963678695.2). Taxonomy (NCBI): domain Eukaryota; kingdom Metazoa; phylum Chordata; class Actinopteri; order Spariformes; family Sparidae; genus Diplodus; species Diplodus puntazzo. Next base: position 6,349,247 of record OZ023159.1, read on the forward strand.
TCACCCTGAATCCAGAAATATCATTGTATTTATTATTGTTTTTATATGTTATGATCCTTTTTTGTTTTAGTTCCATGACTTCAAAACAATGTGACAGGCAATACAATAGGAACAGGAGCACTTTGACATCAAGCCCAAAAACCCGCCACTACCAATATCTATAAGCGACTTTACAGAAAAACAAGCCCAAAGTCATTTATAATATGCGGACTTGGCAATTGTGCTGTCAATAGCACTTCATAGAGGTGAAATAACAAGGCTATAAGGACCAATTAAATTAAAAAATGAATTTGTTTCAAAATAAAACCATGTATTAATCAGAGAAAAACAGATATACCCAGGACACGTACATACATCTGATAACTTGCGAACTCCTCTTTGTATGGACCCTGCTCAGGTTCGATCATGTGTGCCCGACAACGCTAGCTCGATCACTCACACAAGTCCGACTGTTCTTCCAGTCTGTATTAAATCGCTTCCATTATTTATCCCATAGTGATTAAAACACTGTTTGTGGTTATCTTACTGCATGTTAACCCAATGAAATGAAATAAATATATATAACAATTAACTCAGTACCTAAGGCGTTTAGGAAAACTTGCATCAGAAGGACTTTCAGACAAACCCCGAATTTCCACTGGATACATGTCTGCTGCTTTACGGCTCTCCGGTTTTGCTCCACCGTCCGGCAATCCCCATCGGTTGCGCTTTGAGTCCGCCACAGTGCAGTACGGTAGACAGTTGGCGTTGCAAGGCCCAGGAGTTCCTGCGATAATCACATGATCACTCGCGACCACAGTTATAGGTCTGTGTTATAAAAACAACAACACTAAATATTCTCGACCAAAAGATTAGCAGAAGAGCTTGTGTTTGTCTCTTTTGTGAGATTTGTGTGCTGCCGTCAACACGGAGTGTTTTATTTTGAAAAGTAACCAGATGTTGTTTGTTATTTCGATGCTTGACTTCCTGTCTGCTAGGTGCTAAATTCAGCTGAATTGCTGCGTCGTGGTGCTCCAGCATCTGCAAGAAATAGAAGTCCTGCGCATCTGATCCAGAGGGCTCCGGACTGCCGCAGCTGGGACGGAGCTGATACGCAGTGCAGCGGACCTGGTGGGGATTAACACATAGACTAAAGTGAAACCTATTAGCTCCGCTGGCGTGGCGGAGACGAAACGCAGCGGACACGTATCCAGTGGAAATTGGCCGAAAGAGGTACAAATGTGGACACTTAAGGCACATTTTAGTCACCACATCGGTGTTAAAAAGCCGCAAATTGATGTCAGCAATTTTTAGCTAACTAGCTACTTAACAGTTCCAAAATCAGTTCCATTCAGCAACACAAAACCAATAAAATAAACGTAACGTTAGAAGGCAAGAGATTGTCTCAAAAACCACATCTTTGGTAATGTCAACCTGTAGTTTTTTAGATCAAAGTTAAATGTCCGACTAGCTAGCGATGCTAGCTAACAGTTTAGTCACTTAGTCTATCCAATTTTGACAAAAAGCTGCATAGACCATTGTGGCTTCGCAATACCAAGTACGCCAAGTTCGAACTTGTGAACCCCGGGAGTCTAGACTTGCGGAGTTCAGTTGGAAGAACGAAGTCCCAGGGGATGGGAGGACGGGAGAACAGGATGACGGTCTTTCTGCAATTGGAACAGGAACGTACTTGATGACGTCATCGTCTTTGCTGGTTTCGGCATTTCAACTTCCGGTTATTTTCACTAGTTAAAATAAAATAAACACAATAAAAAACAACTCTGTTTCATTTGTATATTTTATTATATTTTATATGTGGATATAATATAGTGTTTTCTTTTTATACGAATATGAATATAGAATTTCAGAAAAGTGCCTATATAAAGGCCGAGTCACGGGAAAATATTGTGGGGTTTATTGTTGCAGCGGAGAGCAGTGACGCAGCGGAAAAAGAGTTTCTATCAGTTTGTTTATTGTATGTGGTCCCTGTCAAATTAACCCATAATTAACTACTTTTACTAGTTCAATAATAACCCTCTGCCTATGCCCTACACACTTACCTGCCCTCTGTCTTAGCACTCAAACACGAAGATGTTGATAATCAATCTGAAAGACCTTGGACAACATTTGTAATGGTTTTCAAATGGGAAATAAAGCAACTGAATATGGAGTGAAACAAACTTCATATAAGTGTCTTTAAGGCATTTGATTGATGGGGTGGGACATTTGACATTGTGAACACAATTTAATAAATACATATTCAATAAATATGAAATACAAAACCATAATAATACATAGATTAAAAAGGGAATTCATAACAAATAGATGATTAAAAAGAGACTTCATAATAATAAATAGATAATTTCATACAATATCATTATAATAAATAACAAATATAGCCGCAAGCGGCAATCCGCGGGTTCTAACCTCTTTTGCCCCAAACCGGCCACCCTGACCCTCATCCCCTGCAGTCGATGACATCAGCCGCCGTGTCCCTCAAAGATCTGTGCAACACACAGGCATGATAAGCCCCAGATTTCTTCAAATTGGCTTTTCGGCTACATGCTAATGGCATTTATAGCGCCCCCTATAGGCTGAGCTCAACATGCTCTGTTAGGCAGATTCCCAGTCCTGTTTCGAACCTACGCACCAAGTTTTGTGATGATAGGACAAAGGGTGTGGGAATTATGGCCAATAATTCCTAAGCCCCGCCCATTGCGACAATACATTGGTCCGTGGCGGCCATGTTTTTTGACCAATCTGGTTCATTTATAGTAGAAATGTGTCTTGTCACCCCCCGAAGCCATATACCAAATTTGGTGTTGATAGAGTCAATATTTCAAAAGTTCTATTCATTTTACTGTTTTTCACATTATGCTAATTAGCAAAACATCTGTAATAGCGGCTTTCTTAGCGCAATAGGCTTTTTTGTAGAGGACCATCAGGAGGACATCTATGAAAAATTTCAAGTCAATAGCACTTATGGCTTGGCAGGGAGAGCCTTTCGAAGTTCACCCCCTATGGTATAGCGCCCACATCTGACGGATCAGGATGAAATTTTCGGAGCAGCATGTGGACGTCATTTACACTCAACGTACCAAGTTTTGTGTGTCTGGGTCCTTCCAGCTCGCCATAAATGAACAAAACGCAAACAATGACGGTTAATGACGAATAGGCCACGCCCACTTTCACCAATCAACATGGCACTCAAGATATTAGTTAATACTCGCCCCTAGAGCATGCATGCCAAATTTGGTGGAATTCCGTCCAATGGTCTTTGAGATACGCATGTGTAGCATTTATAGCGCCCCCTATAGGTTGAGCTCCACATGCTTTAGTTGGCAGATTCCCAGTACAGTTGTGAACCTACCCACCAAGTTTTGTGATGATAGGGCAAAGGGTGTGGGAGTTATGGCCAATCATGTCTAAGCCCCGCCCATTGCGACAATACATTGGTTCGTGGCGGCCATGTTTTTCGACCAATCTGGCTCATTTATAGTAGAAATATGTCTTTCCATCTCCCGAAGCGGTATTCCAAATTTGGTATCGATACAGTCAATCTTGCGTGGCCTTCCCAAAAACGCATTTTCAAGCCTTAGTTACAGCGCCACCATCTGGCTGACTGGGCTCATATTTTAATAAAAGTTGATGCAAATCATTTCCAATCATTGAGCCAAGTTTCAAGTTTCTGGCCCATTCCATGTCACGGGAATTTGAGCTCAAGCGGCAGACAACAAATAATAATAATAATAATAATAAACCGGCACAATCTTAGAAGGGTTCTACCCCTTCGGGGTTAGAACCCTAATAATAATAATAAACCGGCACAATCTTAGAAGGGTTCTACCCCTTCGGGGTTAGAACCCTAATTAATTCTAAAATGTATATTTCCTCTGATATAGGACCAAGGCCCTGTGCATATGTATGCACAGCTGAATGACCAGGTGCCTATCCTGGCCACATTCTTTTCTGGGGCTGAGGTGAAGCCGGCATTCAGTCTCTCCAGGAACAGCATCACCATGCTGCTCCAGATGTTGCCACGGGAGAAAAGCCATGGATGGAGCCATGAGCTGGAGGTGCTGGTGACGCTGTACTGGCTTGCCTGTGGAACATCGTACCGGGTCACCTCCAACGTCTTCTCCATACCACTGGCCACAGTGTGTAGGATTGCGCACCGCGTTGTGGATGACATGATGACCATCCTCCCAAGAGTCATCCACTTTCCCAGGGCTGAGGAGATGGCAGAAGTGGGGGCTGGCTTTGCTCAGCTTGCCAACCATGAGGCATTTCAGGCTGCTGCTGGTGCCATCGACGGGTGCCATATCAGGATTGTTCCTCCTGCATAGCCTCAGAAAAGAAGCTACATAAACAGGAAACTGTTCCCATCTATTATCCTCCAGGGAATGTGTGATGCCAAAGGCTCTTTCCTGGATGTGTACATTGGACAGCCAGGGTCAGTGCATGATGCACTCGTCCTCCGAAGGTCACCCACGTACAACCAGGCCCTGTACCCACCCGCTGGGTACTTCCTGCTGGGAGATGGAAGGTACCCATGCCTGCAGCGCCCTGTTGCCATCATGACCCTGTATCGCCAGCCTGTATCAAGTAAGAAAAACACATAGATACACACACACGTACAGGTTATTATGTTACTTTACAATACCCTATATATTTTCTTTCTGAATTTGAACAGGTCAAGTTGAAGCCTGCCACAACAGGCACCATGCAAGGGCAAGGAATGTCATTGAGCGCACCTTTGGGGTCCTCAAGACAAGATGGCGCTCAATCTTTCTGAGGGCCCTGGAGATCCGGCCTGTGTTTGCCCCAAAGGTGGTTGGTGCCTGCTGCATCCTCCATAACATCTGTGTGGCAGCCCATGATATCCTGGAGGAGGAGCAGGAGCAGGATGAGGGAGAGATAGCGGAGGTCCCAGATGGCGGAGATGGCCCGGGCAATGGAGAGGGGGACGAAAGGGGCCTGTCAGGGAGGCCTGGCAGCCCAGCTCTCTGCTACTCAGGATCTGCCTGCATATCTGGGTGAACATGACTACATCTAGAGAGTAAATATTCACTCTCTCTCTCCAGATGTAGTCATGTTCACCTGGGAGTGTGGTTATATGTAAATATGGTCAGATATCAATGTATATATTGTGTAAATCAGATGAATATAGATTTGTATAGGTGTAAATATGTAAGCTATGTAAATATGTTGTATGTATTTTTTTTTTCTGGTTAGCCCAAATTTAAATTCAATGAAATTACTGTAAATAACTATTGGTATTTTTTCTTTTCAATGTAATCAGTTTTGTTTCATTTTTTTGTTTTTTTGGTTCATTCTAATTTAAACACAACTGTAAATAATAGTATATATGTTGTCTATCAAATGTTCTTTTTTGGATAAATGTAAATAATTACACACTAATAATTTGTTTTTGTTGTGAATATGTACAGTATCGCTTAAATATGAATTGTCTTAAACACATTTTAAACATTCCAAAATTTAATAACACAAGAACAGAGCACAAACAAAATAAAATATTAGAATTAAAACTTATTTACAAGCATCTCAAAAAGTGAGAGGTATCTCTCTGCCCTGTCTGCCGCTGCCCTCTCCCTCTCCTCCTCCTTCACCAAGGCCTCTCTCTCTCTCTCATCCTCTCTCTCTGCTTGTTTTTTTTTAAAAGTCCATCAGTCCTCTTTCATGTCCTCTCCTGCCTCTTCCTCTGCAGTAGAGGTAGAGGCCGGGGTGCTGACCACGCCACCTGGTGTGGCACTGGCTACAACTAGGGGCGGATTGATAGCATGCTGCCCCTGGAGTGCAGCGTCCATCAGACTGTACCACTGCCAGGTGGCAGCGGTCACACTCCCGGCCTCTACCCCTTTGCCGGATGGTGGGTATTTTAACTCCTATAAATAAGTTATTAATCATCACATTGTGACACTGAAAGTCTTTGTTTGGTTTAATTTATGACCTGAGAAATTAAAATCAAGTAATTTTTTAAAAAAACAGAAAAATCCAACAGAGCTTTCCATCATCATTTTAAACGCAAATATATAATTGGTACCTTGTATTTGTCCTTGAGGTTGTTCCATTTTTTTTCCGCCTGTTTGGCAGTTATCGCCAGGCCACAGATTGTAACAAAGTCCCTTGGAAAATACATAAATACATTTAATGGCATACTCCCTCCATAATATGGTTTAAGACCGGCAAAGTCGAACCCTTCCCCACATACACAGGCAATGATGAAAATATTATACTCACTCCAATCCCGTCCTCGCCGAATTTTTCCGCCCTGTGAAGACGGCCTCATTCTCGGAGCGCCACTTGATGAGGGCCAGGTCTCCTCAGCTGTCCCTTGAATGAAATTACAGTCGACAGATTTAATGCACAATACCGTACATTTTTACACTCGTGATGTGTTTAAGTAGTCAAACTAATAGGGAACAACAGGGAGTATGAGTGGACAACGTTACACGTTTTGGTCGGCGACAAGTGCTTTAGGTTAAATGAAATATAAAACTTAAATAAAACCCTCGCTTCCCAGACAGACCAATTAATCCGGTATCATAAAACCTAAAGTATTTCATTTCAGACACTTGCCCATTAAATACAAAGTGAACGGTCACGTTTTACCACTACAACGATACAGAACCAGTGGGCGGCTGATTTCAGAGGGTCATGCCGGGACAAGCACCAGGGCCAATTTGCTAGCGGAGTACGATAGCTGTTAGCCGGGCTACCACGTCAAAGCAAAAACTACGTGCTGCAGTAATGAATTGACCACAGCACTAATTTGCAGTTATAACAATTACATTCTCGCACATAATAAATAAAACTTACATTTCGTGACCCTAAATCAGTATAATTTCTAAACGTGAAAAACTTACAGTTACGAGTCCTCTCTTCGGCCATTGCTATCACAAAGTGCACTCTGGGATACGTAACTTTTCAAAGCCCACACAAGTGTCCACCGATGCATCCTCGATTAAATGGGCGGGGCAAGAACACAATGGGGTATTAGACCGTACTTGGCCAGATGCAAACTTTGAATTGGAAAAGTACTTGGCCCGACGCTGATGACGTTTCTCAAGTCCACATGAACAGAAGTACAGAGAAGAACGCATATTGAGAAACGGCTAATGTCTTTGATACGTCTGGCAAGACCTGATACTATTCCCTGCAGAACAGAAGCACCATTGTATGTTTGCCCTCTCATGTTATTTATGTCAAGGCCACATCTAAGTGACATGTCCTTGATTGTGAGGGCGATTGATTCAGCGTCGGTATAAGGACAGTCATACATTCCGATGAAATCTTTGTGGATGACATAATCAGCTGATACCCATCTGATGCACATAGACAGCTGCTCGTGCCCAGCACAGTCGCGTTTCATCCACGATGATGGCATAGTGCTGTGCTGAAGGCTGGATTAAGAATTCAGAGGCCCTTGGGCCAGACTCTTAGAGGCCCTTACATGTGCGCGTGTACACACACACACACACACACCAGGGATGGAAATTAACTTTTTTGTCCACCTGCCACTGTGGCTGGTAAATTCTAAAATCTACCAGCCACTCAACATTTTTACCAGCCACTTTTATATCTAAGCGTTGATGTGTACCTACAGTACAATGCCTAGAAACATATTTTTCTTGTACAAGGCATACACATAGTATTTTGCAATCAGTACTTGTTAGCAAAGTTGATTATTCAGTAATTATGTGATACCATAAGTAAACAGGAAATTAAGTCTGAATAGAAAAAGTGGTTCAAAATGAAGGTTAGATGGTTAGAAATCTATATCAATATTTCCCTGCAGCTTACAGGAATTTACAAACTTCAACTTATTTCATATGTTCGACTGCACTGGACCCACACAAAGGAAGTGAAAATTGCATCATTAGGTGATTAGAAGTTTAGTAATATATAGCAATATCTACTTGCAACTATAGAATTTACTGTACTTAATTATTTCCCATGTTTTTACGAAGTAACGCCACATTTTAATTACTTCCGTTCTTGTACTCCGACAAAAGAGCAGCCAGCTCAGCTGACCGGAGCGAGGAGTAATAATTAGTAGCAGTGAAGAGTCCAAGTGAGGGCTTGCTAGCAGTAGAACGGCCAAGACGGTCATTTTGGCAGTTTTCAAATAGGTGCAATAACTTTGTCTGTATTTTAATTTAGAATAGTTTTTATATAAATTACACAAAAGACAAAGAGAATATGATATGTTTTACCCATTTTGGCCATAAGCGGTCATATTGACCGCACATCATTTTGCGGGGTTTCATATTTACATTGTTTGTGCTTCTTTGTGAATTTACTTGTAAATGAATTATTATATAGTTGTATTATATAGCCTGGTTGGCCCCATGGGCAAACAACAACAGGAGTTCCCCCTCGGTGAAACAGCGAGCGGAGCTGTTCGGTGCTGAAGTGATGCGACTCTGACTGTGTACCAGGGAAAGCCGAGGAAGAATGTCTGCATCCTGAGCACCATGCTCACGGGTGTGGGCACCTTTAGTGGGGCGAAGGCAAAACCAGAGTCTGTGATGTACTACAACAACACGAAGTACGGCGAGGACGTCCCGGACCAGATGCGAGGGCGTACTGCGTCACAGGCGGTATGGGAAGATGGCCGATGGCGGTTGTGACGACCCTCCCTGCTCTCTCTCCCTCTTCTGACATCAGCAGGGTCGTCAGCAGCATTGGCACCACCTGGGCTGGGAGAGTCTGGGTGCTTGTAACTCTCCCTGGAGCTCAGTAGCTGGCTGGCTCTCTTCACAGAGACACTTTGTTCAGCTTTTGTTTGGCATTTGGGTTTCTGTACATCCTTTTTACAACCTTACACACACACTTTTCCACTCATGCATTCACCTACGCCACTGATTCCACTGACTACACACGCCATGATTAGTTTAGGTTACCTTTTAAAGTTACTTTTTCTTTAATAAATAACTAGCTAATTGTCTCATGTGTGCATCTCCTTGCTTTGTCATGGCCCTGCGGCCTGGTTTGTGACAAGTGGGGGCTAGTCCAGTTCTACTTTGCTTTGTTCGAGGTCGGTGATTTGTGGCCCTTTGAGGTAGGGTTTTGTTTGTTTTTTGTTTTTGCGTTTGGGAGATGCATTTTTGAGATAGCTGATTTGGTTGTTTGGTTTGGTTTGATTGTTGTTTCAGTTTGGGGAGTCTTTTTGTCCTGCAGCCTCAGGTGTTGGCCTGAGTGGGCAGGTGTGGACTGTCAGCGGTGATTGCATGGTCTTCTAGTGTAATAGGTCTTGGCTTTTGTGGAGTTTCCCTGGTTAGGTTCAGCAATGTGGTCCATTTGGGCTCATTGGTTTTTTTTGTTTTAGTTTGTTATTTTTGTGTGGTGTGCGGTTGGAGCAGTGGTCTCGGGGACACATCCACAACCAGTAGGTGAGCAACCAGCGTGCTGGGGGCTTAACTTGGTTGTTGGTTTGAGTGTTTAAATAACCCACCGCTAATCTGCATGAAGACTAGGCATAGTGAGTTAGATTAGTTTTTGGATAGGCAGTTTAGTTAGAGGGGGACTTCACATTAGTCTCAGGGACATTTGTAATGTCTTTTTGTTGCATTGGATGACCTTGGAGGCACCTGTTGTGGTTTACACAGACCACAATCCACTAACTTTTTTACATTCTTTGCAGTGCCCAAATCAGAGGCTGATTAGGTGGTCGCTTTTCCTGCAGTCTTGTAATCTGGACATCCGACACATTAAAGGCTGTGATAATGTGGTTGCAGATGCACTGTCTCGGGCTCCAGTGATGGAGTAGAAACCTGTTCACCTCCTGTTCTCCCTTCCCCTCTGTATTAATTGAAATTGGCCCTTATAGGTGGGGATGTTGCTATTTTGAGGAATGGATGTTGGAACTGGCAGGTTGTAAGTATACTGTAATTATTGTAGTATTTGATTAGGTAGTTCTCATTTTGGTATCATGTTTTATGTCTTAGGTTGTGACAGAGATCCTGTGAGGACCCCCGTCTTATGGTCTTATGGGGGGGGTGACGACCCTCCCTGCTCTCTCTCCCTCTTCTGACATCAGCAGGGTCGTCAGCAGCATTGGCACCACCTGGGCTGGGAGAGTCTGGGTGCTTGTAACTCTCCCTGGAGCTCAGTAGCTGGCTGGCTCTCCTCACAGAGACACTTTGTTCAGCTTTTGTTTGGCATTTGGGTTTCTGTACATCCTTTTTACAACCTTACACACACACTTTTCCACTCATGCATTCACCTACGCCACTGATTCCACTGACTACACACGCCATGATTAGTTTAGGTTACCTTTTAAAGTTACTTTTTCTTTAATAAACAACTAGTTAATTGTCTCATGTGTGCATCTCCTTGCTTTGTCATGGCCGTGCGGCCTGGTTTGTGACTTCTAACATCCTCGACCTGGCCAGTGGCGTTTTCTTGCCGAGGCCAAGGGAAGCCAGGCTTCCTCACTTTTTTCAGAATATAACCGTCATTTAATAAAAACACTTTTTACAGTTTACGGAATCCCTCTGTGTTGTGTCTGTCGTCTCCTCCTCGTCTCTCTTCATTAATTATTGAGCGTTTCATGATGTGTAAAACAGCGCCCCTCTAAATGTTACGTGGTGAATGAGCGTTGAAAACATGGTACTGCACTCTGTTCTCTGTGAGGAGGCCAAGCTGAGCTGGCCTCCCTTAGTGGAAAAAAAAAAAGAATGATTGACCAATCAGGTGAGGCTTTTGTCACGCCACTGCTCCCCTGTGATTGGTCAGAACAGAGTTAAGGGAAGCCACGAACTCGTTGGCATCACGCCAATCAAATCACAGTACGTTAACGTCATTGAATGAAATGACGGAAGTTGTTGTTTTGTGTCGATACTTGGTAAGCTAGCAAAAATATTAAGCGCAATTATGGAGGGTGGAGATTTGGAGTATTTAGCAAAAAATAATTTTACTAAACTGCCTCTACAGTATGGAGGACCAAACCTGACATAAGTATAAATGCATAAATACATAAATAAATAAATGCATAAATAAATACATACATAAATAAATACATACATAAATGCATAAATAAATAAATGTATAAATAAATAAATGCATAAATAAATGAATAAATAAATAAATGCTGAAATAAATGTATAAATAAAATAATAAATGCTTTTTGTTTATTTCTGTATTTCTGTTCACCTACATTTATTTATTTCTGTATTTCTGTCACCTACATTTATTTATTTCTGTATTTCTGTGTCCATATGTAAATGAGGAGGTATGAGGTCCTAACCTCAGTCAAGAGCATGATTGGTCAAATCGGAGCGCCAGACAAAAGCAAACGATTCCTGATCCCAAGCCTCGCTCTCTGTAACGTTGTAAACCAGCTCCAGTTGGCTTAATGGCCTCAACCAGTGTGACAGGTTAACTGGCATTTATTTTAACTTAATAAAAATGATTTATAATAAACTTTTTTGATTAAATTATGACAGCCCGGCCCAAAAATGTGCGTCGGCCCACCGGGCATTGCCCGGTATGCCAGATGGCCAGTCCATGCCTGACTAAAAGTACTCGATTTTTGTCTTAGAACTTCAAAACACAAGATTGGATGGGACCCCGAGTGGACTAAGTACAAGTGGCTGGTGCCTGTTCAAGATGAAGATGGCAACATCATCGGGTTGCTGTATTGGGCGAAGGGTCCAGTGGCATGCCTGAGGATTGACACCATCACCAGGCATGCCTCTTTGTTCCAACACAAACAGGCTGTACGGAAAGAAAATGCCCACCTGGCTTCGGAGAGAAATGGGGGCATTGCCAAGGCGTTTCAACGTGAGGTAAGAATACAACATTTTTATGACTATAATCAATATGATCCTATAATGTATTATAACATTGTGCAAAAGGTGCAGTACTTTCTTCGTGCGCAGTACCAGGTCCTTGTCTGTACTAGACTGACCAACTATATGTACAACAGGTGTCTAGCTTGCTGATCATTTCTTATCTCCTGTGTTTCTAAAGGTTTCCTCCAGAGAGAAGCTCTCACCAAGGTGATGAAGACGCTGTACTTGCTGGCTAAGGAAGAGATAGTGCACACGACTAAGTTTTCATCACTTGTGGACTTCGCTAGAGACCACCTGGGATGTGATGTCTTTTCACATCTATCCCAGGGTGGCAATGTGACGTACAGGAGCGAGCGCATCCTCCAGGAGCTCCTACAGGCATGGAACTGATCTTTGAAGTTTTTACATCCAGTAACCAATTACTGGAATGTGCATAGTACCTACCCATACATTTGACTGGATTTTAAATCTATCTTGCTTTTTGATCAACATTAACACAATGTACTTCCCCACCACAAACAAATTTAAACAGGCAATGGCAGACAGCTACAAGCAGAACACAGCAGGTTACTTGCAGGCTCCACCTACTTCGGTCTGCAGGTGGACGAGATGGTAGGTCTTAAGTTTTTATGTTGACTAACATTAAGTAAACAATGTAAGCCTACCAACGTAGATTGAAACTAGTTGCCAAAAATGTTTGCTTTATTGTGATGCTTTTTTTCCAGGTTGATCACAGGAGGGGAAGTCATCAGTCGTTTTGCTGGGATGGTGGAGGTGGATGACGGCAAAGCCAACACCATCAGTTCTGCCATCCTGGCCTCGATACAGAAGAAGGGCCTGGATGTGCAGAAACTGATGGGGTTTGGCAGTGATGGCGTGCCTCTGATGACAGGTGGGTAGCAGTTAATTTCAAATAATGAGTGAGTTATTGTAAAGTATTCATTGCATATAAAGTTGTCATTTAATTTCTCATGGCACATGAAAAGTACTCACAATTTACCTTCAATGTCTTCCAGGAAAGAGGAATGGAGTGGCTGCGCTTCTCAAGGGCCAAAGCAAGCTGCTAGTTGCCATCCATTGCATTGCGCATAGGCTGGCACTAGCAGCTGGCCAGGCCGGTGAAGCTGTTGCCTACTTCTGAAACAAGTTCAAGCAAAATCTCGGGGAGCTGTCTGCACTTTTGCGGTGTTTCCAGCGTGTAAAGATTAATTTGCTGCAGATACACAGCAATGTGCAGACAACTGTGGCACTGGTGAGGACAATGAGGGAGGGCATGACCGGTAGTAGGCTCTCAAAGCTGGAGCAGGATCTGTCAGCAGGTGGCCGTCTGGAGGAGTTCTCCATCTCCGTGATGGTCATCCCAGTCAGCACTGCTGACAGCATGAGGTCCTTCAGCACGCTGAAGAGGGTCAAGACCAGACTGCGCAGCGGGATGACCAATAAGACTCTGAATGCACTACTGACCATCAGCATAGATGGTCCAAGTGGCAGTGATTTTGATTTTGACAGGGCAGTTTCAGCCTTGGGGGCAGTGAGGAACAGAAGGATTTCTGTGTAGGAAACATGTTTCTTTTGCTAATTGTTTCTAAACTGTATTTTCATTTTCAGCACTGTATTTTTCCATTTTCATTATACCTCTCATGTACATAATTTGTAAGCAGTCACAAGTTCATGTCATACTGTACTTTCACTTTGTATGATAATGTAGACTGTATAATGTAGACTGTATATTGTAGTTAAGACTTTAGATTGTAGTGACACAGTGTAGATTGTAATGTAGTGTAGAATGCAGATTGAAATGTAGAGTGCTTTGACTTTATTTAGATCGCAAACAGCACAATACATGGAGTGTAGATTGTAATGTAGTGTAGAGTGTAGATTACTATGTATTGTGCAATAAATAACATTCTATTCTATCATAAGAAGAACTTGGTGTTGGACATTTTCTTTGATGAATAAGATGTCTCTGTAAGTGGTATATTTAGAGAAGACTGAAGGCTGAAGTTGCAGGAAATGGCCTCCATTGGTACTTAAAACAGTCAGCATGCTAGAGCTTCCTCCTCTGGAGGGGGCGCACCCAGCGTTGCGCGTCACTGACGGTGAAATTTGAAAACAGCACCACTATACTAAAAATTTCTGGGGAGAACCCTGATACATATGCATACCAAATTTAATAAATTTGTGTACATGTATGAGTCAGGGATTCCAGAAGGGCGCTGTAGAGTCCCCTGGCCACACCCACACCCAATGACGCCAGATGTGACGTATGTTCTGAGTTTAGGGTATGTTCAGGCCTGCAAAACTGTGCTTACTCTTGAGAATAAAAAAACAATAATCCGAGAAATTCCAATTGGTCCTCGCACTGGTTAGTGCTTGGGCCCCAAATATTAGTTTAGTTTAGATTAGGTTAGATTAGATGGGCTTTATTTATCCCACAACAGGGAAATTCTGCAGGTTTGAATGAGTCAAATCTAAGACTTTTTAAGACCATTTTGAACTAAATTCAAGACCTACCCGAAGTACGAAAAGCTGCAGTCCCAGAATTGCTTTAAAAAATAACCAAATTTATTTCCATTCACAGAGCAACTCAGACAATCAATAATGGAGTGAGTGAGTCTGTGTCAGGGATATTAGTTTTTAAATTTTGTTTTTTGTTGTTTTTTTCAGTTAAAATTAGTTTTTGTTTTAATTTAGTTGTCAGTTTTTTTTTGTTTTATTTCAGTTTAGTTTTGATTAGTTTAACTAGTGATTAAGTAGTTTGAGTTTAGTTTTTACTACGCGCTCCTCTCTTCCACTGTGCATCACTTTTTGCAAGCTTATTTTTGAATGACAGTCTGTGTGATTGGGACTTTAAACCTGCAAAAGCTTTTTTTTTGTCCACTTAGGGGCATTAAATACAAGTTGTGAACACAACAATGACATACTACATCATTGTCTGTTCAGTTTATATAGTGAACATGTTGCAGAGCAAAATTGGATTGTCCAATATTCATCCTCTTTGCTCTGTCGCTAACAGCTCCTAAGGCAAGTCTATCTCTTTTGCTGCTAAATGCCGCTATATCTACCAGCTAGTCTCTGCCTGTGTTTGCTGCTGTTGGTGGTAGGTATTTACTGTTCTTTGTATAAAAGTGAGCCCATGAGAACAATGAGAGCGAACATAAGCATGCAGGACATGCAAAACAAAGGGTAGTACAATTCACAGTTAATTCCATTTCATTCAGGAACACTCTCGTCATTTGCTTTAATCATTTATTGGGACAAATGATATACAGTTAGGCTTGGCGCTGAAGGCTCCGCTCCAGGAGCTCCCCGGATTTCACAAGCAGCATGCTAGGTCGATCCGGGGATGCAATGCATACCCCCGCAGGAGTAGAGTCGAAGCAACTAGATAAATTGAGCTGTTTTAGACTCAGAATAGGCAGGTGGAGGCTGGGGTGGTGGTGGCAAGCTTGCCAGCAGCGGCGATGTGCGTGCAGCAGTGTTGAAGGAGAGATCAGTGAATGACGGCTTGGGTTTAAATTGACCGCCTAATTTGGAAGAGTGAATGTGGTTGGTCGGAGACTGGAGCTGATCTGATCAGCTGGCTGTCAGCTGACTACAGCTGGGGCTTATGACTTCCGTGTCCTGCATGAATTTGCGCTGAGCTTCATTTTTATGTGTTTCTTCTCATATCCAAATGACTAAAATCAGTTTCATATTTCTCTCTTTCAAGTTCACTATTAAACTGTTCAAGACAACATAAGATAAGAAGACTGATGTCAGGCTTACCCTATTTAAGTGTCAAAGATAACTGTCAGGGACTGATGTTTATGCATATATATACACACAAATGCCAGGCTGTGATGTTAAAAACTGGGGGAAAAGAACGTCTTTGAGTTTTATTCAACTACTTTAGCTTATTTGATTGAGTGAATTTATTTTTTCTAGTTTATTCTGCTCAGACAGCAAACTTTAAAACAAACACACAAAAAAAATAAATCAATGTGTGTTTTCCAGCACCAACAAGGCCATAAATCTGTTGTATAGGAAGGTTAGCACAGAGAGTGGATTAGAGAGGAGGCCGGAGCCTTCTAGAGATCAATTTCGACACATTAGAGCCATTAGTTTATTGAGAGGTGAGAGATGGATTGAAGGCTGGATGTTGGAGAACGCTGTAACTGTAAAACAGCTTCTCCACTGATGAGCTTGGCGAATGTGATGATCTGTGAGGACCTACATCCAACATCTCTCCATCATTACATTAACTGTATGTCTATGAGAATACGAGGCAGATACAAAAAAAAGAATAGTAAACTTGTTGAGTGAATTAAAGGCCACTGTAAGACACTTTAACTGCATAATGAAATGTCCATTATTTGAAAGACATGACTGACATGTTACATTGCAAGTTCATTCATACTAAGAGGTGTGAAGAGCATGACTTATGTCAGACTGCTGAAAGCATTTATCAGTCTGAATTCTTAACTAATACATACCATATACACCAATTACTTTTTAAATGTATTTGACATGTAACAAAATTCCCAAACATGGATTTATATCCCAGGGGCCTTATGTATTAAACATCATGATCAGTTTCGATCTTAAGTTTGACAAAAGCAGACTTCCTGCTAGTTATATAGTGCTTATGCAGTTTGAGACATACATGCGCCCAAGCCTGTGGTGACCTTTCCATCACACACTCTGTCAACCCAGTATTTAGTTCACTGAATGATACGTGTTGCCTTGCTTCAATCTTCTCTACCATCAATGTGATCTAATCTTCCAAAAAAAAGGGAGGAAGGAAGTTGCCGTTTATTTTGGCACAGGCCGAAAACGTGGCTCAAAGTAACAAAAAAAAAACACAAAGGAACAGCCATCACTCCGACGGCTAAGGGTCAGATTCACTGTGGTCTCTGCTGCCCGTCTCCACTCTGGTCCTGTTCCTGGACCCAGCCTACTGCAAGAGACCAGAACCACGTTACAAACGTGCTCATATAGCTGACTGATTACCTGATTCTGTCCAGCTGTCTGATCACTGGCAGAGCCACTCCTCCAGTTCTTTCAGATTAATTGAAGGATTAATTTGATCAAAAAATGGTCAAACGCAATAAGGGGAACACTTTACTAAGAGCAATAAAATAAAAAATCTTTTAAGAGTTAGCTCTGCATCAGATCTCAGACAGAATTTGTGAAGATGGTTATTTCCTAGTTTTCTGCAGTGATGGGTAGGCTGATGATGAGATGACCTTCCCTGAAAAGGGACCCGAGCATGGTGAGCAGTTCAGTGGTCATTGGAAACCACACTGATAACGGCTGCATAGTAGGTTCGGTGAAGCAGCTGGTCTTGCTTCTTCAGATTGATGAATCCAAACTGAGACAAGGCTTGGTGCGTTCAGTGACAGGCAGCAGCAATGGGAAGCGTGGAGCCGAAAATTCTTCAGAAGTCAAAAAGTTAGCTACATAACTAAAGTAGGATCCAAACAGCAGGCTTTGCTTGCAGCAGCATTTAGGATTTAGGCATTTGAGCTTTCTTGTCAGGTCAAAGTTAATTCTAGAGCTTCATTTAGCTCTCAAAAAAGCCAGTACCCATGAATGTATGTTAGCTGCATGGCCAGGCTGGGGGGCTTCACCACAGAGAGTCCAAAAGGTAAAAAAATGATCAGGATGGTACAAGTGGATGAGTTAAAAGAGCCAAAAGAGAAGAGCCAGAGGACGGCACATGTTTTATAGTCTAGGGGCATGTTTTGGAAGAAAGAGGATCCTTGGTGCTCTTCTATTGATAACAAATTAATTACTTTTTCATGGAAAAAAAAAACGTTCTTTACTTGAAGGAGAGTCATCTGATTTCTAAATAATATTCTAATTATTCATGCTTGGAGTATCGTCCAGTATGGCTGTGCAGCAGAGAGCTCCAGCAGAGAGCTGGGCACAGTGTACCAAATGTAAGTCTAATATTTAGAGGAATAATTGGTAAAATGCCAGACAGAAGATAATAAGACAGAAAAGAGACAAAAAAGGCACCGTTTGACACAGTTACAGAGCTAGCTAGCATAAGGACTGTGTTGCAGGGAATTGCGACTAATATATGTGGAGTGAAAAGGAGCATACACAACAACAGTAAGTGGGAAAACTAACAATTTTAGGATAGGTGTGCGGGATGCCGTAACAACGTTCACATAGTTGGGGTTTAGGAAAACTCAAAGAAGGGAAACATGGTGTTTGTCCACCCACTGTTGGAGGAAGGTTTGAGCATGATCAATAACAGAAGTTTTGAGATGATAGAGCACACAGATGCAGACCCAAGCCGAAAGTAGAGGCAAGTTATTCCTGATATATCCTAGCTAAATTTCTCCAGTTCAGCATTAGACATACGGTGCTGCAAGCTGCACAAGAGAAGGGAAATGCATGGTGGAAGGGCCAGCATATCTACTTTAGATAGAACTTATACAAGGACACAGTCCAGCGCAAAAATTCTATTTGAAAACTTTCATAGCCACCTGGAGAGACAAAATCACTCCCACTGGACTATATCTTCAATCGTTTTCATTTCAAAATCAACAAAAAAGGGACCGATACACAGAATAGAACTATACTAGCCCTAGACACCAACCATCTGAGTGTTGACACAATTCTTAAAGGGTTCAAGAAGAGCGGGAGACGTGCATTCAGCTCTCAAATAAGATTTATTTAAAAAGGTAAACTATACTGGCAAAAGACCTGAAAAAGAAAAGAGAACCGTCATAAGACTAGTCCAAATTATTTTATTCCACAATACTAAAATAGTCGAAAACAACTAGTATATAAATAGCAAATGGCTTCACAGTAGCATAGAATACAATAAAAGAAGAAATGGTTGCAAGAAATAGGCAGGACAAGGCACTTACCGTGGGGAGATTCTATCGCAGACCCCAATAGAAACTACCTCGCGTGCACACTGATCACTGCAAACACTACAACTTACACTGCAAGGAAAATCAAACCTACAACCAATGAAGTGACCACTACCCTTTAAACATACCACACCGCATGCAAGGAGGGGTGCATATCCCATGACTACTCCCCGCAGGTCGTCCCACTGCCTAATCAAAACAAAAGACAGAAAATACAATGAGATTCAGTATGTTCAGTTTTACAGGTATTAAGTATTACTACGGTCAACAGGATAAAGAGACAATATTCAACCATCTATAAATGATTTCAGCTGTACGGTCTGTAGACACATTAGCCAAAAGCCTTGGCAAACTGGCTCAGGCAAAGCAGCAATCTGGCCTTAAATCTGCAATAAGGGGAAAGAAAAACAAACAACAAAAGTCAGTCTTACCAGCTGACAACAACATACCTCAGAGGGCATAACCCTCCTACATTACCATACTGGTTTCAGTTACCTTGTTCAATATGGAGCTCTGTTGAAAAGCAACACAATAGTTGAAAGGCTCTACTCTGTCTTAAAAGGGGAGAGCTGAGGCTTTGCCTGAAGAGATTATTATATCATATCAGTGATATGTCTACAGTTTAATGAAACCCCAAAGTTCACCGAGACATACCTCTTCAGCACAGGGCTACAGAGCATGCTCAATCTGGATCATTCAGGACAGTCACACCACGCTAAATCTACAAGAGACCTCATTAGATTTCCCATAAGGCAATATAACACATCTTTCTCCTTTAATCTCCCCTACCTGCACGGACACAGCAATCCAGCCACACAACCAGGCCTCAAACGAAGAGGCACTAGTTGCCCTCACCTGTCCTTATAAAGGCAGGGAGCTACCTCTGACCCTACCTGACAGGGCGGTGCTTTAAATTTAGATGCCAGCCCTCCTAATAGCATTAAAATCGCTATGTTTAAAACACTAAGAAGGCTCGACACAAAATGAAACTTTGCTTGTAGTATCACCAGGGTCTCTACACATGAACTGAAGTTGAAAGAGGAGCCTCATATAAGAAACAATACTAAAATCAAAAGCCAGAAAAGTCACGTGTGATCTCGAATGGATAGTTGTTGCCGGAGGACAGTAGGCTATCGGTGACATGAGTGAAGACACAGCAGAACAGCGAAGAAGACTGAGAAGAGACACCTAAAGACATGGCTGGGTATGAAGAATTCGATTTCATGGGCGAGGTGTTCGAGTTCGATGGATGTCCATACCTTTTCGAGCCCGAGCTGATGGACGAAGAGATCCAAGAGCTTGAGGAAAGGGTGAAGAGAGAGAGAGAGGAGCTGGCGGCGGAGTTCAACACAAGAATTGGTGGTGTGCATGTGGGCACTGTGAAGTAATGGCCACCGAAACCGAGTGTTTGTGCTGCCTTGAATGGGACCTTCATCGTGATCAAGAATCCCAAGCACGGTCTATTACCAAAATTGAAGATTTCCGCTCCCTTATAAATCAGACAGTGTTACAAACTTTTTCCATGTCCCCAAAATCAACTGGAAGTGGTGACCCACCTCAGCAGGACCACACAGGCAGCTATCTGACGAGTAAGTAGCCTAAACAATTATTTTAATGCTGACTGTATATATTTTGAATGATTTGCGTTTGGTATTTCTTTTTATTGCAGGTTACATTTATGACTGAGTATTGTTGACCTTTGCTCTCCTCCCCTGGCCAGTACAGACTAGTGGCCTGCCGCATTGTTCTGGAGTGGGGTCTGAGAGGTGAGCGCCTGGAAAGGGGTCGAAGAAGAGTAATGCCAAGCAGAGTGGTAACAGCAATTCGAAGGAAGTACCCCTCCCCAGGTGGAGATTACAGAGGTTTCCAGGAAGCAGAGGACATGCCAAGGCTGTTTCCCTTAATCATGTGTAGAGTAAAAAATGTTATCAAAGAATCATTGCCTTTGTTGTATTTAGTGAACTTCTTTATTACCAAAACTATATACAAAGAATAAAATATATTGAAAGTATATACATACAAAGTATTACAAATAAGCATGTTCAAGGTAGATCACTGGCCTCACAACTACTTGAACTGTGACATACTCTTTGCCACCAACTCAGACTTGTCGGGCCTTGGTACTGGGGCTATGTTACGTAAAAGTCTTTTATGGCGCGGCAGAAGACAGGGGCGAGGCTGAATGCTGTGTTCATCCCTCATCTTTAGCATAGTCTCCACGAGGCTTTGACGGAAAGCCTGTGATGTCTCTCGTAAATATGCCTGGCCACCCATCGACGAATTGCTTTGGAATATGCACACATATTAGCTATAGCTCCTAACAAACACACACCAAAATGAGCAGGTTAAACTTGCATGAAGGTACAAGACTTAATGGTAGATAGACAATCACATATTTAGAAACAAAGACTTTCTCCTACCATCTAGTCTTGTGGTCTGTAGCCTGCTCACATTGGCATTGTGGTCCATGACCGCCAGCTGGGTGTGGGCTAGTGAATGTGAAGCCTCTTCAGGGCATATTTCAACAAGGTAGAGTGGAATGCTTCCAGAGATCCTGAGTAGGTGCAAATGTGTCCAATCCAAATATAATACACAAAGAAGAGGTAACAATATTCAGTGTTCTTACAAAGTTATATACTATGTGTGCCACTATTACATATGTGGCTAACTGATTGGCAGAGTAGAACAAAGCTATCATTCCTCAGAGCTGTGGACCTGCTTTTATTATGAGGCTAAAAGAATGAACATAAAAGTAAACATCAAGTCATGTCAGAGCCTGGAATGCTGGCGAATCTTCCCTTATCCACCTTTTCCATCTTTGGTCCTGCTCAGTCATGGGATCATGAAAACAGGTGTGTTGAACACCACTCTCCTCCCACCTATGCTGCAGCACTAAGGCGAAAGGTCGTAGCTTCAATTTGGGGCAAAAATGAGTTACTGTCATTTATAGGACAATAAACATAAGCTTTATCATGTAGACGAACATCAAGTTTCAATTTGGTTGTTTATTGGGGGAAATAAGAAGATGTTTTTGCCATAACTTCAAAAAGCCAAGAGGAAACTGTGGCATAAGCCCATAATGTTAGATACTGCTCTATGCCTTCGTTTGACGCTGCTCCTGACCACTCGAATGAAGTTACGGTGCGGTGCCTTGTTTAACCGACCATCAAAGTGAAGTTACTGTTTTGCCGTGCTGGACTTAAGGTGTTTATGTCTATGTATTATATTATTAAATCACCTCAGGCACACATTGACTTCAATAAAGTGTATGCAGTACATGTTTTGCAGTGCTTGCTTCTGTTAGATTATTAGGGTCCGGGCAGCTAAGCTGCCAGGACACTATTGTATTCCTAGGAATTCTTCTTTCTTTCTTCTTTCTTTCTTTCTTTCTTTCTTTCTTTCTTCCGGGGAAGTCATACTTCTCATGGGCGAAAACTCACCAAACTTTACAGAAATGTCCGGCCCCATGCCAGATTTACTTAATTCCAAGGACATGTCAATATTCCTCCTGGGGGGGGGGCACAATAAGCGTTTAAATTTTAAAACTTTAAAAATACCTATAAAATCAACAGTACATGCTACAGTTTTGAAACTTTCGCCAAACTGTAGCCCCAATACTGCTGAAACTTTAGTCCACTTAAACTCATTACAAATTATGAAGTCCACCACTCAGTTTTTTTCAAAACCTGTAAAACTTATAAAACCTCTCTCCTCCCACAATTTTTGCTCAATTGTCACCAAACTTGTTAGAGAGCATCTTCAGACCGTCCTCCACAAAACTTGTTTCTCAGATTTTTGATTTATCAAAAATTAAGCCTACAGTGCATCAAAATGTTTGACTGTAAACAGTACTGTAAACATATACTATCAATTTCTTGCTAAATACATTTTCAATCTTCCTGAAAAAAATTTAGAATATTTTGGAGTCATGGTTGATGAAGTTTCGCAAATATCAGAATTTTATCTCAAAAACTGAATTTTTGAGAACATTTTGAATTCTGCTCTCATGGGAACAACTAGAGTCAATGTAAGAGTGGCATTTTTAAACATCAAATTTTCTTTTATGAAGCAAAACACTTAGAGTTAGAAACAAATCACCGACATTTCCATGCTGTCAAGATGCAATTTATGTATTATCAGATTTTTGTTCAGGTAACAGAATTTCTGACATTTTGACCATTTTGCTCGGACAGTGACTCCCTGAGTGGACAAATCAAGCTACACAGAAGGTCTCACTTCCAGCCAATTAGCTCAGTGAGTTAGGAGCTGGTTCTTGGTGTCAGGGGTTGTGGGTTCGAGACCCAGCAAGGATGATGATGACAGATCCTGATGTCCTCAACATGAAACACAAGACATTTGTCCTGATGGTGGTATCACAGCAAGCCTCTAAATCAGTGTTTTTCAACCCTGCTCCTCGGGCAACAGTGCCCTGCATGTTTCAGATGTTTCCTGCTCCAACACATCTGATTCAAATGACTGCCTCCTCGTCAGGCTTCTGCAGAGCTTGATGATTGGCCAGTAATTTCAATCAGGTGTGTTGGAGCAGGAAACATCTAAAACATGCAAGACAGTGTTCCCCGAGGAACAGGGTTGAAAAACACTGCTCTAAATTAAATAAAAACAAATTGCTTGGATTGGACCATGGGTGAAAGCTAACAAAACTTTGCATAAAGGCCCAGTCTCATGCCAGATTGCCTCAGCTGTAAACCCAAGCCAATAGTCCTGATGGTGGCGCTACAGCAAGCAACTAAAGTTCAAATCATTGAAAATTCCTAACAAATCAACCTGCTAGAACTTCACACTTTCATCAAACTGTAGCCCCAGTACTAAAGAAACTTTTGTACATTTAAACCTGTTAAAAATTATGAAGTCCATCACTGTTTTTTTTTAAACTGTAAAACTTATAAAAACCTATCTCCTCCCACAATCTTTGCCTACAGTGCATGAAAATATTTGACTGTGAACACTACTGTAAGCATATACCTGCAAATTGATAAATAAATCTTCAATGTTCGTGAAAAAATGTAACATTTTTTAGAGTCATGGTAGATGATGTTTGACAAATATCAGAATTTTACCTAAAAAACTGAATTTTTGAGAACATTTTGAATTCTGCTCTCATGTGAATAATTGCAGTCAATGCAAGCAGCATTTTAAACATCAGTTATTCACTTATGGAGCAAATCAATCATTTTTAAAAACAAATTACCAACATCACCATGCTGCAATATGTGTATTTTCAGATTTTTGTCTTGATAACTGAATTTTTTACAGTGGTTTCAAATCTGCCTGCACAACAGTGAATGGCTTACTCAATTTGTGAAGCCACTGTTGTATTGCCACTTGCCAATTAGCTCAGAGCGATAGATGACAGTCTTTGGTTCCAGAAGTTGTAAGTTCAAGCCTCAAGTGGTCCAAAATGAACATTGTTTCAACTGTCTTGACTTCCTATTCTCCTGTTTGTTGCTCAGAATTGCCTAAATTTGCCAAAAATTGCCTGGACCCGACCCATTGCTGCGCAGCAGCTATAATTGACATCAAGGTTTGAAGAATGGCATACTCTTGAGGGAAAATGATGGTGGCGATGGCTTTGAAACGTAACGTAAATGTAGCCTTTAGCTAGTGGCTAGCCATAATCAACAACTTATCCAATAACAAGCAGTGCATTGGAGCACGTCTTGTAGGATATCTTAATTCACAGCATGTAATACAAGGCTACATGTACAACTGAAATAAAATGTGCTTCTCATAGGCTAGCTCTCGCCTGCCAATGACAGTCCACTGACTGAAAACTATGCAAGTTGTTTGGAGCCGCAACGACACACCTTCCACACCTTCCACACACACCCACACACCAGCAGCAGGAATGAAGTAACAAGCTACCTTTTGTTGAACCCTGGTTAAAATCAATGCCAAACATCCAATGAGAAAGCAAATCCATTTAATCCACCACAAGTTTTTAAAACTTGCTGCAATTCTATCTATGTAATCCTAGAGCTTAGTGTAGCTGTGGGTTGGTGGGGAAATTAAATCTAGTCGCAAAGCAGGCAGTTTCCTTAGCTCGATGTCACGCCACTAGGCCATTGATTGGCATAAAATTTAAGCTTATCTTACAGCCTATGTTAGGTTAGGTTAGGTTAGATTAGGTCTAGGTTAATTAATTAAGAGTAGACCTAGTCATTCATAGCCAGATTCATAGACATCCTTATTATCCTTCTAATGCTCTTTTATTCATTTCAGTTTCTGTTGTGCCTACTTCTGGAGACATTCAGCAGCATGTCCCCTGCAAAACTGGATTGGACAGTTCATGCATGCCCCTTCAAAACTGGAGTGGACCATTTTTAATAGCTGTCTAGATGTTAGTGATGATCTGTTCTATGGAGCAGATGACATTTTCATCACCAGCACACCAGATGCCACCACTAGCAGTCTTTGAAGACTCATCGATGCACCACAACTTCCACCAGCTGCACCAGCCTCAGCCCCAAAGACAACCCCTCAGCCCTTGTCTGTCCAGGAGCTTGACCCAAGCTGTGAGGCCACAGCAACATCAACTCCTGCTCCTCTTCCAGAGCCCATCAGTAGGACACCAATGAGGGTCCCATGTGGAATCAAGTGTCGGCAACAATGCTCTGCCAAATTTTCAGAGGACCACCGACGGAGGATATGGTGGGATTTCTGGGACCTTACATACAAAGAAAAGAGAGCCTTTGTATTTCATTGTGTCAACCAGGTCCCAAAGGCAAAGGTCTGTGCAAACCCAAGTAGGCGAAGCAGGTCTTTCATCTATAAGCTGAAAGATGCAGGTGGAAACCCACAGCAAGTGTGCAAACTATTCTTCCTTTCTACACTAGGCTATCATCCAACAAACGATGGCATAGTCCTGTCAGTGATGGGCAAAGAATCAACATCAGCCCTAGCCCCACCTGCTGACCAGAGAGGGAGACATGAGCCTGCAGAAACGCTCGACCTGGCACCCTTGTATACTCATATCAAGTCTTTTAATCCAACCATCAGCCACTACAGGAGGGAGCATGCACCCTGCCGCCAGTATCTCCCCGGGGATATCAGCATCAAGCTGATGTTAGCTGACTACTTGCAGAAAGGCCACCACCTATCACTTATCAAAAAGCAGTAAGGTCTAAGAACATCAGCTTTGCCAAACTCGGAGAGGAGGAGTGTGAAAGCTGTTTGCTGCCCCGGAAAACTGTCTGCAGTGTGACGAGTGGAAAAAACATAAGGCCGGAGCTCTTGAAACCAGGCTACACTACCGTGCCGATGCAGATCAAGGCTGGCCCGATGGCACGTCAGTCAGAAGTGTAGACCTGCAGAAAGTTATAATGCTTCGTAGAAGGTGTGAAATCTGCGCTTTTCACCAGGCGCATCTGTGTTTACCACGAGATATTTGCATCAGTGGGAGAAAAAACAACAAAAAGAAAAACATCTGGCACAAAGGAGTTGCAGGGCAGAGTGCAAAGGAGATCACATCTGCATATGTGGTGGCACTAGAAAAAGAGAGAGACTGCAAACCTATTATCTACTGGGTTGACAACTGCAGTGTCCAAAACTCCAATCTAGTATCAGCTAAAGATGTCACCCTAAAATTCTTTGAGCCTGGTCGCACTTGAGTGCTGACAGTGTGCATCATGGTGAGGAACAAGAGATTAGACCCAGACCAGGAGGAGTGGTCTATGATTTTGAGGATTTCGTGTCAGTTGTCAAAAACTCAAATTCTAAGACGATGGAGGTCATGGAACTCAAAAACGAGGCCATCAGGGACTGGGTGAATGGGAATTCCAAGGCAAAGCTGAAGAAGAGCAGAGCATGATCTGTTTGACTTCTTTAGATACTGTTTTTAAGGAATTCATTGGTATTAAGTGCATTGGGAAAAACAAGACTGTGTGATTTATTATGCATCAATGAGTAGAGTGAGCTTGGGATAAGTAAGAATAGTTAACAAATAGTGATAGAATTCCATTTATTTACAATGAATTCAAATCCAAATTTTTATTTATTTGCTGTGGATTTCCGATTATAACACTTGCCATCATAATGCTGCTGTGAGTCCAGACTTGTCAGTCACCTGTTAGTCTGCCTCACTCAAGCCTGAAAGTTAAAAAAAAACAAACAGAAAATTTTACGATTTCATTGCTGTCAACGACTGTACAGGTTTAGTAAACTTAACAGAGTTTAAAGCAATTAACACAAGCATATAAATGTTGCAAAGCAAAGCAAAGCATTTATTGACCATTATTTACCGTTTATAATGGTTTCCCTGTTGTTTTCTATTGCCCGCTAAGCATTTCCTGGAACTTTTGGAGGGCTACATGGAACACGTAATCAGAAAGCGTGTTACTGCCCCCAGAGTGCCAAAACTCAGCAAGCAGGAGGCACAGAGAGTGACAGCGAGCGTATACACAGAGACCGCGAGCACACAGAGAGTGGTCTTCATGTGCGCTTCATGGTTTTATGCACACGTTTTTTTGGCACTGAAATGACGCCATACAGCTTGCACACTAAACTGTTCAGTACAGTAACATGAAAGTTATAAGTACACCTAACTCAAAATAACTGTGTCACATGACCCTTGTCTGACTGGAGATTTCTGTCAGTTTCAACATAATTTTTTCTATCAATTGACAAAATAATTTGCTTTTCGATAACATTGAAGTTTATGTCATATTAAGTGGGAATATCTAGTATACATAACACACACGTTTTTGAGTTGTTAAAGCTAGGGTCTACAATCCTGGAGCGCTAGTAAGATTTGAAAGTGGCACCTCCTCTAAGTTCCACCCCCCTCCCCACCCCGTCAGTGCTCCGTCCAAAGCCACTCCCCCACAAACTGGAACGCGCATCTGCCAGTGGGACTCACCCCTAATTTCCACTGGATACGTGTCCGCTGTGTTGCAGCTCCGATCCGGTTTGGCTCTGCCGTCCGCCATCCGCCAATCCCCACCGGTTGCGGTTCGAGTATGCCACGGCGCAGTAGGTAGACAGCTGGTGTCAGGAGGACGAGGAGTTCCCACGATAATCACATAATCACTCCCGACCGGAGTTATAGGTCTGTGTTATTAAAAACAACAACAGGACGTGTTCCCGACCGAAGGATCAGCAGAAGAGCTTGTGTTTGTCTCTTTTTTGAGATTTGTGTGCTCGTGTCAACACGGAGTGTTTTATTTTGAAAGGTAACCGGATGCTTGTTATGTTGGCGCTTTACTTCCTGTCTGCTTCATGCTAAATTCAGCAAAATTGCTGCGTCGTGCTCCGGCATCCGCCAGAAATAGAAGTCCTGCGTATCTGTGCCGGAGGGCTCCGGACTGCCGGAGCTGGGACGGAGCTGATATGCAGCGCAGTGGACCTGGTGGGGATTGACACATAGACTAAAGTGAAACGTATCTGCTCCGCTGGCGTGGCGGAGACGCAACGCAGCGGAGACGTATCCAGTGGAAATTGAGGGTCAGGAGGGAGAAGGAGATGCCGGAGCACGACGCAGCAATTCAGCTGAATTTAGCACGTAGCAGACAGGATGTCAAGCGCCGAAATAACAAACTACATCGGGTTACTTTTCAAAATAACACACTCCATGTTGACACCAGGGGTCCGTTTCACAAAGCAGGTTTAGTGAAAACTCTGAGTCTGTTAACCCTGAAATGAGGGAAACTCTGAGTTTTCCATTTCACAAAGGGAGGTAACTCAAACCAGAGCAAGAGGGGTAACTCTAGCCTGTTTCACAGAGAGAGGTAACTTAAGCTTTCGGTCAGTTACCATGGTAACATACTCTATGAACCTAACCTGGTCGGGACCAGGTTTTTCTCAACAAACCTCAAGTTTCTCTCTGTCTCCGCCCTCTTTCAGCCACACACGGTATTTGATTTCCTCATTCATTAAGTCAGCGGGTGAGTTTTGGCGTAGCATAGTTCTGCCGTCTATTTTTTGAGAAAAAAATCAATCATCAATCAATCAATCAAAATCAAAATCATTGCAAAAATCAGTCAGTAGTCCTACATTAGAAGTTATATTAGGTGGCGACTATTTTCACTACCATGGCATGTCCTTTTGATAATGATCCCGTGGATGAAGGTGCAGCATTACTGCGCAGAGAATTAAATATTCGTCGGGAGATGATTATCAGACTGCGCACAGATGTTCTTGCATTTCCAGACAATTATCTTTTTGAGCGGTACCGTTTCACGTCACAGTCCATCATTTACATACACAACCTAATCCGTCCTTACATTTCCAACATTACCAACCGAAGTCAACTTCTCACATCCCAGCAGATATTGTGTGTTGCACTGCGTTTTTTTGCAAATGGGAGTTTTTTTTTATACAACGTCGGAGATGCAGAGCACTTGAGCAACTGTATGCAGAGCGGTCAGAAAAGTGTGTCTCGCCCTGAAACGGCTACTACCCATCTTTATCATTTTCAGCTCCTCTGCCTCCGTTAGAGGTGGCGGTGCTGGGCCACCACCCGTTTTGAGGGCATCAGCTTTCTTTCTGTTGGCTGAGTAGAAGTCTGTGTTAGTTTAAGGCTTAATTATTTAACAGAATATGATATAGATGAGAAGACATTTATGTTCGTGAAAACAGCATTATGTTGGGGATAAAACAACTATACAGTCAAACAGTCACTTAATATTTACTTTACAATGTAAAACATGATGAAAATGAGGAACCCCCATGAGATTATGCTGAGGTCTAATGTTTTTATGTTTCATCTTAAGCTGCTGCCAAGTGCGTTCTCCCCCGCGGGGTTTCACCTAAATGAAATAAATTAATAGGCTACCGCTCAAGCAGTTTCCCCCTGTAATATAATTGTGATTGCAAAGGACTACATTTAAACTAACGCATTGACCCGAGCAGCAATGTTCTCGCACACCGTCTCCCTCTCTTTTGCTGCTGCAGCGGTGTTACACTTCCTTCTAAAAATATGCGCAAACTCACCGTATGAGCGCATTAATATTTCCAATTCCAGTGGGGTGAAAAACGTAGCCGCCCTCTTCCCCGTTGCCATGGTGACTCGTCGAATCGGGGCTCCATTGACGCTGTCTTTCAATACTTGTGGTGCAAGCGCTTAACTCCAGGTGAAACTACTCTAGTTTGAGTTGATCAAACTAACTCAAATCTGCTGTTCTGGAACCGAAAACTCAGAGTTTCCTATCTCAGAGTAGATCAACTCAGAGTTCAGGGTTAGACTCAGAGTTTGTTGAACCTGCTTTGTGAAACGGACCTCAGCACACATCGTGAGACCAGCTGTCTACCGTACTGCACTGTTGCGGACTCAAACCGCAACCAGTGGGGATTGCCAGAAGGCAGAGCAAAACCGGATCGGGGCCGCAACGCAGCGGACCCATATCCAGTGGAAATTGGGCCGACTCATTAGCCATTCTCATGGCTAAAAACAACACACAAAGAAGCTAACGTTAGCATTGGGCTAATACGAGCCACAAACATAGCGAAGTTGACAAACCTCACATATTTCATGAAAATAACAAATCCCCCTGAAACAAAACAAATAATTACCTGTCCAACAGAAAGAGAGCAACTTCTGCATCACTTTTCAAGCTCTTCACATGCCCCAGTTGTCTCCACCGCTCAAACGCGACTTGGTCCGACTTCTTTCTTTATCAAGAGCCTTTTTTGTTGCAGCCTTTTCAGCCTCAGGCTTTCTATTCCTTGCCTTTTTAGTGGGGTGAGCTGTCACAAGTAACGCTGGCTGCATTTTAGCTGCCATTGTAACCAAATGAATGTCCTCCTGCAACTCTGTATTTTTGCAGAGGAGTGTGCTGAATATTTCTGGCATTAGTGAAACGTAACGTGTGCACACGCGGAGGAGGGAGGGACAGAGCGAGACATGAAGGCTTCTGACCAATCCGTGCTATTCGGGCCGGATAGCACGGATTGGTCAGCTTTTTCTCAGTCCTGCAGCTGCCACAGAGGTCCGATTATTTTTGTTCCTTTTTCAGAATACATAATGTATTGACTACTCTCAGGATAGCAGGATCATTTCACCCAGTATAACAAAATGTGTTTCTGGACAACATAACAGACCCTAGCTTTAAATGTATATATCAATGGTTTTTCAACACAAACACAATGATGTGACTAAAGTAAATTATTTTGTGTACAGTTAACTAATACCTATTAAAGTCTTATAGTCAACTTAACATGAAGTTATTCATTTTCCAACCAGTATTTTTTTAGTGCAATTAACGAAAATCTATTAAAATACGGTCACACATTTGTAATTGTACATTTGAACTATATATTCTGTTGTTCAAACCTCGTAATTTTCTTTTACAAAAACGTCTGTCATTGTTGCATTAAGCATTAATATTTAGGTTTTAAAACATGTTCCATACATACAAAAAATGGCGTCAAAATATCTACATTTGTCATGCTAAATGTAAAAATTATGTTAACTTAACACATTTTTGTTATACTTACATATTGAATCTTTTCTGGCATCCTTACCCATGTTTTGTTTTTTTTACTGATGTTAAACAAACGTGTGAAAGTGTTGATGGTTTTACAATGACATTTAAACTATACACTTCCTGCTTTATACAGTGGGTACGGAAAGTATTCAGACCCCTTTAAATTTTTCCCTCTTTGTTTCATTGCAGCCATTTGCTAAAATCAAAAAAAGTTCATTTTATTTCTCATTAATGTACACTCAGCACCCCATCTTGACAGAAAAACCAGAAATGTAGAAATTTTTGCAAATTTATTAAAAAAGAAAAACTGAGACATCACATGGTCAGAAGTATTCAGACCCTTTGCTGTGACACTAATATTTAACTCACATGCAGTCCATTTCTTCTGATCCTCCTTGAGATGGTTCTGCTCCTTCATTGGAGTCCAGCTGTGCTTAATTAAACTGATTGGACTTGATTAGGAAAGGCATATAAGACCTATATAAGACCTTACAGCTCACAGTGCATGTCAGAGCAAATGAGAATCATGAGGTCGAAAGAACTGTCCAAGGAGCTCAGAGAATTGTGGCAAGGCACAGATCTGGCCAAGATTACAAAATAATTTCTGCAGCACTCAAGGTTCCTAAGAGCACAGTGGCCTCCATAATCCTTAAATGGAAGAAGTTTGGGACGACCAGAACTCTTCCTAGACCTGGCCATCCAGCCAAACTGAGCAATCGTGGGAGAAGAGCCTTGGTGAGAGAGGTAAAGAAGAAGCCAAAGATCACTGTGGCTGAGCTCCAGAGATGCAGTAGGGAGATGGGAGAAAGTTCCACAAAGTCAACTATCACTGCAGCTCTCCACCAGTCGGGGCTTTATGGCAGAGTGGCCTGACGGAAGCCTCTCCTCAGTGCGAGACATATGAAAGCCCGCATAGAGTTTGCCAAAAAACCCATGAAGGACTCCCAGACTATGAGAAATAAGATTCTCTGGTCTGATGAGACCAAGATTGAACTTTTTGGCGTTAATTCTAAGCAGTATGTGTGGAGAAAACCAGGCACTGCTCATCACCTACCCAATACAATCCCAACAGTGAATCATGGTGGTTGCAGCATCATGCTATGGGGGTATTTTTCAGCTGCAGGGACAGGACGACTGGTTGCAATTGAAGGAAAGATGAATGCGGCCAAGTACAGAGATATCCTGGAAGAAAACCTCTTCCAGAGTGCTCAGGACCTCAGACTGGGCCGAAGGTTCACCTTCCAACAAGACAATGACCCTAAGCACACAGCTAAAATAACAAAGGAGTGGCTTCGGAACAACTCTGTGACCATTCTTTACTGGCCTAGCCAGAGCCCTGACCTAAACCCAATTGAGCATCTCTGGAGAGACCTGAAAATGACTGTCCACCAACGTTCATCATCGAACCTGACAGAACTGGAGAGGATCCCCAAATCCAGGTGTGAAAAACTTGTTGCATCATTCCCAAGAAGACTCATGGCTGTACTAGCTCAAAAGGGTGCTTCTACTCAATACTGAGCAAAGGGTCTGAATACTTATGACCATGTGATATTTCAGTTTTTCTTTTTTAATAAATTTGCAAAGATTTCTACATTTCTGTTTTTTTTTCTGTCAAGATGGGATGCTGAGTGTATATTAATGAGAAATAAAATGAACTTTTTTGATTTTACCAAATGGCTGCAATGAAACAGTGAAAAATTTAAAGGGGTCTGAATACTTTCCGTACCCACTGTATACTAAATATTTTTTATTTTTACACCACACCACTAATGTTTGTGTGACGAAGACAAAAAAGATTTGTGTGATGTGAACCTATAATCTATTTCATTAAGTGTACAAATTGCTTTTATGTCAATATAACTATTCCTACTGATGTGAATACACTCAAAAGTTGATATGAACCGAACCCACTACATTTGGCTGTTTTCACATCTTCTCCAAATGTACCTACTAAAAGCATTTATGCTGACACTAGTTGAAATTCACTTATCTACAAAAAACTCAAAATACATTTTGGAAATGCCTTACACTTAAAAATTAATTAGAGCTGTCCCAAACGATTATTTTTCTAACGATTAATCTAGCGATTATTTTTTCGATTAGTCGACTAATCTAACGATTAATTTAACGTTACATGACCAAACAAAAGTAACGTAGTAACTGTAACTGTCGTTGGTAATTTATCTGAGGAAAAAAATACTGCAGTTGTAGGCGGAGCAGCATCCATCC
Organism: Diplodus puntazzo; assembly: GCA_963678695.2. Taxonomy (NCBI): domain Eukaryota; kingdom Metazoa; phylum Chordata; class Actinopteri; order Spariformes; family Sparidae; genus Diplodus; species Diplodus puntazzo. Next base: position 6,382,586 of record OZ023159.1, read on the forward strand.
TCCCGCCTGTCCCACCAACTCTTCGTCACATTTCTGGCCGAAAAACAGCGTCTGTCACCGGCAAAAACCTTTAAGAAACAAGCGGATTTACATCTGCAGCGGTGCGAGCTGGACCGGGATTTTGCCGGCGGTCTGAGGAGATCCGGATACATCAGGACAACAAAGTGTAATCGGAATCTGTGGATGTTCGTGAGTAGCTAGCTGCTAGCTGCTAGCCCACATGGCCCACCTCCCGAGTCGACGGACCGGACGCACGGGCACGTCCAAAACCGAACTTAGGGTAAATAATGTCTGCCACGCTTTTTCACGAACATTGCAGCCATGTTTGCTTTGTGTCTGGTGCAGGAAGAAACGGTAAAAACGGGCTTTCGTCAGGAAAGTGTCCAAGCAGCAAGTTTGGTAGTTGAGGAACAGGAAGTTGTGGGAGGGACGTCGGCTGATGAATGACAGGCAACGATGGTTGGTGTACAGACAGCGATATTGAGAGTTAAGAGATTTGTGACATTTAGCGTGTTTGGAGTGTATAGTTAGTGTGTAATGTAGTGTTTGGTGTAGTGCGTATAGTGTGCAGTGGAGTCGTTTTTTTGTTTAATGAGTCCAAACAATGAGGAGAAGCTGAATGTGGAGCAGGCAGTGCAGCTCTTCATTCAGCTGGAAGGAGCTCAGGCAGACCTGAGCATTGCCTGCATTTAAATGTAAAATTTATGCACATATTTAGCAAACAACAATTTATATTTGCATTATAAGTAACACAAAATGGTTTGTTAAACATATGTGTGGTTTTCACAGTAAAAAAATCTAACTTTTTCTACTCTGATTTTGTTTTTTTTGTGATTTTTGGTCCATAGTATGTCAAAATAAAAAAAAAAGAACTGTACAGTCACACACGTGAGGTTGTGCTGAAAATAATGACACCAAGTAAATAGTTTTTAAGCTGAAATATAATGGTAAAATCAAAAATAGGCATTAACGGCCAATTATACCCTGGAATATCGGATTTCACAACAAACCTAAATATCGACGGTCCACCTTCAAGCAGCCTCATTTGGCCATCCATGAAAATGCTTCTTAACCTCCCACTTTTTTATAGGAACACATATTTCCTACGTGCACTGCACTAGTAACATAAACCAAAATTTGCAATATGTAGGAGCATATGGAATTATGTGTTTGGTGTCAAAGTACGGGAAAACAAACAACAGGGTTCATACACATTTATAGAGGTCAAATTCAAGCACTTTTCAAGCACTTTTAAGGGTCATTTTCACATTTTCCAGCACCTTATCGCTGGAGTAAAATACATATCTATAGGAATATATATACTTATGTTTATTTTTTTCACTTTCTATCACAATTATGTACATTGTATTATGCTGTAAACATCCAAAATTATGTTTCATAACAGCAAAAAGTTTAGAAATTAAAGGTGAACACAAAGTTTTATCCAAAAAAAAGGAAGCCACTTGGTGTTCTTCAGGCACACTTGCACTGAGACAAAGAGAGACCTGAGAGCACCCTGTAATTTCCTTTTTTGACATAAATTTTTATGTTTCAAAATGCGGTCTTGGGAGTAACGCGTTACAAAAGTAATGCAATTACTGTAATGCATTACTTTTTGCTATAACGCAGTAATGTAAGGCATTACAAAAAAAAAATTGGTAATATTTTCCTCAGTACAAATCTCAGTAGCGCACGTTACAACGCATTTTAAACCCGAAATTAAGTGGTGTGTTGTTTTTATACAAATTTGCCAACACCGGGAGATTAGCAGGGGAGAAAAAAATCTGTGCAAATGTTTACTTCCTGTTGGTGCTAGAGAACTATTGATTGAGGAGAAGATGACCGCAGCAGCAGAAAAGTTGGACTCTACGTTCACGAGATGGACGTGCCTTATTTTCAGTTCATCAGATACAAGGATGTGAAGAACATTATAGTTAAGTGCACTTTGTGTGCGAAACCAGAATATCTCTCTACATCGCGAAATAGCAATTTTTAAGTAATTTAATGAAACATCTAGAGCGGTGCCACACTAACATTACGCTAGTAACCAAAAGAAAGCAAACTGAGGATGAGAGCGGAGAAAAAACATTCTCCTGTTCTGCGATGCTTGAATCTTGAGAAGTGAGGAGACTGGTGGCAGAGTATGTCGTCGAAGATATGTTGCCACTTTCAACAGTGGATTCTCCATCTTTTAGAAAAATTGTGAGCAAGATCCCTGTCCAGGCCAGCAACGACGAAGCTATCATCAGAGTTCACAAACATCAAATGTGGATTGGGTTGTCGAAAGACAACCCACTTTCACTGCTTATATTGCCAAGCAACGATAATCAACAGGGCTCAATTTCTGAAGCACCTAATGGACCATGATCATGGACCTCAAGATTGTCCAATGGCTCCTAATCAGGCCACCATGGCCCCTAAAGATCCTCCACAGGCCACAATGGCCCCTAAAGATCCTCCACAGGCCACGGTGGCCCCTCCAGATCCTCCACAGGCCACTGTGGCCCCACCAGATCCTCCACAGCCCCCAAACGGACAACCCTGGCCCCTGAAGACCCCCAACAGCAACCAGTAATCTCCACTGGCAAGCGGAGAACTGTAACTTGTCCACACTGTCAACTGAAATTAAACATGAAACATTTTAAAAAGCATGTGTTTCGAAAGCATACAGTTGGCTTTGAAACAGTTTCTAGGGACAGATTTTGGCATGCGAGTGTGTGGGTCCTAAAATGGGGTGTTTGCTGTTGAGAAGTCATTTTGTGGTCCAGCAACACCAATCCATGTAAATTGATGTGCAAGGTGGAACAATGCTGTCGCAATGCTGACTTTGCTGTGAGGTTGAGAATGCTCCCTTTTGAATGTCAGCATATACAGTCCCCTATCTTACCCCAAGGTCCCCCAATTGGAGGACTTTAAGACATGCAGAACAACCACAGAGCCACTACTGGAGTTGTCGTGATGCCAAAATGAGTAACCATGATACTATACCAGACAAAGTATCACGGTTCTGGGTATTATCGCGATACTGCAGCCTTTTATTATTATTATTATTATTATTATTATTATTATTATTATTTATGAACTGCAATGTATTTGTACACTGTCTTTTAAAAAAATCTATTTGACAATAATGCTTCTTCTCCAACATAATAAACCATAGAGGACAAAATACAATAAACAGGAACTGATTCCCTATGAAAACTATGTTTTTATGCATTTTCTAGGTGCTTTAAACTTTGACATCCTTTAACTCTTAATTCCTCAGCCTGTACATGGAGCATATAGCCTAATATCAGCCAATGAGAAAATAAACAGGGCATACTAACCTGGTATTCGAGATATAAATCTGGGTGACGACACTGCAGGTGTTTTATGAGGTTGGATGTGTTTCCTTCTTTGGCTCCTATAGCTTGGTGGCAGCGCCTGCACAGTGGACGGCCATCGTCTATTGCTTTAATGTCTGTGCCTTGTTTAAAGCCAAAGTAGTTCCAAATGTGACTTTTGGAGTTTGGCTTTTGAGCAAAATTATTGGTGCCACTGAAGACGACGCCGCGGCAGACTCGCCGCTCGGGCCCGGTGCTTCTGCCATGGTGAGTGTGTTGTCTCGTGTTTGTGACTGTAAGCCGTGCGCACGTCTGGGTGAGACAGAACTTTAGCTTGTTGATTGTTTTGAAGCGAATTTTTTATCGAAGCGGAGCTGTCTTCATGGAGTTCGTTCATGCCGGCAGAAACACACGAACAGCCAATCAGCTAACAGACGGGCGGACCCAGCGTGCGGAAACAGCCTATCATTTCCCCAGACGTCACCAGTAACAAGCAAACAGCCAATCATTCAGCAGCTGTGTAGTTCGGTTGCAGTAGTTGCCATGTGGGTTTGTTTACAAGGGAGTAGCATGCAGAGAGAAGCCGGGAGGAGAGTAGAGGCGGCTGCTATGTAGCGGAAACTGGCACCGGTAGTATAGTAACCCACGGTAGTACCGTCGTGTAGAATGTCTAGTATAGTACGATTTGGCACCGCGGGGTAGCGTGGTTACCGTGCAACTCTAGCCACTACTGCACTAATTATGAACGAATATAGTCATATTTTATATCAAATTAAACAGCAGAAGCTGGGCTACAACGTGTAAAAAACATGTTTATATGACCCAAACACAGCCCAAACACTACTCAAATAAACAACTAAACATCAAACTTAGTGAATCACCGATGTGTGGACGCAGTCGCCACATTTCTGGCTCTTCTGCTACTGTACATGATGCAAAACACCCGAGCTGCCCCTCATACGAAAGAGCAGACTTCACAGATTGAAATGACACATAGCACTTGCAGCTACGCCGAAGCGTCACAGAGACAGAAGCCAAAGTCGAGCAAACACATACTGCTTCTCCAAAACATGGCTGTAAAATTCCTCTTAACTTTGCTGTTTTGCCGTGAAAAGTTTGTTTTATCGGTAAATCCACATTGCTACCAGAGGGGTATTTTGCGAAGCCGGTTTAGTGGGTTAACGAGCTATGTTGAGTCTAAAGCCAGGCTCTCCTGTTCTACGAAGGTGGCTCTCTTTTAACCCGGCTAGATCACCATGGTAACTTACGCTTAGCTCATAACCTGGTCCCGACCAGGTTATGTTCAGAGTTTCGGCTTGAAATCGGCTATAAAAGCGGCGCTGTTTCACTGTGTAAGTCATTCGGAGATTGCGTCACCGTTCATTGAGAACCCGGTGGACCTGGGAGCGAGAATAATTCTGGCAGCACTGCGACGTGAGCGGCTTCTGCGAGATCGCGCTGATCCGCTGGCATTTCCTGATGAATTTTCAGCCGAGGAACTCGGTACATCTGCTCACTTATTGAGCCGAGTGTCGGGAATACCACTGAAGACGACTCACTGTCGGGCAAAATACTGACATTCACTTGGTGATGCAGAAAATCTGAGCAGAAATACTGCGTGCTGCGCAGAGTAGTTCTCGCTCTTACTGGGAAGCTGCAATCTGAAGATATGATATTAAAATAAAATGGGATACAGTATATTATCCACACACCTGCTGCCATGTCCGACTGCTGCTTCCACATCTTAATAAAATGCAATATGAAATATTAATTAGGCCAACCTAGTATTTATTTGTCACAGATAATGAGTAAAGTTAATTATTTCTTTGATGTGGCCATGAATAAACTGATGAACTGATCAATGTTTCACCCGCTGCAGGGCAGTGACACCCAAACACAAATCTTACAGGCTTGAGCTATTTTCACTGTCAGAAAGGTCTTTATTGTCATTGTACATGGACAGTAGCTACATTTGCTTGTTCATCCCGACACAGTAATACAAAAAAAAAAAACACTGAACATTTATAGCCTGCGCACACTCAGCCTCGCTTTCAATAAAACACACGCGCACATTCTATAACTGAGATCAGTAAAATGTGAAAACAATATAGACATCATTCAAAAATGAAAAAAGACAGTAGTTGCTTCAGTCTATTTATTTCTTAAATGGATGAGGGTTAATATGTAAAAGTTGCAAAATGTTGAGCTTTCAGAAATTAAAACACTGAGGGCTTAAAGGTCCCATATTATGAAAAACTGACTTTTTCTGGGATTTGGGGTGTTATTGTGGGTCTATGGTGCTGCCACACGCCGAGAAACTTTGAAAAAAGACTATCCATGCTTTTTTGAGTGAGATACAGGTTTCTAAAGGGGTCTTGCCTGCAGTTTCCAGATACACGAGTCAAATTTGCTGCGGCTGTCGACGTCGAAGGCCGCACATTTGCATATGGCTACCCCACTGCCCCTCCCTTCACCGCACGGTGTCTCCACCCACCAGGTACAGCTCCGGTCTCGGAGATCCGCCATTACCCTACTGAAATCACCATGGCCAAACTCAAGGAAAAATGCTCTGTTGTTGGCTGCAAGGACCAGCACAACACACTCCATCATCTCCCAGCTGCAGAGGACAAAAGAGCGGCATGGATTGAATTTATTTTTATGATTTATTTTTGAAGTTGGCAAAAAACTGTTGGTGTGTGCGAACCACTTTGACACTGACTGTTTCACCAACTTGGGCCAGTACAAGCATAGGCGTAACATCCACTAGGGACAGGGGGGACATGTCCCCCCCACTTTCCGAAATCCCGTTTTTGTCCCCCCCACTTTTATTTAATCCAGCCGAACGCAGTAGCTCTCAAGGGTCCGATACTCAAACATGTCCGCTTGATTAATCTACCCTGGCGTATACTGATGTGCTTATTTTACATTAATTTGATGGCAAACTCCGCCCGCTGATGCAACACCAGCTATGCCAGGTTAGTAATCAAGTGAACCCACTCTCGCTGTGAGTCGCGGACAGTTTGTGTAATGATGCTGCGTTCAAAGGCTGCAACAGGCCATTGTCTTCGGCTGGGTCGGGCTCTTGATCAAGCATTTGCGTTTTGTTTTTTTAATAACTCAAATAATGAGTGTATTTCCAGCTAGAAAACACGCATCTCTCTCCTCCCTCCATTGTTTGTGTTTGTGTCGCTGCGTGGTGTTACACGTGACTTGTGTGAGTTATCCTCGTCCTGGAAACGTGACCCCGAGACGCAAGAAGAAAGCAGAAATTATTATTTTTTTACTAAGGAAAATGACAAAAATAATAGTAACGCACAGTGATCACTGGTTTGGAAATATTAACGCGTTAGATTACTCGTTACTGAAAACAGTGGTCAGAGAGTAACGCGTGGGCAGTGACAGCCTGTGTCAGCTTTACAGTTACAGTTAATGTGTCGGGCCGGGCTCGGACACAACGTGCACGGGCTGGGCTTGATTATTTAGGCCCGATCTAAGCTCTACTCGGGTCCAGCCGAGACTTTACTGAGGTTCGTCCAGTGTGAGCAGCAGGAGGACGGTCAGCTCACCTCCCAGAGCCTCGTGCTGAATCACTGAGACTCATTTAGGGACCGTCATTAAATTACTTAACACAAATATATTAATACAAAATAATTGCAGTTTTTTCTATATCTTCCATGTCATGTGACCCAGTGACTCCAAACCAGCAGCAGATTGTGTCAGTAAACTGGACACATGAGACACAGCTCTTTTTATTGTACTTTTACAATGTACTATTGTACTACTTGTAAGCAGAAATTATGATTTATTTCTCAGTAACTTCCATGTCAGGTGGCCCACTGACTTCTAAAACAGATTCTGTTTCCATAAAAATCTATAATAATAAAGAAAATAATGTTTAAAAAGTTCTCTAATGTCTCATGTCTTAGATTCTCATTCTGAAATTCTGAAAATGTTTTTTTTTTTTTTTTAATCTCACCAGCAGTCACCATTTAAAGGGTTATTTTTCAAATTTTCTTCCGGGGGGTCATGCCCCCGGACCCCCCTAGTGTTGCTGAGTTACCAGAACAATCTAGGGGAAACACTGTATGTTCTCAGAATTGTGGACACCTGAGGCGAACTATTTCTTTCTTAGCTGAAGCCGACAACGGAACAAAATATATGTGAAGAGAGACATCGTGGAGCCGTATATTTTCCTGCTCTTTTGTCCTTTGCCAATCACACCTATGACTAAGCATGATAGCCATGTTCATCATAATGTGTTGCTTTTAAGTAGCTGGGAATATGATTAAAATCATGTGGAAATGTATAAAATGGTATTCAAATCAGACACCCACTTTTTTGTGTCCCCCCCACTTTTCAAACCGATGTTACGCCCTTGAGTACAAGGCATGATTGGTCGGCAGACTTTTACTCAAAGGAATACATGCAGACCAAGGACATGTAAGTATACAAATAATGTGCTGTGTGTTTCTGTAGATTAGGCTGAACTCGTGCCTGATGTACTGTGTGTTTTGCCATTGAGAACAAGCTAAGGTTAGCGGCTAACCGCTAACGTTAGCTTCCCTGACCACACAAGTTAACGTTAGTGCTAAAGCAGAATCATTGTGTGTAGTACGTTTCTGATCTTGCACACTATGTAATGCGTGTCCCAGGGAAATGTCTGCATGTACAAGTATTTAGCTGTGTTTATTTAGCAATTTTACACAAACTCACCAAGCAGTGTCACATAGTACCAGCTAACGCTAACCGTGAGCTTTCAAGCTAATGCTAACCGCGAGCCCCTAGTTCGCATCAACACGGTCTCCACATGCAAACCCAGAGGCGCGGTCAGTCAAGCAGTACATACACACACCCTCCGCCGGGTCTAAGCTTTCAGGATTTTGTGAAATAATGCATTTGAAAATGTTTTCTAAGCTGGAATATGTTGGCATAGGCCGGGGCAATATGAGTGTACTGTTGACTGCTACATAGAGCTTAGATTCTCTGCCCGAGCCGGGTCGGGCTGGGCCCTTGACCAAGCATTTGTGCTTTTTTTGTTTTAAATAACTCAGCATAATGAGTATATTTCCAGCTAGGAAACACGCATCTCTCTCCTCCCTCCATTTTTGTGTTGCTGCGTGGTGTACTATCCTCATGGCTAAAACGTGACTTGAGACGTACGTGACATCACTCCCAGAGACAAGAAGAAAGCAAAAATATATATTTTTACGAATGAAAATGACAATAATTGTAACGCACAGTGACTTCAATAAATAACTTCAATGTGATTACTGGTTTGGAAATATTAACGCTAGATTACTCGTTACTGAAATAAAGTGGTCGGATTAGAGTAATGTAAGGCGTTGCGGTCTTTAGTGCTTGAATTATACTGTAACAGTGCTGTCATGTGTTACTCCTATCCATATCTGGGAATGCTGTGCAGGTAAATTAAACTGTGATTACTTGTTGAGAACATTTGCCCATTTCTTGCAATTGTTTTCATGTTTGTCTTTTTACTGTTCAAGACTCTGACTGGCTGCACTGCATCACAATAAGAATGCTGATAGAGGACAAGCCACCACATCATCAGGAGATCCTCTTTTCAAACTGAGCTTTCCAAAGTCCTGGAAGGGAGAGTGCAGAGCCAAACCAGTGAAGACAGACACGACATTCTGTAAGTTTTACAATCTTTTATTTGAACCTCTCAAATTAAAATAAACATGGACACACAGACATCACTCAAAAGGTTGAAAACAAACACTTAAAATCTGAATTCTTTTAAGATGGTTTTCAAAATAAATAATGAGAATGTATGAATGAGAAGTAATTAGGAGAAATAAGAGACACTTTACAACACTGCAGCACAAGGCTTTTTGGTTCTACTGCAGTTTTCCTGTAAACATGCATTTGTTTATTGCACTGCAGACTGCGGTGATGCTCTGTTGGACCTGATCTTCCAGAAGGTTTTCCAGGACCCTGCCCCATATGTGAAGGAGGTGCTGAAACTCATAATCCCTGAAGACCTCTCGGACCACACAGACAGGCAGCACAACTCTCACTCTCCGCCCCAGAGAGCCCCAGCACCAGCTTACAAAGCTTCTGTAGACTATATTGGCTAAACATAATTCAATATAAAGTCAGCATTGAATGTTTACACCCATGGCAACTAGATACTTTCTTTATTATTTTCATATTGATATTGAAGTTAATATATAAAGTCAAACTGTTTCACTTCAGATATGTATTTTCTTCTTATTATTTCATTCATATCAACACATGTTTACAAATGTTTCTTACAATTAAAACATCTTTCCTAACTGTTCTGTGTTTTGATTGTTTGATATGTAATTTTCATGGTAATAAGTAAAAGATAAACTATAAACAATGTAAGATAGAAGAAGCAGTTATGTACTTTTAATCATAACACTTTTACGATAAATGAATAGTATTTATGTGACTAAAAGCTTACTGCACTATTCCCCTCAGACGTAAAGATTCATAGTCTGCCCGATAAATGTTCAGTGCATTCTGCAGTGCAGATACATTCAGGCAGACAGGTTACAGGCCAGGGTGGTCCACCATGCATGATGGTGTCTCAGGAAGCTGCTGTAGTCTTCGTGTAACCTAGAAATAATGAAAGGTAAGTGAGTGACAATAGATTAGAGAAAAGAGAGCAAAATGACAACCTTGTTTGCCCAGTGTTTACACTTAATTGTGGTATTTCCATACAGCAGATATTCTCAGGTTCTGTAGGCATTTGTTTACAATAGCCACAGGAACACCTGTTTTTATGCCGATTTTTTATTATTCATTGGAAACTATGATCACTAATCATGTCACATTGTTTCTTTGATAATATATATAAAGTTTATAAACCGTTTTAAATGGTTAAAAAACAATTCTGCTGGTAGAAAGGTGATTGGAGGCAACTGTGGCTTACTGAAAACTACAGTTGAAAATTGCTGGCAGTAGCTAATTACAGGTCGTCACTGCAAATAAGAGCAGGTTCTCAATCAACTTACCTGGCTACATAAAGGTAAATAATAATATGGGGTTACACTTTTCTCTTGTAACTGCTTTTGCTAAATTGCATCCGCGTTACTACAACTTAACAGCAGTAAACACCAGTCGAGGTTTGGCTAAGCTTTATGATGTAAACACTCGAGGAGAAGAGGACTGTTAGCTGTAACAACGCGGGCAGACGGCCAGTAAGCCCGTAAAACTTTCGTTATCTGCAGTAACATAAAAGTAATGTCGAGGTAACAAACTTAACTACTGACCACTGAGAAACATCAATGTTCATTCTTGGCTGCTTACTTTCTTCTGGAGCCTCTTGTTGTTCTGGGTCGGACCGCAGTCTGTTGTCCGGCAGCCATTACTCCCAGAAACTCCGCCGTTGCCATGGTCACATGATGCCGTCCTCACGTCTTCCGCAGGCAGGAGGAGGTGGGCGGCACCGTGGGCGGCGCGCAGTAGCTCATTAGCATTTAAAGGGAAAGGCACTGAAACAGGCCACCTGGAGCAGGGCTGTGAAACTGGTGTTTCAAGAACCCTGCTGTGCTCAATGCTTCAGCTTTTTTCGACCAAAGCATGTTACTAACATTCCATTTAGACATCAAGGAAACATGTCAAGAAGCAGAAATGACCATAATATGGGACCTTTAACATAATATCGATCATAACAGGCTATTAATCATCGTTAACTTACGCATTTACACGGTCAGCAGTTTTCTCTCTCGCTCTATTGGCGGCGACAGTGTTACTTTTTGCCGTGATGGTTTCTTTGAATTGTTCATAGCTTTGCATAATAAGAATCTGCTCATCTTGAGTAAAATATGTGGCCCAGGATCTAAACATTTTCGCACGGAAGTAGAATAATATGACGTCAAACGCCCCCTTTTATGTGAACGCGCGCTGAGCACAAAGCAGAGAGCCGGACTTAACAAACTAAGTTGATAACCACCGTCGCTGAACCGTTTAACTCTGTTTTGGGACTTGGGGCTTTGTTGAGCTGCATCTTGAGCACAAAGCCTGGCTATGTTGAGCCCCCTTCGCAGAACAGGCCTCTGGTAGCACTATGTGTTGTGTTAGATTCAAAATAATTTCGATGTGTACAACGGGCTTTAGGACCCGAGGGGAAGCATTACAAGCGCTGCACACAACAGCCTGCATGTCATACCATAGACATAAAAATAAATTACCATTTTCATTTCCTGTGAGTTTGCACCTGTGATAGGCACTCAAGAACTGGTGATTACACATTACCAATGGATGTGATGGAAAATGTACTTTACTGTTTTGAAAACTTTTTTCATTTTCAGGTACTTGTCTGTCATCGGATTTGTCGTCAATATCGACACGCTGATGCTGCTGATTCCTGAACTGCTCCAAGTTCAGCGGTATGTGCTCACTTACAGGTTCACTTGAAGCTCCTTTTTAACTCAATCAGAGCGTCAGGTAGGGTTAATGTTCTTTTAATTACAACACAATAAATTCTGAAAATATGCTTAATGAATATCTCTATGTTATGTCTTGTGACGAATGTATGTATTGTGTGCCTGTTTTCCATACAAGGCGGCTGGAATAACAATTCATCTGCACGCCAGTTCCAGGCCATCTTCCGCCGTCTGATGGTCTGGTGTGGTGTCTCACCTAGTCAGACTGGCAATGTGACAGCCCAAGATGACACTGTGTCCCTGTCAGCTGTAGAGATGTCCTCTGCTGAATCTGCTGAAGAGCAACCATCTCCATTTGCCAACATTTCGGCCATTGTGTGTGACCACAGCTATCTCCCCACTCGATTTGGTGGTCTGGTGGAAAATGCTCTGGTCTATATAGCAGGTTTTGTAGTCCGGCAGATTCTGCGAAAGCTGTCCAGTGATGTGTGCCGTGCAAGCTTGGTCAGCGATGCTGTACCATCATCATTTGACGAGAGCTACCACCTTCTAGCCCTGAAAAACAACGGCGGCCTAGTGATTCCATCACAAGGCACAGTGAAGGTTTGATCTTATTGTCTTGTTTTAATCTTTGTATATTAAAAATGCTCTGTTCTTTGTTCTTCTTATTTAGTCTGTTCTGTAAAGTATCTTTGAGCACTGTGTTATCATATATGAATATTATGTAGTATTTTTATTATTATTATTATTATCATTATAAGGTGCTGAGAACTGCAGAGAGGGTGATTCGACAAGCTTCTACAAAGCAAGCATCGTCCGGGAGGAGATTGGGTCGGAGGATGTTTTTCTGCTTGGGGAACACATTGAGGAGACACAGTTTGGCATTAACAACCATCAATCCAACTTGTTGTCACTGGTTGTGTCTGTATTTCTCAAGTTAAGGCTGCACCACAATGCCAAACTCACTTCTCTTGACCTGCAGAAAGGGAGCACGAGAAAGAAGCTCTGCAAAACAGTCCTCTTTCAGGGGTTTTAGGTCATGTAAAACTCTTTGCAACTTTGTACATTTGTAAATATGGTTTGGGGTGGTTTTGGTTATGGTTTGTTCTTGTGTTAACTTGAGAATTTACATTTACATTGGTTTGCTATGCTATATTTACTGGAATGAGTACATGTTAATACTTAATTGACAGCAATTTGTTGTTTATCCAAACAGTTGGCAATTCATTTCTTTCAATTGACTTATCAATTAATCAACTAATCTTTATAGCACTATAGGGGGTGGCTGGTTAGGAGTTAGTGATAAGACAAAAAAAAAAAAACATGGCATGCATAATCTCACATATTATTGGAACAAACCCTTTAAATTCCAAACAGTTTTTGTTCTCAAATGATCACGCCTTGAGGCAGGGAGAGAACCACAATGTCTTTATGACAATTTGCAGACGGATAATGGTCCTACAGGTGCTCAGAATCATTGGAGCTCTGAATATAAATGTCACAGCAGCTGAGCAAACTCAATCTGCTTCAGAAGATCATGTGGTACTGGCGAAAACTCCAGAACAGGTGATTGATTGAACCTAAAACTGATTTTGTCAGTTGTTTATTACTGTTCCATCCAGTGTCTCTGGTGTGGGCTGCAGTTAATGATTCAGCCTCCAGAGGCCAGGCATCTGTTCTGCTTGTTAATAAATTGTGTTCTCTCTCTGTCTCCCTCTCTTTCTCTTTCTTCCTCTCTCTTTCTCTCTCTTTTTCAATATGCTTTATTGCCATGAATGTAACAGAGACTCTGTTGCCAAAGTGTTAAGTAACATTGAGATTCCATAAAATTTAAAAGGAAAAGGGAAAGATATCATTTGTAAAATCAAGAAAATAGTGGAAAAACAATAAACACTTGATCTGTGTTGATGTTGGTGGTGGGAGTGTGTGTGTTTGTGAAAGATTGTAGAAGTTTGTGTTGAAGTGTGTGTGTGTGTGTTTGTGTGTTGATGTTGATACGAGAAATAAATAAATATTAAAAACAAAACAATTAAAAAGTAAAAAAGTAAATACTGAGTCGTGTTTCTCCGGTTCCAATTTAGCTTCAATGCTCCCACATTTGGGCATTTCCCCAAGTAAATATGAGAGTTTCTTGTGTTTTTTGTGTTTGTTGTGTGTTCAAATTCAGGGTGTATTTTTATTATTTTGGGAAAGTGTTCATTTCTCAGAGCCTGGTATTTGGTATCTCTCTCTGTCCTGATATGAATTATATATATTTTCATTTTCTCTGTTATATACCGTGTGTGTGTGTGTGTGTGTGTGTGTGTATGTATATGTATATATACATATATATGTGTGTGTATGTGTATATATATATATATATATGTGTGTGTATATATATATATATATATATATATATATATATATATATATATATATATATATATATATATATTTACATATATATACATATATATACATATATATTATATATGATTACTCTATGATTTCTATTGCTGTGTTTATATTTATAGTGTATATAGTGTTTGCAAAATACCTACATATCACATATATCATATATCTGAATATTCTATTACTGTTAATCCCACTATGACTACTAAAATACGCCGAACCATGTGTTCTGAATCATAGCTACATGTATGACGTTTGCAGCAAAAAAAAAACCCGCATTAAAATAAGTTTTGAATTCAGAGTTACGGTTGATGAAGTGCGCATTGAGCTGCTAAACAGATAGACAGAGTGGAGCGGGTGACCGGTCCAAGATGGCGGCCCCACGGCTCGTCAGCGCCAATAGGCAGTAGCGGTCGATGCGGCGTCTACTCTTTATATGTCTATGCGTCATACGGACTGGGACTCTACGGATTCCGATTGGCTGGCCGTGCTGTCAATCACATTTTCGTGAGTATAGCTTTATTCTATTGGCTCTAATGAGTCGAACGAGGTGTTGTTCACCCAAATTGACCAATCCGTGGCGGAGATAGAGCCCTGCGTAATGGCACACAGGCGCGAAATGCGAATCTTAGCCGCCAGTACGCACTGCAACCTAGCGCGGCAGCTTGTTACAGCCGCAGAGAGTTAATTTTTTCCCGTGTTTTTCGGTAAATTTTGGAGAGAGATGGCCCAACATTGCTTAAGTGAACCCCCGGCAGCCTTAGAAGTACTAGAACTAATGGAGTTGGACGCCGACACCACATTGTGCGTCAGTGACTCGTCATCAGAAGACGAAGACCTTCTTCATCCTGAAGACTCACAGGACAGCAGTGACCCCGACTATTGTCTTCCATCATCGGAAAGGTATGGAACGTTTTGTAAATGTTGTATTTATAGATTTATTCTATTTAGGTAAAGCTAGAAGCTTTGTCAGGACAACACTTTGGCTCATGAGGTGAAAATATGACACAAATAATCGTCACGTGATGATAAGACATACAATAGCACATTCATTCTCTCCCTCCATTCACTCAATGCATTTAGTTTTGTGTGTGCGTGTTTATTTCCCAGTACAGTGTGTGTTTCTTTTTACCCTGTTTCTGAGTTTCCTGTGTTTACATGTAATTGCAATTTCATGAATGAATATATTTGTTTTTCTTCTGCATTTGGATTTGATGAGGATTATGAACCACTGCTTGCCAGTCACGTGCCCTCCACAACACAGCCCCCAGGAGCTGGCAGACAGACATCAACAGTTTCACAACCCCCACAGTCGTCACCTCAGACAGGCCCGGCTGAATGTCCCCCCACCCCTCTGCATAAGAAAAGGAAGGCTGCACCAACAGAAAGCGAGGAGGAAGACAGATGGCGTAATAGAGATGAGGTGGACATCAATCCTGATCCTCTGATTTTCAAACCATCCAGGACCCCTGGACCAACATTTGACACCTCCAGAGCATGGTCTCCCATAGACCTGTTCCAACTTTTTTTCTCTGTGTCTGTTGTGAATAGACTCATTCAAAACACAAATGCCAATGCTGCCAGACGCAAGCAGGCTGGAATGTCCTTCAAATGGGAAGTTCTCACAGCCAAGGACTTCTACACATTTTTAGCGATTATCCTCTTCACTGGCCTGGTGACGGTGCACCATAGGTCAGATTATTGGAGGAAGACGTGGCCATATAACTTCTCCTTCCCCAGTGAAAAAATGTCAAGGAACCGATTTGAAGCAATCTTGTGGTCACTTCATCTCAGTGATCCTAAGGAAGACGAAGAAAATGAAAAAAAAAAGAACACCCCCGAGTATGACAGACTTTTCAAAATAAAGCCTCTCTATTCAGAGATGGTGAATGCCTGCAAAGCCC